>OY744517.1:153823974-153876474 GCA_963556195.1 Sepiola atlantica
CCACATAAAACTTTATAAGGAGATATAATTTTTTATGTATCAATTTTCAGTATTTTAATTCGATGTCCTCTGTTATGACCACAAAAGTACATTTAAAAAACAGAGATTGTCGAATAAAAACAGCACTAGCAAACCACTATTGGGAGCTCAAAGACAATGGACGCTCACCAATAATTTAATGGAAAATAATACAACAGGCCAGTACATGTAGAAATTTAGACGACCCGTGTAGATTATGCCTGAATAAAAATTTGAAATCCTAAATTTTAAAGACGCTCGAAATCTATTAAACTGTAGAAGCGATATAGCTAACAGCTGCTTACACAGAAATAAATTTACCTTAGGCTAACGATAAATAAATGAATAAACAAAAACTAAACTAAACAAAAACTTAACAATTAAAAAAAACTAAAATAGAAATACAAAGAACCACGTGTAAAAATAAAATAAATTCACTCAGTATATTGACACAACAAAGGAAACAGGATATAGGCCAACCTATAGAAAACAGAACAATAGAACAGAATATAGGAAGGAAGTAACAATAACCACACCTTTGTTCGTAGGAAGCCCAACGATTGGCTGAGAGAATAACAAAAAATCTGATTGGTTAACTAGCCAGCCGTGTATATAAAAACACCCGGCAAAAATAAGTCCATGCATTTTAGCCTGAAGATTCCCACGGGGATGAAACGCGGGAGCCTCTGTGTGGCTTAATTGCCATGAATATATATATATATATATGTAAATTATAACTAAAAGGTAAACTTTTAGAGAGTTGGACCTATTGTGAAATAAGGAAAGCTCAATATACTGGATAGAGCAAAAATATGGTACGTCAATGAAAATTAATAAGACCTGCAAATGGAAGCAAATCGATATTTTCAGTTGTTCAAACAAGGAGCAGTTTAGTTAATAAAAAACATTTATTTTTCTTCTCTTTCATTCCTTAAACCAGGCTTTTCAAAGATTAAAATCTTATCATCAGAGGAAAAATTATGATTGATAAGTTGACAGGATAGGACTGTCAAAGTTTCAAATTTGAAAGAGTTTTTTTTTTTTTTAATTTTGAAGTTCAAACGGGCATTGGAATCACCAATAACGAAATCCCCCCCCAAAAAAAACGTGGGGCTCAGAAATATTGGTAAATCCAGAGGAATCTGTATAAAAATCCAACGACGACGATTCCACTCAGGTCTGTTGTCCTCGGAGAAGGATCAAATAAAAATAAAATGGCCATGTCAAGGAAAACAATATTCTTCCTGTTTTCAGTTAAGCGTATTCAAGGCAAAAAACAACGTCTTATTAATTTTCATTGACGTACCATATATATATATATATATATATATATATATATATATATATATATATATTATATATATATATATATATAACTATTTATATATATGTAGTTATATAAATATATAATTATATATATATAAGTATATATAATTTATTTAGATTCTGTATATAACATATTTCAGCAATGTACCGCGGTTTCATCCAAACGGGTAGATTTAGACATCTTTAGTAAATCTCTGTTCCCAGTGGAATCATCGGCAAGCTGAAATCATTGTAGTCACGTCCCGATTGAGAATGGCGTCTACAATGACAAATAACGGTGTATCTCTGAGGGGGTCGCCGAAAAAATCCGGTGTGGGATAGTGATTAACTAAGACTTAAGAGAGATATATTAGCTCTCTTATATGATCGAGCACTTTATTGATTTTTGACACACTATAACTATATATATGTAATTATATATACAACTATATATATAGTTATATATATAACTATATATATATATATATAGTTATATATATAACTATATATATATATATATAGTTATATATATAACTATATATATATATATATATAGTTATATATGTAACTATATATATATGTAGTTATATATATAACTATATATATAGTTATATATAACTATATATATGTAGTTATATATATATAACTATATATATATATAGTTATATATATATATATATATATGTAGTTATATATATATATAGTTATAAATATAACTATATATATATAGTTATATATATAGTTATATAATGTAGTTATATATATATAGTTATATATATAACTATATATATATGTAGTTATATATATATATAGTTATATGTATAACTATGTATATATATGTAGTTATATATATATAGTTATATATAAAAGGTAACGGTAAATGGCGCATAGCCTTGACGCGCACGAGTGTCGTTGCCGACATCGCACACTGCCCATGGCCGTAGCGGCGGTGATTTGTTAAGAATCACCGTGTCTAGGGCACAGCATATGGAAGCGGAGCCCATCCCTCTACTTGCGCTGCCTTGAAGTTATATATACAACTATATATATATGTAGTTATATATATATAGTTATATATAAGTATATATATGTAGTCATATATATAGTTATATATAACTATATATGTAGTTATATATATAGTTATATATAAGTATATATAAACAGTTATAGATATATATATGTAGCTATATATATAATTTTATATGTATTGATATATTGTTATATATAAATAGTTACATATATATATAGTTATAATTATATATATATATATATATATATATATATAACTATATATAGTTTTCTGTAGATATATATAATTATATATATATAACTATATATAGTTATATATATAACTATATATAGTTATATATATAAATATATATATAATTATATATAGTTATATATATATAATTATGTATATATAATTATATATATAACTATATATAGTTATATATATGATTATAACTATATATATAACTATATATAGTTATATATATAGTTATAATCATATATATATAACTATATATAGTTATATATATATATAGTTATAATCATATATATATGACTATATATAGTTATATATATAGTTGTAATCATGTATATATAACTTTCGCGTTTGTATATTTTCCTCGTGAGGTTCTCAAACCGTCGAGCCATCTTTCTGGTTTCAGGTGGCAATTCGTATAGTACTTCGCTGATAGTTTTTAATTCGTCCATTTTCTCGAGCGCTTTCGACGGTTTTGTTTGTTTTACACGACAAAAGCAAAAATAAAACCCATAACAAAAAAGACATGATCAACCTCTATTACAAAAACCAGACGCACCCTAACTACAAACTTGACGAAAAAGCAATACTTGACATAATAAAACGATACACTAAACCTAACGACCAACAAAAAAAGATCAAACTAATAATTTACTATACAAAATTTTAAACAAATAACCTAATTATTAAAAATAACACTGTCAATACAACTCTCAGCCAAACTAACGTTATATACATGTTCTCATGCCCGTTTAAGGAATGTCTCCCTACAACCCAAACAGAACAAATACATAACACCTATATTGGCCACACTACAACAACTCTCTCGCGACGCCTAACTTACCATTTATCCGATACCAGCGCCATCCAACGTCACATTACTACACATAACAAAAGACTACAGTCGGTCGATATACGGAAAATATTAATATCTAACACGAAAATAATGCACAAAAATAACTGCACAAACAGACTTAAAATACTAGAAGCAATATTCATTAAAACTAAACAGCCTAACATTAACAAAATAGCTTTCAACACAGGTATCAACATATTACAAGTATTCCATAATTAAATGGAAATTAAGTAAAAACAAAATAAATAAATAAATAAATAAATTGATAAATAAATAAATAACAGTAATAATAGTAATAGGAATAAATAATAATACATTAATAAATAATAGCAAAAATAAGAACTAACAAAATAAATAAGTAAATAATAAAACCAAACACACAAACGATAGAATAAAATGAACTCAACCACACACCCTCTTCTCTCTTTCATTCGGCCGTAGCGATAACTATAAAACACTAACTCAAGTCTTCTTGTTTAAATTTTTAAAAAACAAACAAAACCCTAATCCTGAAGACGACTTCGAAAGTCGAAAGCGCTCGAGAAAATGGCCGAATTAAAACATATCGGCGAAGTACTATACGGATTGCCACCTGAAACCAGAATAATGGCTCGACGGTTTGAGAACCTCACGAGGAAAATATACAAACGCGAAAGTTCCGTGATGTTCAACAACGCTTGCTTATATATATATATATATATATATATATATATATATATATACAGGGTGGGCAAAAATGAGGGTCCTATTTTTTAAAATTCATAACTTTTTTATTTATTGATTTTTTTTTTTTTTTTTTTTTTTTTTTAGAATAAGTAAAGGACCCATTCCGAAGAAAGCATGAGCCGTATTAGCCCTAAGGAACGTACCCTCATTTAGAAAACATTATTTTTGCTTAAAAAACTCAAAACAGTGTAAAAAACAATACTTTAGTTTTTGTAAGTTTTAAGAAGTGTTTTTCGGCTAAAATTTGTTTTGTTTATTTCAAAAAATCTCGGAAGGGTCAGTCTACACACACATAAAGTTTGGTGAGTTTAACTTTTATTTTGTGGAAGTTATTCAAATTCAAGTTATTCAAATTTAAAGATAGGACCCTTATTTTGGCCCACCCTGTATATATATATATATATATATATATATATATAATGGTAAGCTATGAAAATATATTCATGGCATTTAAGCTACACAGCGTTTCATTTCGAGGGTCTTTAAAGTTTAGGATTTCAAATTTTCATTCAGGCCGTCTACACAGGTCGTCTAAATTCCTACATGTACTGGCCTTTCGTATTATTTCGTATTATTTTCCATTCAATTATTGGTGAGCGTCCATGTTCTTTGAGCTCCTAATAGTGGTTTGCTAGTGCTGTTTTAATTCGACGTTCACTGTCTTTAAATATGCTTTTCTGGTCATAATATCTGGTTAGGGTTAGGGTTAGCGTTAGAGTTGACAATTTTAAAATTAAAACCTGAAATAGAAATACAAGGAATCACGTGTTAAAATAAATTCACCCTTAATATTGACATAACAAAGGAAACATGATATAGGTCAATCTATAGAAAACAGAACAATAGAACAGGATATAGGAAGGAACACTAACAAGACCTTTGTTGGTGGGAAGCCAAACGATTGGCTGAGATAACAACAAAGAATCTGATTGGTTAACTAGGTTGCCGTGTATATAAAAACACCCGGCAAAAATAACTCCATGTATTTTAGCCTGAATATTCCCACGGGGATGAAACGTGGAAGCCTCTGTGTAGCTTAATTGCCATAAATATATTTTCAAAGCTTACTACTTAGCTCTACTTACGTATCGAGCACTGTTGAAGTAAATACTGAAAATTGATACATAAAAAATTATATTTCCTTATAAAATTTAATGTGGATACATGAAATATTATATATATATATATATATATATATATGTATATATATATTATATATATATAAAGCAACGTTAGCAGTACGTGTGTCGCGGTCGATCTAAGAGCTAATCTAACCGCTCATCTAGAATCAGCATCTTTGATCCGTTGTCCTTATCGATGTCAGTTCGTGAATTTTTTAAAACTCATTTTTCGAAATTAAAATTACGTAATAATAACATTAGAAACCAAATTATCGACATTTTTAGCGTCCCCTTTCCGGTGTATTATTTTTTATATCATTGGCCGACCGAACGACATCTATTAATAATGGAGATTATGCATCTGTCTGTCTGAAGCCGAAACTATATTATTAGTTTTGATCGCTCTCTTTTTATACATTTTTATCAGTTCCTATATATACCCATTCAAAAACTTCTTCAAACATCACGCGTCTTTCAAATGTACATAATTAATTTGTTTTAAAGCCTCTCATAAATTAATATTCGCAAATATACTATCATGATTGTTTTTTCAAATATCCAGATGTATTTTAAATATTTTCCTCGAATATAATAATCTTAATAAAAATTATAAATGGAATTAATTAAAGACATTGTGCTTTTTATCTATATAATTGAGTTACGTAATTAAATTAGATTGTGATTAAATATGATGGAACAGCCGGCGTCCACTCTAACATTTGATTACTCGCTCTCTGATTATTAAGTATAACGTTTTAATTTTAACGCACAGAAAGTTCTATTTCAATAAAGAAAGAGAGGAAAAAAGAGAGAGAGAAAGAGAAAGAGAGAGAAAAAAGAGAGATGACATAAGACAGGGACGCGTTATTTGATTAATAACATATATACAACGCATTCTTTGAGATTTATCGTACGAGTCGCTCAAAAATGATATATTTACTTTGATTTTTTTATTAAAACGTTTTGGGTTTTTTTACAACTTATTAGAAATTATGTTTTAAAGCACAAATTTAATGAATCAAAATGTTTAATTTAAAAGATAATTGATTTAAAAATTACTATTTTTTTGTAAAAAAAAACAAACACATTTTAATCAGCAATTAAATAACTGAATTTAGAACTGTATTCACTGTAAAACCTTAAATATTATTATCTTTTTACGACCTTAAGTGAGTTTAGGATTTTTTGTTTTACATTTTACGCCGTAAAGGGTAAATTATGTTTATAAACTATGGTTTTATTATTCCGTGTTTTATTTATAAAAATAAAGGATAGGGTGATTTTCTATTTTTGTTTTTTGTAAAAAACAAACAAACACATTTTACTAAGCAATTAAATAACTGAATTTAGAATCGTGTTCAGTTTATTTAATTTTTTTAATTGTTGATTTTATTTTAGGTACACCTCTTTCTTCGTTTTGAAAAACTTCAAATATTATCATCTTTTTACGACCTTAAGTGAGTTTAGAATTAACATATTGTGATCACTCGAGGCCCATTTTGGTAGACATATACGACAGGTTGCCAAAGGGGGATTAATTTACGTTAGAGTTGCATAGCAAACTGAACCCCCTCTAAAAAATCTAAACAGGTAAGTTTAAACAAATTTTTATTTGGATAATCTCAATTTGTGTTGCTTAATCGATAATAATAAAAAAAAAATTGTAAAAAAATTGTATAAATATTTTAGAGTGGAGAGTGGGTAGTCTATAGATCCGCCAAATCTAAATGTTTACGCCGTCTTCTGAAACAATAAAATAACTTCCAGTTGACAACTTTCTTCTATTTATCGAAGATAATTTAAAGGTTTTGTTTTCTAAACACTTTCCATGCGGTTACCTTTTACTTAGTTTTAAATGTAATGTATGTGATATGTAACTTAAAACAACCAGCAAGAGTATTCAACTGGAGGGAGCATATATTTGCTAGTACTTATAATATCACTCATACTTTTCACGTCAAATTATCGTATAAGAGGTATTGTTTACCTACGAAGAGAAAATATTTATCCTTTTTTAAAATTAAAAATGGATAAAACATATTCAATAGATGTTCACAATATATACTTTTATTTTAATAAGGATTTTTGGGAATCTTTTACGACGCTCAGCAGAGTAAAAACGCTCAAAAAACAAATATTCAACAAATAAAAGTAACTGTAGGCTGTAAAAGTTATTTTCAAACTTGCCTGTGTCTTTTCCAACTATTAAAAAGATTTTTAACCCGTTTTAATTGCTATTTATTTGAAATTTAAGTATTCGGCACAGGCAAAACGCACAAATCCAAGATGGCCGCGTAGTGGAGGGGATCTAATAACATAGTGGACAGGCGCCATTTTCTGTGTTGTCAAATTCGATGTTAAAAAAACAAGAATTTTTTTTTTTACATCTAATAAAAACCCATTTATACTACGTAAAAATAAAAACAAAATACATAGGTAAGTGGAAAAATATCTATTCTCGTCGCAGGTCAACTTCACTTGTTGCAAATTTATGTTTTTAAACACTTTCTCGTTCTTTTTTTGGACACCGTTCGCGCCTCTGCTGAGCGTCGTAAAATATACCCGGATTTTTAACTTATACTTATGTTTCTTTATTTTAGACAACCGAACTATTATAGATCTATGCGGACTGGTAAAAAAGATTTTTAATTTCATACTTCTACGATGAATTATTTTGAGTAGGCTAAAAACAAAAGTATTTCGATTCATAGGTAACCGTGTGAATTTCAATATTTCATCCCATCATGGGTTCGAATCTCACACGAGACAATTGTTGTTTTGGGTTAAAAAATATTCACGGAAATGAAATAACTGGAACGTAATATTAAAGATATTACGTTCCAGTTATTTCATTTCCGTGAATATTTTTTATAAGAAATTGATGAAAAATATTTAATAGATATTCTTAACTACTAATATTGACTATAAATTTTTGTTTTTAAGTTGAGATAAGTATTTCAGCTAGTATATCACGTCGGGCCGTTGGGTGTGTATTTTTTACGATTTAAATAATTTTCAAATCATATTCCAAATAAAGATTATGACTTGACTTGACTTGGTCCCTTAACCTCCTCCTGGGTCGTAGGGGGCTGCACCAATGAACTCCACACCAGCTGTCTCCAATTCTGACGGTCATGGGCAATGGACTGGGTTGTAGCGAAGTTGTAGCCCGTCCACTCTTTGATGTTGTCCGTCCATCTTTTGTGTTGTCTACCTCTCCTTCTCTTGCCTTGCACTGCTCCCTGCAGGATGGTTTTGGAGAGATCACTGCCCCTTGTCAAAGATTATGTACAAAATTATTAAATTTGCTCACAACTATTTCAATGTTTATTTTATGTCATACAATAAAACATTTTTTTTTTGCAAAACATCGGATAATTTTCAGAACAGAAATTTCGTAAGAACACAGAAAAAATATTTATCTATAATGTGTGTATGTGCATGTATGCGTAATTCGTGCAGACGGAAATCAAAATGGTAACTGTCAATTTCACGCCTGTATGAATAATGTCTTTATACAGAATAGTATTATAAGTAAAATGCTTATGTCATTTATATTCATATATTCTTGATATACCTCTAATCATAATAGGTCCCACATTGTCTACCAAGCTTCAGCCTCTGTCTCATCGCTGCAATGTTGCATCACTGTGCTTGTTTTACAAGTACTTCAATGAAATGTGCTCCGACGAACTTGCTGCGCTGGTGCCCCGTCGATGTAAATACACCCGACCAACCCAACAATCAGCAAAATCCCACCCATTCACTGTAAAAGTCCCCGGTGCGAGAAGGCTTTCTACTCTAATAGCTTATTTCCTCGAACTGCTAGAGTTTGGAATTCCTTACCTGCTCCCTGTTCCCCTGACTTCACAAACACGCATAAATTTAAATGTAATGTGAACAAACATCTCGCTGCACAACTACCCACTTTGGATAACGCTATAAATTTATCTCTTAAATCACAATAATCTCTTACGTCTCAGTGACAATGTACCTTGTCTGGGGCGAATAGAAGTTTTTTAAAATACGCGACATTTATCGTCGTCACTAAAAAAAGGGCATTTCTTTAACTTCGTAACGGAAATATATGGTACGCGCCTCGGCTATTGAGGCCAACATGACTTTCGTATCGGGGTTCGAGCTGTGTGACCGGCAGAAATTGTCTCCTTCAATACTGACGATTGCAGGTTTGGCATGAAACACATGTGTATATGGATTTATTTTGAAAATAATATTTATATATATATATATATGCACGATCCGAATACATTCGTTGATCACTCTAAACTGCTTGGGTAAATTTAGCCGCCGATTTGCTATTTACAAAGTTAAATTCCTCCCTAATTAATCACTAGTTCATTATGGCCGAGGGGAATTAGCTTCCTGCACTGAAGATTGCGTTAGCATGAAACATCGATGTCTGTAGGTAATAAATAATTAATATTTATTTATAAATATTATATATATATATATATATATATATATATATATATATATATATATATATATATAAACAAAACGAACGGTGTCAGTATTAACACAATACGTGTATAAGTATATATATTATATATACTAGCAAATATATGCTCCCTCCGGTCGCAGTCCGCGTCAGAAATTAACGCTGACGTGTAAACTGATGTAGCCTCAGTCATATTTCTTGGGTGGTTAGACGTTGATATTCTTTACTTATGATCAAGTATATTTGTAGATGTAAGTAAAGAAAAAACAATTTCGACCACACACCGGTTTTTGTGTTACCCTTCTCCATAAGTAGAAATATTTTTAATAATTTTTAAATAAATATTTATTTTAATTAAAGAATTTGATTCAGTAAAATTGTTAAAATCAACAATTTAAAAAACTGAATATAGCAAACAGTATTTTTTGAATTGGAAGAAAGGTGTACATAAAATAAAACAATTAAAAAATCTGTATTTTTTTACTGTAGGATCTGTGCTGAATTTGACGATGACCCAAACACTAACCCTAACACCCACTTTGACCCTGACCCTAACACTAACGATGGAGTCAAAGTTAGCGCGGGTCATAAAGTGTAAAAGCACCAAAAAATCAAATATAGTGAACATGGTTACTTATGTAAATGGTCTCGGAAAGAAAGTTTATCTAATTAAATTTGTTAGAATGTGTGTGTGTGGGGGGGGGGGGGTTAGTAGTAATTTTTAAATCGATTTTTATTTAAATAAAACCATTTGATTCAATGAAATTGTTAAAATCAACAATTCAAAAAAAACTAACTACAGCGAACAGTATTTTTCGAATCGGAAGAAAAGTGTTTATAAAATGAAACAATGTAAAAATCCGTACTCTTTTATGTGTGTGTGTGTGCGCGCACGTGTGTGTGTGTGTTTTAATGACCTTTTTTAATTAAACAATATGTTTCTAAAATCAGTTATATTATTTTTGTTGTTGACAGAAAAGAAAAAAATCACATCTTTTATTTTAATAAATAAAACATGGAATAATTGTGAATTAAAGCTTAACAGCGTAAGTTGAAGTAAGACGGTAATACCAGCGTTTGTTTACAAATTACGCGCTTGTATTGCGGCGCGGTCCTGTATAATGTGTGTGTGTGTTTTAATAGTAATTTTTTAATCAATTATTATTTTAATTAAACAATTTGATTCAGTGAATTTGTGTTTTAAAACATAATGGTTTATAACATTAAGAAAATAAACTAACTTAGAACGGTTTTTTAAAAAAAGCACGGTGAATGCTAGCGTTAACGATGGCTGTTTATTCAGTTGCGCCATATTTAATTACCGGAGGGAGGGAGGACACCACTGATTAAACAGCCAATGACTTTGCAATTTTAACGTTACTGGCCGTTGAAATGGTTTAGAAAACACGCCGGTTATGATGAAAATGGCTTTAATTAATTGTATGAATAATGTTTATTAATATAACCTTATCGGAAAATATTGTAAATACATATGTAAATTTGATAATAGCAGTCATAAGTGTATATTTGTAAATATGAATTTAATTGAAGGTTTAAAGGAATGACTTATGTTAATGGACAACCCCATCTGCTGTCTGAACGACTTTTGATGACAGTATATGAAGAACTTCAAAAACATTAGTTTCAGTAAAATAGTCATACTGGAGTTTCGGCTTCAGACAGACAGATACATAAACTCCACTATTAATAGATGTACACTCGTACACCTATTGTGTTAATACTGGCACTGTTCGTTTTGTGTTATTGTTCAGCTAAAAAGATTAAAAGTCAATTAGAAAAAAGCTTTCTTTAAAGTAGAACCTCTTCGTCGTTATCGTAATAGTAGTAATAGTCCGTACGAAATTTCGAGTATGCATTTTTGCCGTGTGAATTGATAACTTTTATATATTTACTAGTATGGTCGCCAGGCGTTGCCCGGTTTAGGAGGGGGGGGGTAACATCACATGCAACAATATAGTAAAACTAATGAGTAACTTTTATGCCTACCATCTTTGAACTAGAGTGCATCACAATTTGTCCAATAGTTTTGGAATCCGTGAGTACACTTATTTTCAATGATGAGAGTATGCTCTGTCACCCTTGCTCCCCGAAAAGAAACTAAATCTAACTCATTACCCTCCTTGTAACGTCTACTATCTATGTTCAAAACTTCATAAAAAATCTGATCGGTATTTTTTTTAATCGATCGGTAGATTTATTTTAGATTGGGGGGGGGCGCCCTTGCTTATCTAAAATATAAATTAAACATTGCTTATTAGAATCCGCTTCATGCTTACTGTCTATGTTCCAAATTTCACTAAAATGTGTCTACAAGTCTTTCTTTCTGTAGATGTACAATACATACATAATCACAAACTCAAATACCGATCATCATCTTTATTATTATGTTGTAGAAGGATAGTGTAGTTTGCTTCAAGCATTGTGCGTAGTGTGTAAGAAGTTGAATTTTGAAGACGGCGACTCTGCAATTTTGTAGACAACACCATTGGAGACGAAACAAGGTAAACAGATCAAATGACGATGTTGAAAAATTCAATAATTTTCAATTAAATATTTATTTAGTAACGTAATGTGCTGTAGCAGGAGTGTATGGAGTGTATGGGTTGTATGGATTGCGTCATATTCTGTAACATTTCGAGGTAAATCCCTTTTTCAGAAAGACATTATCAATCAATTGAAGTTTGTTTTCGCTTGGAAATCGGGAAAATTATAGGAAGCTACTCGCTGTAGTCTTGCGGAAATTAATTATTTAACATTTATTCATTTATCTAGGAATTTATTTATGTGGCATGGTTACATAGGTAAAAAATGCAATGTCTTATTTCAACCTTAAAAAATGGTACATCATTGTAATTTTCCTTTTAATTTATTAAATGTTCCTTTTTTTAACACTTTACGGGACTTACTTTCAAATTAACGTGCCTTTTTCACCACAAATCTGCTAAGGAAACTTACTTTTTTTTCTTCAGAATTTTATAAATAAAATAAAGTTGTTTTTTTTTTGCGAAAATGTTTTCAATAGAGTAAAAAAAAAGATGTTGATCAAAAAACGATGGCGATCTATTTTTAATTAATTAAAAACAAGATGGCGATCTATTTTAATAGATAGTGGTTTAAATTAATAGTGGTTTAAATTAATAGAAACTAATCCTATTTATTAAAATAGGATTAGTTTCTATTAATTTAAACCACTGTATGGTCAATGTATGGTTAAAAAAATTATAAGTATTAAAGTTTTATTTCAGTTAAATATTTTACCCTTTCTTGATCTTCAACCCAACAAAAATGTTTTATTGATGCGATTTTTCACGACTCGAACCATAAAAAGCGTTTTTTATTGTCTGAAATACAGAAAAATATAAATACAGGGTCTGCCGTGAGTAACTATATAATTTTATTTCAACATAAACACATCAGACTGATAATCGCTGCATAGCTGGACGGACTGGACCGTAATTGTTTTCGAAATTCTCGTTGAACGAATATCACATTTTCAGATCCACTTCAAAACCGCAATTTGTTACTCTTTTGTCAAACGGGGGGACATGGCGTATATCTAGAAATAAATGCATATAAAAAATATGTTTATCAAATAAAAATATATACGATTTTCACTTGTTAATGGCATAAAAAGAAGAAATGCTTAAGTATCAACGAAGTTAACAGTAAAAAAGAAAATATATAGTTACTTATAGCTGACCCTGTATAGACAAACACAGGGCGTATTATTATTTCTATATTAATAATATTCGAATTCAACTCCGCGTGTCTGTGTTTTTTTCACATCTACCTGACTTTCATAATTACATATTGAATTAGTTTTTTTTTTTTACTATTAATCCAATATTTATTATAATCAAAAGTGCCAAACGAAATTTGTAAAGTCCTAATTTATTCAAATTACGAAATTAAATCCACCAGCATCCATTTCGTTTTCTTCTAAAACATGTCAACCATTTTAATTTTTTGTTAATAATTAAGAAACTAAGAAATTTAAAATTACAAAAGAAATTTTGAAGCATTGATGAATGAAATAAAGAAGTCATTTCTGGCTTAAAAATTCTTAGACAATCTTTACGTATAGAAAGTTTTCGAAGAAATTTTAATCCAATAGAAATCAAACCAAAATTACTTTAATTAAACTTATCAATTATTTAATGATCAAACAATACCGCAATAATTAAATTTTTAGTAAAAAACAAAAAAAAAACAAAAAAAACAGCAGAGTGAAAGAAAAAGGCGAAAAACAATGAAATATTCCTGGACAACGCCGGGACAGAACCGCTAGTAATATATAAAATGCTAGATTATCTACTCGGCGTTGCCCGGGAATCATTTTACTTTCAATTCTGTTTTTCTAGTCGGAAAAAAATTTAATTTTTAGGTAAAATAATTCAATAAAAAAATATATATGATTAATAAAACGTCTTGCATTAAACTCCATATGACGTATGCTGAAATTTAAATTCCATGAATATTTCGAGTTTTAGGTGACATTTTACGCTGAAATAGACATGGTATACAACAACAAAAAGCAATATCTCTATATTTATAAGTTATATAAGTACATATACATTTATATGAATATATATAATATATATAGATATATAAATATATATATAAACATATATAGATATATATAATTATATATAGATATAAATATATATATATAAATACATATTTAAATATATATATAAATATATATATATATATATAGAGAGAGAGAGAGAGAGAGAGAGAGAGAGAAAGATAAATATATGTATAGATAGATATATAGATATATATAGAGAGAGATATATACATATATGTATAGATAGATATATAGATATATATATAGATATATACATATATGTATAGATAGATATATAGATATATATATAGATATATACATATATGTATAGATAGATATATAGATACATATATATAGATATATACATATATGTATAGATAAATATATAGATATAAATATATATATAAATATATATATATATAGATATATATAAATATACACATATATATTAATATAAATATATAGAGAGATATAAATATAAATATATAGAGAGATATAGATGTAAATATATATATAGAGAGAGATACATAAATATATATATATATATATATATATATATATATATAGATATATATATATAGATATAAGTATATATATATAAATATATATATATATAAATATATACATATAAATATATGTATAAATACACATACATATAAATATATATATAAATATATATATATATATATATATGTATATATAAATACACATATATAAATATAAATATGCATATAAATCTATATATAAATATACATATATAAATATAAATATACATATTGTTACACCGGCCGTTCTTACACAGGAGAAACAACACCGGTTGTCACTATAAATAGTGCGAGTCACCAGAGACACAGAGAAGACAAAGCACAGTCTTGTAACTGTCTAGCCAAATGCTAGTCAATTTCTTACTTTGTTAATACACTTGTTAAACCAACCCTCGACTTGACTTCCTTTATTTATTATTTACTGTTGGACAACTTCACAACAGATTGGCGACGAGGATGAGATCATGGATGCAGTGTTTGATACTTTTCAGGTGCCCATACCAGAGACTGCTCCTGAGATTAGGAGATCAAAAAGAAAACGGAAATCGACTGAGTTGATGATGGTGATTCCCAAACAAAAACGTTATTAATCCCCAGAGGGGATATTTTCAAAAGGGGTGTTACACCGGCCGTTCTTACACAGGAGAAACAACACCGGTTGTCCATATAAATAGTGCGAGTTACCAGAGACACAGAGAAGACAAAGCACAGTCTTGTAACTGTCTAGCCAAGTGCTAGTCACTTTCTTACTTTGTTAATACACTTGTTAAACCAACCCTCGACTTGACTTCCTTTATTTATTATTTACTGTTGGACAACTTCACAACACATATAAATCTATATATAAATATACATATATAAATATAAATATACATATAAATCTATATATAAATATACATATAAATATAAATACATGTAAAAATATATATAAATATACATATATAAATACTATAAATAAACATATATATAAATATACATGCATATAAATATATATACATATAAATATACATATATAAATATATATACATATATAAATATATATACACATATATAAATATATATACATATATATACACATATATATATACACACATATATATATATACACATATATATATACACACACATATATATATATATATATACACATATATATATACACACACATATATATATATACACACCCATATATATACACACACATATATATATATACACACCCATATATATACACACACACATATATATACACACCCATATATATACACACACACATATATATACACACCCATATATATATACACACACATATATATACACACCCATATATATACACACACACACATATATATACACACCCATATATATACACACACACACATATATATACACACCCATATATATACACACACATATATATACACACCCATATATATACACACACATATATATACACACCCATATATATACACACACACGCATATATATACACACCCATATATATATACACACACACGCATATATATACACACCCATATATATATACACACACACGCATATATATACACACCCATATATATACACACACATATATATATATATATATATATATATATATATATATATATATATATATATATATATATATATATATATATAAGTATCCTAGATTATTTAGTTTTAGAATATCGTTATTGGGCTCTATCTTCAAACTCCTGGGAAGAGTTCGTGAACAAACAAACAAAGAGAAACTACAACTATGAAATATATTACCATTGCTTTCTGGCTGGCTCCAACATGGTCGTCTTTAACAAATACTTGTCATAAACTGTCCTCAAAAGAATCAAATTGTGTTCATTCCATTCCTCATTTCAATCCTCTCATAATATTCATCACCAGTCTCTCTCTCTCTCTCTCTCTCTCTCTCTCTCTCTCTCTCTCTCTCTCTCTCTCTCGCTCTCTCTCTCTCTGATCAGCTTTTATCCTCAAGCGGCTTTACAATTTTACAGTTAATGAAAATAAAAAATTAAAATTCACCGGCCCAAATTTGCTCTAGTTAACATCGTTCAGGATTCATTTTACAAGTCATATACATTATACGGAAAACAATTGTCGTAAGAAGAAAAAAATTATTAAATATCTATCTATATCAAAATTAGGTGTGTGCATTGTTTATATATTTGTGTGTATAGGATCCACTCCTAATCTAATTAACCGATCATTATGAATTTTGAAACACAGCTGTTATGTGTAAGGGGTGCAAATGTGGGATATATTTAGTTCATGCAAAGGGGTTAGAAGCCATTCATGAAAATTCAGATACCTCCGATTTATGTGAATTTTTTACAATGGTTATTAGACATCAATAAAATATTCTCCAAATTTCAGTTTCTTTGGAGTATTTTAATGGGTTTTATGAGGCATAATATGGGCTAAACTACCATTTAAAAATTCAAATATTTCAGATTTACATTAAATTTTATTCATATTAAGATTAAGCAAGATTCCCTAAATTTCAATTTATTCTCAAGACCACTTAAGCTTAATCTTTGAATGTTAGACATTTTTTAGTATCAAAATCATTTAATAGATTTTGATCAAAATTTGAATAAGTATTCGAGACATAAGGTTTAGTATTATTATGTCTTGATTTTAATCTTCGTAAGCGTACATAAAAGAGGTGCAAAACTGTTCGGTTCATGGAATGTATTTTACCCGTCGTGGGACGGGTATTCTTCTAGTTTGCTTTTTTTTCATATATACTCGCGTAGTTTAAGGCTTAATCTTTAGTAATCAAACTAATTTTTTTTTATCTAAATGATCTAGATTTTAGAGTGTTTGCCGCGCGCTATAAAATAGCCGAATAACGGTCCAAAATATTTGATTCCTGAAGTAGAGATTACATAAAAACCGTTGGCGTCTGACACATTTCTTTCTCTGGCACGTTTTATTTATAGAACACTTATCTACAATAAATAAATAAATAAATAAATGGGTTGAAAATGTCACTAAGTCGCGGAGTTTCAAATGTACACACGTAAGAACAAGTCAGTCAAATGCTGACCTTTTTATGATGATAAAAAAAAAGGATATGTGTTTTTTATCATTCTTAGAATCAGAAATTAAAGGAATCTTTGATGGAATTTTAAAATATGTCATAAAAGTCACCATCACCATTTGCCTATAAAGCAAAATCTCAAAATCTAGAGGACTTCCGGTCGAGGTGTATAATATTTTTAACACTGTGCCGATCTTTCTTCTAAATGTTGTCAAAACGCATTGTAGTCTCTAAAACAGGGGTTCACAACCTTTTTACCCTTGCGTAATCTTTGAAATGAATTACATATCCCAAGAAATCCCAGTGCAAAAACAAAATTATATACTGTATCTTTCTCACTTTATTTTCATCGTAGTTCCTGTGGTACATATTAGAATGTATATTTTTAATAACGCGTTGAAAAAAAACTTAATACTTCATTGTCAATTTTTTCGTAATCCACTCATCATATAAGGGGCACTTCCTGTATGTGTGTGTGTGTGTGTGTGTGTGTGTGTCTGTCCGTCAGTCATAATTTTTTAAGAAGAATCTAAACTTGATTTTTTAATGGAAAATATTGCATTGATACTAAATAATAAACTTCCAACAAATAAAGCAGATGCCATGACCTGAAATAAAATCCGGAATCTTGAAATCTTCACTCTGATGTTCTACAACACTGAGCTATTTAGATTTTCTTATAAATAGGTATAAAAACATTACCTTAACAAAATAATTATTGCTTTGACGTGACGTCATAGATTTATGATTTCCGTCATGTTTCAAAAGATGAATTCAAACTAATAAAAATGAATGGTTAAACATTATCAATAGCGTTAGAAATTCTTTTAATAGTCCAAAACAATTTATTTTGCTTTAACTACGTATTGATGTTACAAACTATTTAATATATATCATATACTAGATTTTGGGCCCGTATTTATATATATATATATATATATATATATATATATATATATATATATATATATATATATATATATATATATATATATATATATATATTGTGTGTGTATTTAGGCAGCATATTTTCATTTAGGCAAACATTATTAAATAACACGGAGTGGTTTTGTTTGATGCGACTTTTTATTATTTTTTCAATTTTCCGAATTGTCCATCTAATGTTTCGGTCAAATTGATGTAAATATAACAGCTCTACTTGTTATTGAGCACTTTTTATAAACACTTGAGTTTCAACGGATTTACATCTATAGAAACTAATACAATTCATGTACTATATATATATATATATATATATATATATATATATATATATATATATATATATATATATATATATGTAATTATGGATATAATAATACAACTTAATTAAAACAAAAAGAAAACCCGAAAATTGTTTATATGTTCCTCAACGAATCGTCTTTATTTCAAGACTTTCTCTAAATTACTGATTTGAAAAAAGACATAAAAGTCAATGTTTGAAAATACGTGGTGCGTCTATGACGTGAAAAGAACGTTTTTGTTCTTTTTTACACCACATTCCCCCAAAAAAATGTTTACATAACATCGACATTAAAATGCACATTCATTTCATAAACGCACTACAGGTTTCGAATTGTAACGGTTAAGTCTCGTTCGAAAAAATAGAGTAAAAAGTTGAGAATTTTTTAAAATAATGACGAAACTTTGATGAACATGTAAACGGTTTTCGTTCTTACTTTTGTCATATATATATATATATATATATATATATATATATATATATATATATATATATATATGTATATATATTTAAAACATCTTTTTAAGAATTTAATAATAAATGCGGCTAAAAGCCTTTAAAAGCATGTTTAGATGCGATATTTATTAATAAAATAAACTCAGAACAGATTTTTTTTTCATTTTTACTTTGATATTTTGACTAATCATTTCGCTAGACACCTGCCTTCGGCACAATATGAGGTGAGGTTGTAACAGTTCCGTATGTTTGTAGCAGTCCGTAAGAATGGAAAATGGACGTGGTGTTGTTATTAACGATTCACCTCATATTTAAAAGTGAGTGAACCGTTAATAACAACAATACGTCCATTTTCCATTCTTACGAACTGCTACAAACATACGGAACTGTTACAACATAACCGCATACTCTAACGAAGCTAGGTATCTAGCGAAATGATTAGTCAAAAGATAAAAGTAAGTATGAAAAAAATCTGTTCTAATTTTATTTTATTAATAAATATCGCATCTAAACATGCTTTTAGAGGCTTTTAGCCTTATTATATATATATATATATATATATATATATATATATATATATATATATATATATATATATACATAAACTATCCGTACTTGGTGCTGCTCGGGAGTCTTTGTACTTTTATTTTTGTTTCGCATGTTTTTTCTATGCTGTTTTTTGTGTTTCTTTTTTTCACCTAAGTATTTTTTTTAATTTTTAAGTATTTCTAAAGTTATATGTTCTTATTACTGTAATGTTTGGTCAAAAATTAATTAAACCATTTTTTTATGAAACTATAACTAATTATGTTACGGTGAAGTTTTTAAAATTTGTATTTATAAAAGTATTGGATGTAAATAGCTTCTAAAACTTTAAGTGTTTCAATACGTGAGGATTTGCTGAGAATTTAAAATGCTTACAAGGGAAGCTACTCTTCGGGAAAATGTTTGTTACCGTCTTTTTACTATAATGAACAGTCTAGATGTTTTCTTAGCCGATATAAGTATTTTCAGAAAGAAACTGACATGAAATAGAACATATTCATGCAGTTACATCTTTTCTATTCATTGCTAATTTTTCCATTTCTTTTCGGGTGATTACTATTAGGGTTTTGTTTATTTCTATTTGTAGTGTTTATACTTTTGTTCTTCTTGGTGTTATTTTTGCTATATTTGTCACTTTTTTAATATAATTTGTTATTTTTTTCTTCCTATCCGCTGTTCTTTTTAAGTATTTTGTTATTGTGGGCCTTAATTATCATTTCTATGTTTTCGCAGCAGCTGTAGGATAGTTTTAGGTTATTTTTATTGAATATTTTATGCAGGGGATTGGTTACGGTGAAGTGTTTTTCATCAGATTTAGGAATTATTTGTTAAGTTTTTAACATCTGGTTATAGAGAGGTGTATAATAGATTATACTTCTTTTTCTTTTATATTTAATTTTATTATAATTATTGGTGTCCTGTTTCTTATATTTAATTTCAATATTATGGTAACCACTATGTTTTAGAGCTGTATTGTAAATGTTACTTGATTTTTTAAAAACATTTCGTTGTAGAAAAGTATTGTTTACCAAGCCACAATATTTAAAAAACAGAGAACGTCGAATTAAAACAGCACTAGCAAACCACTATTGGGAGCTCAAAGAAAATGGACGCTCACCAATAATTTAATGGAAAATAATACGACAGGCCAGTACATATAGAAATTTAGACGACCCGTGTAGATTATGTCTAAATGAAAAATTTGAAATCTTAAACTTTAAAGACCCCAAAAATCTATTAAACTGTCGAAGTGAGATAGCAAACAGCTGCCTGCACTAAATAAACTTTACCTTAGGCTTACAATACATAAATAAATAAACAAATAAGTAAAAAAAAATCTAAACTAAACAAAACCTTAACAACTAAAAAACTAAAACCTAAAATATAAATACAAGGAACCACGTGTTAAAATAAGTTCACCCATTATATTGAGACAACAAAAAAACAGGTTATAGGCCACTCTATAGAAAACAGAAAAATAGAACAGAACAAAGAAAGTAAGACTAACTGGACCTTTGTCCGTGAGAAGCCCAACGATTGGCTAAGAGAACAACAAAGAATCTAATTGGTTAACTAGCTAGCTTTGTACATAAACACCCGGCTAAACTAACTCCATGCATTTTAGCCTGAAACTTCTCCCGGGGATGAAACGCGGGAGCCTCTATGTAGCTTAATTGCCAAAAATATATTCTCATAACTTACTACCTAGCTCTACTTACGTATCAAGCACTGTTGACGTAAATACTGAAAATTAATACATAAAAAATTACATCTCTTTATAAAATTTTATGTGGATACATGAAATAGTAATATATATATTTATATATATATCTATATAATTATTTTAAAAATTAACCCATATGCAGATGTGTTTCATGACAACCCCGCAATCATCAGTATAGGATGAAACAATCTCTGCCAGTCACACGGTTCGAACCCCAATATATATACATATATATATAAAAACTTTTTTTATGAAGCTTTATTCACAAAATAAAAATAGTAGACAATAATTAAATAATGAAAATAACTGTCTCTATATATAATAAGCCTATCAAATATCCAAACCTGGTATGTAATCACAAAAACAGCAAATAATATATAAATAAGTGGATCGACTGAAGACTCCATTTTCTTTGGCTACTACACTGAAATTTAGAGATGGGCGTATCCCCTTTCTCTTAATTTCTCTATCTACACTAAACCCTCACATTATGAAGCTGAGTGTTCAGTAAGTTGACATCAAGCACCATTTTTTGAGTCACTGGTATGACTGGACTGAAGATTGAAGCCAGCGTACACTCGAACCATAATGCCAAATGGGTCGGTATGAAAACAGTAACACACATCTAAAACGAAACATGTAGTCGTCTAAATAAACAGTCATTGTTGTGTATATGGAAAACACCCAATAAGTCACACGTAATAAAGCAGAGAATTACGTAATTTTATTACCACCGAAAGACGAAGGGATTGTTTTCGGTCGAGTTTGTTTGTTTGTTTGTGTACTGTCTAGCGTTCACATTGCTTTACCAATCGTCACCAAAATATCGGTCATACTTTAAATTTTGGATATTTATGTAAACGGTCAAGGTCAACGTCATGACAAAGGTGAAAGTATCATTGGGCGATAACTTCGGTTTTGTTCATTGTAGAGGCTCGCTTTCTGGCACATATTGTAGTCAATGAAGTCCTGCATTTTGGAAAGTTCGGTAACGGTTGAAATTTTTACGGAATTTCAACTTCCGATTTTCCAAATTTGATGTTCTTTGATAACAGTAACCATCAACATTATTGCCTGATCAAATAAATCGATTTTTAGTTATCAATTTTCCATGCTTAACTTCGGTGAATACTTCATATAATATGGAGAAATAAGGCTTGAATGAGAATTTGGTCTATTCTTATGTTGTCATGCGGATGTGTTCAGTCTCATGACTGACTTATGTTTTTTTGTTCTAATTCGAATCATCTGTAATATTTTGCAAAGTAAATAAGCACGTTACTATTTTCCATCGCATCTTAAAACTTGAAACTTATCATCAATCTCTGGTTCCTCCTTTTAAGACATTCGCAGAAAGAAATCGTCTTACAACCACCGCTGCAAAGAACTTCCGCTTCTTCCTCTGTATGCTGGACTTCAACCGTAATTTCCATGAACCGAATTTATTTCCAAGAGCTGTGGAACACATTACCACGGGACTGCTTATCTGTAGAGTACAACAGCGTCGTCTTCAAGCCCAATGTTAACAAAGACTTTTCATATACCGTCCTCAATTTTTCTTCATTTCATTCATCATTTTCAATCCTCTCATAATACTCTTCATCTGATCATCCATCTCATTGACCCTTATCCTCGAGTGGCTTTTAAAAGTTTATTAATTCTCTTAGAAAATGTTTCCCTAATTAATTACTCGCTATGTACGAAACTTCCTGATTGTTTTCCTCTTACCAATAGCCTTGGCTTTTCAAGACTAAGGTCAATAGACATCCTTTGTCTTTGTGTTACTCATTTTTCGTTCTTTTTAGCTCCTTACATCAAGTGGCTTCATGCCTTGTCTGGAGTAACTTTCACTAAATAATAATCGTCTTCAAATCCAATGTGAACAAATACTTGTCATAAACCGTCCTCATAAGTAATTAAATTTTGTCAATTCTATTCATCATTTACAATCCTCTCAGAATATTCTTGCTCATTCAATTGACAATCAATCCATCTCGTTAACTCTCATCCTCGAGTGGATTTTAATCTTGATAAGTAGTGAAAAACTAGTCGTAAATAATTAAATGTATTCTGATACTGGGGATTCTATAGTGTATATACCATGGTTTCATTTTTAAATCTCGTTTTAACGCAAATGCAATTAAGTTTACTTCAGATTAATATCATTTTCAAATGAAGAAACATTTTACTTAGAATCATCTCGAGTGGAAAAATAGACAAGTGCCCTTTTTTATATCTCCAGTTTTAAGTTAGACGTGATTTGCGTGTTTCCGGTGTTATGGTCGGATGGCTAAGTCATTGCGTGCACTGCACACTATGGTGCGTCGAGGTTTTTTTCTGTGGTTTAGGTATGGGATGTTTAAGGAGGCGAGTGGGGGTGGGGATTTTCATGTAGGGTGGGAGTATGCTACGTAAGTACAGATTACTTTGGAGTTTTAAAAGTCACATGTTGTGAATTTTTATAATTTGGCAAGCAACAAAAAGTCGAAACCATAAAAATGTTTCTTAATGTTACCATTATAAACGAACTAATACGATATCATATCATGACTAATTGGCTTTCCCAGAAAACAGGTATTCAGCCAAACACACATAAGGATATATATATATATATATATATATATATATATATATATTAGTACTTCATGTATCCACATAAAATATTATAAGGAGATATAATTTTTTATGTGTCAGTTTTCAGTATTTACTTCAACAGTGCTCGATACGTAAGTAGAACTAGGTAGTAAGCAATGAAAATATATATGGCAATCAAGCTACACAGAGGCTCCCGTGTTTCATCCCCGGGGGGGAATCGTCAGGCTAGGTGCATGGAGTTATTTTTGTCAGGTGTTTTTATATACATGGCTTGCTAGTTAACCAATCAGATTCTTTGTTTTTCCCTCAGCCAATCGTTTGGCTTCCCGCGAACAAAGGCTTTGTTGGTGACGCTCCTATGCCTATCCTATTTTTTGTTAACAATGGATTTTCCTATATCCTGTTTCCTTTGTTTTGTCAATATAGTGGGCGAATTTATTTTAACACGTGGTTTCTTGTATTTCTATTTTAGGTTTTAAATTTTAACTTGTTCAGTTTTTTATTTATTTATTTATTTATTTAATTATTTATTTATTTATTTATTTTCTTTTTTTATTTTTTTAATTTATTTTATATCATTCTAAGGTAAATTTATTTCTGTGTAAACAGCTGTTTGCTATTTCACTTCTAGAGTTTAATAGGTTTCGGGGATCTTTAAAATTTAGGATTTCATATTTTTCATTCAGGCATAATCTACACGGGTCGTCTAAGTTTCTACATGTACTGGCCTGTCTTACTATTTTCCATTCAATTATTGGTGATTGTCCATTTTTTTTTAGCTCCCAATAATGGTTAGCTAGTGCTGTTTTAGTTCGACGTTCTTTGTTTTTAAATGTGCTTTTGTGGTCATAGTATCTGGTCTTAAAGTCTAGGGATGTCATACCCACGTAGTATTTCTTGTTATTTTGGTCTTTCAAAAATGATTTAATAAATATTTCATTTATTATTTTAAATCTCGCGTCAAGTTATCTGGTTTCTCAATTTTCAAATTATCATTTCAACGACGTTTCTAACTGTAGTAAGACCGATCTCATTATATCATATATATATATATATATATATATATATATATATATATATATATATATATATATATATATATATATATATATATATATATATATAATGTGTGTTTGTCAACGCGCGTAATTCTATTAAGTACTATAAATCTCTCTCGACCACTGTATACGAGTTCAAATCAAAAACTCTGAGCCGGCTAAAAAACCTATATTCTCCATATTGTTCATCTTAGTGATGTTTTTGGTGGCGGTAATCAGCCTCTCTGTATTTTGTGATTTGTATTTTTCTTGTTCTTTTATCGCCTCGCCCAAACAGTATTACATACCCCCGTGTCCTATTCCCTCTTCTTTTCTTTTTTATTCAAAGATCTTAGTATGATCATTCTAGTGTAGTGTTTTTTTCCATAATCATTAATTTTCTGCTTCTTTGGTTCATATATGAGTCATTCTCTTGTCCAATTTATGAAAGATCCAGAGTATTTTACTAGATATAATGTTGGCGTATCTATTCCTTTTTATTACATTTCTACTATATAATTTAGTTTCTGGAGCTTTCTTGTTCTTCTCGGATATTATTTTATACTCTTATATGTCGATATGATGGCGCCAGCTTCCAGAATACCCACATGTATTCATAATGGAGATTTAGTATACGTCTGTCTGAAGCCGAAACTATACTATAACTATATTGTAATGCTCAAATTACTATACAATTTCAGACTAATGTACTATCTTCGATGCTCAATTCAGAAGAGTGTATTTTTAGTATCTGTTTTGTTGTAATACCAATAACCCAGGCATTATCTTCTCCTTTATTTGGAGGGGGTATTTAGTATCTGTGCTGCTGTTAGGATACCGTCCTCCCAGACATTACTTTATCCTTTTTAGGGATGGGGGTATTATACTAACTGTTATGTGGCCATGAGACTATTTTTCCATGTATTACCTCCTCCTTTGTACGTAGTGTAGTATCTGTCTTGTCATGAGACCATCCTCCCATTATATAATTTAGAGGTAGTGTAGTAGATTCTCGTTCGTCACAAAACCATCCTCTCAGGCATTACTTCCTCCTTTGGGGGTAGTATATGTTCGTTCGTCATAATACCATCCTACCAAGCATTATCTCCTCCTTTGGTAGTAGTGTAGTATATGCTTGTTTATCATGATACCATCCTTCCAGGCATTACCTTATCATTTTGGGGGGTAGTGTAGTATATGTTCGTTCGTCATAATACCATCCTCTTAAGTATTACCTCTTTATTTGGGAAGCAGTGTAGTATATGTTCGTTCGTCATTGTACCATCATACCAAGCTAGCAAAAATATGCGACCGAAGGGAACATATATTTGCTAGTATTTTTTATTACTTTTTCGCCAAGTGCGTTCATCACCTCTCGATTTGGTAGTTCTAAAAAGAGATTGTAATGTGTTTACCAGTCAAGTACAGAAGTGGGTAAATATATCCTTGTGAAGTTTGCAAAAAGATTGGTTCAATATTATGTTGCTCTGGTTATTGAAATTAACCAGTTTGATGAACTCGCCATAAAACTGTTAAAAATTGTCTGTTATAATAATTTCACGCATAATAAATTTACAATGGCAGTTGATGCAGATATAATTGCGAGGCTATAATCTATTTTCTTCCTGGTCCAGTCAAAAATAAAGGGATAAAACGTTTTCAACAGAATTAAGATAAAGATTGATTGTGGGCAAATAAAGCATAGGTATGAGATGAATCTTTAGAGTAAAGAGTATGTCTCATCTAAGTTCTTTGATAATATGATTCATTGAAAGTTAAAACGAAAATTATCCCAACAGAGTTCTTTTGTGTTATTAAGGACTGCCCCACATCAACGTAGCCGGGACCGTCGAGGAATGATTAGAAAGTGAGCTAAGTCGACAGGCGATAGATGGGCCGGCGATTCTATTGAACTCCCCAGACGGGATGGCGCCCTGGCAGTTAATTGTGAGTTTCTGCTTGGCCATAGAGCAATAAGCTGATTAAAATAAACGGCTGTAGCCAATTCCGGTGATCAGCTGGGAGTGATTGAGAGAAAGACCGGACATCTAGGATTTCCAGTCAAAAGTAGATATATTCAGAAGACAGCGCAGAAGAGGGATCAGTCAGAGTTTGGCTTGGCGGAGATCGCCGAGAGAGACCAAGGGTCGACGACTCGGGCTCGGACAAAGAAGATTGTCACTGGGGCCGACACGACCGGACAACGATCACAGACAACGTTTGTGGTTTTTTAGCCACGACAATATGTCACGCACATCCCGAGCACAACTAAGTTATACCTACAACTTGTCTTGTGTTGTTTTGACAGTCGCGCGAACGCTGAGGCGATCATCAGGCTACATTCAAATTTAATTAATATTTATACCATTTAATGGTGAGTGGCAATTTATCCCATAAAATGTTTCAAAATATCCGAAGGTTGGGGCATTTTGGGAACATCCAAAGGTTTCTTGATAAAAGCTTATTTTTACATCGATGAGTGGAAAGTGGACTTTGGGTTTAATTTCAGTAGTTTCCTAACCATTTATTTCCTCTCTATTCTATCTTTTATTCCTCAGATTCCGTGAGCGATGTTTATAAAAAAAAGGGGAAAAATTGATGTTTTCTTGATCAGCTGTTGTTTTGGAGTGAGTGGTATATGAAGATGTTTCAATCCTCTCATAGCATTCATCATCATTCAACTGACGATCTATCGGCTGCGATACCTGGTCCCTGCACAAAGATATCCACACACCCAAGGTCTTCGACATGTACTACCTTTTTCATGCATTATTCTCTCCGGCTAAATCCAAAGATGCACCATACATGCAAAACCTGTAATAGTAATAAAGAAATGCTCTGCTGAACTAGCCCCTGTCCTCTCCAAACTCTATAACAAATACCTAGTTGAATCTTGCATCTCCAATAGCTGATAAATTGTCTCCGTGGTACCAGTCTTCAAGAATTCTGGGGATAGAACTGATCCCCAGAAATATCGCCCAATCAGTCTACTCCCGATCTTTGCTAAAATCTTTGAATGCTTAATCAATCTAGCGATAGTCCGGCACTTAGTTTATGCTAAACTTCTTTCTGACCGCCAGTATGGATTTAGACAAGCACGCATGTATCATACACTCGACAAGACAGGTGAAGCTAGGGCAGTAGCGCTTGATATATCCAAGGCCTCTGACAAGGTATGGCATAAAGGGCTTCTCCTGAAAATACGCTCATACGGTATTACTGGGCAATTACTTAATATAATTAGATCCTTCCTAACCAAAAGAAAAATCCAGCTTGTCTTCGATGGCCGTTCATCTAAGCAACATGATATAAATGCTGGTGTACTCCAGGGATCTATCCTTTGACCTTTATTGTTCCTGATCTTCATAAACGATCTCCCTGATGACTTGAGTCTGAGATTGGTATATTTGCTGACGACACCACGCTTTACTCTCGTTATGTGAGCAAAACGGACGCGATCGTACCAAGGCAATTGCCGAATCCTTAGAAAATGACCTGCAGGCTGTAATAGATTGGGGTCGTTAATGGTTGGTAACTTTTAATGCCGCAAAGACAAAGCCCCTTTCCTTCAATAACTACAAGAAACCTCTCCAACCACCGATTGTCATGACAAATAACATCCTACCCGAGAGTTCAACATCTAAACTCCTCGGCCTAACCTTTTTATTTATTTTCCCCCCACAGCCGTAAGATGTGACACAAGGTCGGGAAAGTGGGATTTGAAAAGCCAGCGCCCTCGAGAAGGGAGAGCACCCTGGCCTACAAAAATGGCTGGGCAGCCCCGTCGGAATGCTCCGGTAGGGGCGCCTCCGGCGATTAGCAAAAAACTAAACCCTTCTCAAAGGGTGAGAAGGCAAAGCCTGGGAAGGTAGACCTCCTAGAACTGCACAGAACAAACCCACAGACCGGCGAAATCAAGCCCCGAAGGCCAAGACGATGCCGGTCTATAGGATGTAGTATCAATCGGAACAGATACTACACTTTGATCTTAGCCAAAAAGCCCCAAAAAACTAACCTTCACAGGTAACATGAATTGGAACAAATACATTGAAGATATTGCCAAGGCTGCAGCAAAGAAGGTAGGCCCCCTCTACCGTGCTAGTAAACTCCTCACACCTAACAGTATCCTATATCTCTACAAAGCCACCATCCGCCCATACATTGAGTATTGCTGTCACATCTGGGCTGGTGCATCATCCACTAGTCTCTCTCCTAGACAAGGTCCAAAAAAGAGTCGCCAACTAAATAGGTCCCTCACTATCAACCACGCTCCAGCCCCTGTCCCATCGCCGCAATGTTGCATCCTTGTGCTTGTTTTACAAATACTACAATGGATTGTGCCTGTGTACTCTGGTGCCTCTTCGACGTAAATTCACCAGACCAACTCAGCAATCAGCTAAATCCCATCCATTCACTGTGGAGGTCCCCAGATGCCAGAGAGCCTTCTACTCCAATAGCTTCTTTCCTCGTGCTGCTGGTCTCTAGAACTCCTCCTGCTCCCTCTTTCCCCGACAGTATCGACATGCAGAGGTTTAAAACTAATGTAAACAGACACCTCGCTACACTGCTCCCAACTTGGGGTGACACACAAAACCTACACCCTAATTCTCAGTAACCCTTTACATCTACAGTGGCGGCCTGCCTTGTTTGGGGTGAAATATGTTAAAAAAAATAAATAAATAAAAGATGCAACACCACCGGCATCACAGAGACTTTTCCTAAAAGTAGACTTCGCTGGTTTGATAACGTTCTCCGGCGTCCTGAGGAGGAATTCACCCGCAATTTGGTAACCCCAATCGCACCCTCTGGCTTGAGGTAGCGAAGAGGCGGCCAACTGAAGACATGGATTAGAACACACAATACAGACATTGAGTTGGTGACTGGTTTCCGCGGTTTTTGGTGTTCGTCTCTGGAAGCTAGAATGGTGGAAGTATGCAGAGGACTCAGCTGCCGATCGGCGTGAGTGGACCGCCTTGACGCGAGACGCGGTAGATTCATTTGGAGCCGGCTCGACCTACTCCCGATGGTGAATGCCGTTACAGTTAGACAATCTATCCATCTAAAAAACCCTTATCCTTGAGTGTTTTTTAGCCTTGACAAGTGGTGAGATTAGTAAGGGGTCTTGGATAACTTCGTTCAAGTAGTCATTCTAATCATTCAATATGTCAATGCGGTGTTATATTATGTGTAAATATATAATGACAATGGTTTACAATAAGGAATAAGGCAGACACAAGGTGACGCTTTTAGAACTTTATTCAGACTACTCGTTTAGTAGGTAGAGGGAGCTTTGCTGTTATGTACTGATTAGTGTAGTAGTGGGAGGTTGCAGTCAAGGGGAATGGTATGAGATATAAGGGGAGATAACCCTTATATAACATCTGCGATTAAAAAAAAATGTTATTCTCTGTATCTGGCTGGAAGTCTAATACTTCTTCGTTGCCTTGTTCGGTTTTGTGAATATAATTGTTGTGGTGTGTTGCTTTTGTTAGTCTTGTTCATTAAATATGTTTTCATAGTCAATTTGTGTTGGTGTGATGCTTTATTGTTTTTCACTTTTTTTTAAATAAGTGACGTTTATTACAACGTAAACAGTTTCTTTCTGTTTTTAAAGATATGAAGGAGTTTTTTTCAATTTCTTAATTCTTTTCTCTTCCAATTTCCTTGGAATCTTATACGAACAGAATCGTTTGTTTTCAAGGTTTGTAACTTTTTATTTTTGTTCACATCTTTATCCGCTTGCCACTTCTTCAGTAGTTTGTTATGAATTATGTTGGAAAGGTTTGTTCAAAGTGTTCTTTTCATTAACTGTTGAGCTGGGGATGGTGATTTATCTTTTTAGAGAAGTGGTTCTTAATGCTAGCATTGCTAAGTATGGGTCCAGGTTACTTTTAATATATTTTAGTGTCCTTTTTAAAGTTTGTATATTTCTTTCCATTTGATTGTGAATTATTCGGACTCGTCGTAATATGTTAAATATTCCATATAAATTTTGATGATCCATAATCCGGTCCATTGTCGCTAATTACTATCTGCCGAATAAAAACAAATAATCTGCGTTGTGCAAGGTTTTCTAAATATTTTATAAAAAAAATATCTTTATTATTGCCACCCACCCAACGCTTCAAATTGTGTGACTTTTCAAAGTATGCTTAACTTTTGATGATCCATAATCCGGTCCATTGTCGCTAATTACTATCTGCGGAATACCCAGTCTGGCGAAAGGATGTTTTATTTTGTTAATCATTGTGTGTAATTCACAATTGTCTAGTTTGTGGATATCAAAATATCTGGTTGTGTAGTCTATAATTACCACATACGCCTTGTTATACAGATGAAATATATCTGTTGCTACTTTAGTCCATGATGTTTTTAGTATTTCATTATGTATTATCAGTTCCGATGGTTGTTGGTTCCGATAGTCTATGCAATATGTGCATGTGCTCATCATTTCTTTGATCTGATTGTTTATATTGGGCCAATATATAACTTCCTTTGCCCGTGTGATGCATTTTTCTATCCCTAAATGTTCGGTGTGGATTTTTTGTAGGGCCTCTTTTCTTAAGGAGTTTGGGACTATTATTCGTGTTCCTTTTAGTACTAGTCTTTTCACGACGGAGATCTCATCACAAACAAGCATGTATGGCGCAATTGAGGGTGGCACATCATTATTGTTTTCTGGCCAATTTGATATTGTATACTCCATTAGCATCTGTAATGTTGGGTCTTTTTTGTTTTTCCCTTGTATATGTCAAGTTTACGGTCACTCGTCGGATACTGTCTCAACATTATATGGATATATTTATCCATTTCTATATCTGATATCTATTGTGTATTATCCGTTATATATACACGTGACAGTGTATCTGCAATTACTGACTAAAGGCCTTGGATATATGTCACTTCAAACTCATATTTCTGCAGTACTAATAAGAATCTCTGTATTCTCGGAGGGGGGGCGGCTTTTCGTAATTTTATTTTTGAAAATCTGCTTGAAAGGTTTATGATCATTTTCAACGAGAAAATGTCTACCATAAATGAATTGGTGGAATTTATTACAAGCAAGTATTATGCTGCGCGTTTCAAATTCAATCGGACAATAATTTTGTTCTGTAGGAATTGTCGATGCATGTGCATATGATACAAGTAATTACGTGTCTCCATGTTTCTGTTGAAGAACTGCACCTAAGCCTTTTTTTACTTGCATCGGTAGTGATTTATATTTGTCTATTTGGATCATAAAATTGTAGAATTTGCGTACTTGGTATTATTTGTTTCAATTACTCTATTGTTTCTATCTGAGGATTGTCGAATGACTACTGTGTTTCATTCTGTATGAGTTCTCTTAATGGTGTAGTTAATTCAGAGTATTTTGGTATGAACTTGCACAAGTAGTTCGTCATTCCTAGAAATCTTTGAATGTTTTTTTTTAATTTTCGGGAATAGACATTTGTATAATAGCCTTTATTTTCGAAGGTTCTGGTTTTATCCTTTCTTGAGTGATTAGGTGACCTAAGTATGTCAATTGCGTTGTTGCAAATGTTGATTTGTTAAGTTTCAAACCTGTTTTGCGTAGTTAGTTGAACAGTTTTTTTTATTATTTCTATGTGCTTTTCTAAGGTTTCTGACAATACTATAATGTTGTCTTGGGAATTTCTTGTTCCTTCTATAATGTTCGCTACTTGAACGTGGGATACTTCGGACGCGCTGTGTATTCCGTAAGGTAGACGAGTGAAGGAAAAACAAATGGCGAATTAAATTTTAATAATTTAGAACTTAATTCTCAACAACACGTACATGCCAATATCTGTTTTATGCGTCTAATTTTGAGAAGTATTTTAGATTGTTTATTTTTGCGAATATTTCTTCTTTAATATGCTCCCTTTTTATCGCTTTGTTCAGGTCTCTGGTGTCTAAAGAGTCTTAATCTGCCATTTTACTTCACTACTACGAGGGAATTTATCCCATCTGTCGGTGCATGGTTAGGCTTTATTATACCTATTTATGTCAGTTTTTCTCATTCTTTCTTCAATTTTTGTCTCATACCAAATGGAATATTCCTTGGAGGATTCACGACTGGTTTTACATCCGGCTCTACCGTAATATGATGTGTAATTGGTAGTTTGCCTATGTCGCCAAAACAATATTTGTATTCTTCTATTAAGCCTTGTATATCCATCTTTTTATTTTGTGTATTCTTTTTATGAATCTTAGTTTTTTCTTGATGTTTCCGCATAAATGACTGCATTTGCATTGGTTTCCGCTACTATAAAGTAGGAGTTTATTTTTGCCTTTTAACTTTGTAAAGTTACATTACCGGAATATGCGGGTAATTTTACCGCGGTTCTGTTTAGTTTGGTGTTAGGCTTTATATTATTATATATTTTTACTGGTAGTACATTAACTTCAGCACCTGTGTCAATTTTGAAGTCTAACAATGTCTTGTTAACTTTGAGTTTTATTTTCCATTTATCCGTCCGTAGTGCATTTATTTTATTTTTAAATATGGCGTTCATTTCGTACACCTTATGATCGAAAATCTACGTGCTGCCATACTTTCCAACTTTGTACAGCTTTTTCTGTTTTGTTCTTCCCATTTGGCGAGATGTCCTCTTTTCACCATGTATTACAGTTCTTGTAATACGCAGGACAGTTATTTCTATTGTGTAAACTTGAACAGTAGGTCCACCCAATTTTGATTTTTAGCGCGATTTTTGTTTTCTTGTCTCGCCATATTGTTTTTTATTCCTTTTGTTTTTTCTTTTACGAATCATGACCATATTTTCTGTTTTCGACGTAGCCATTATTTTTTAATGTTGCTTTGATCTTCGGCGCTGCGGCCTGCTTGAATGGCTTTTTCCAAGTCTAGTGATTGTTTCCGTAACATCATTGCGCATAACATATTGTCTTTCATGCCGCAGACAAATGGTTTCTTTTATCAGTCAGTCTGTAAGTTACCCGAACTCGCATTTGTTTGCTATTTGGCGCAACTCCGTTACATATTCATCGATCTTTGGTCTTTTTTTTTGTTTGCATGTGAAGAAATTGGTGTGTTAGAAAAGTTACATTTTTCTAGGTTAGCATTGTGTATCAAACTTGTCAATCACCGTTTTCAGATCATACCTCTGTTCCTTGCTCTCTCGAAATTGAATGGGGAATAAAAAATATCTACCTTTGTCTCCTATATAGATCAATAGAATTAGTGGTTTTACCTTCTCTACGTTCATATCTGACTCTGTAGGTTGAAGAAATAGTTGGAATTGTTTTTTCATGTTTCTAATTCTTGTCAGAGATTATACGAAACAAAATTTAATTTCTTTTGAATGAAGTAAAATTCCATAATTTCCTTTTTTAAAAATTTAGTTCTTGAGTCTCTTCTGACATCATCTATATGATGCGTAAATACATTATGAAAAGGTTAACAACAAGGAATAAGGCAGACACGAGGCGACGCGTTCAGGGCTTTATTGAGACGACTCGTTTAGTAGGTAGACGGACCTCTGCTGTTATGTACTAGTTAGCGTGGCGATAGGTCGTTGCAGTCAAGGACAATAGTATGTAATATAAGGGGAGATAACCCTTAACATGCAGTGGCTCTGTAACCGTGCAGAGTCAAGACTATTTGGTCATGAAACTGCTTCTTGATTTAAATCTGCTTCTTCGTTGTCCATGTATATATTCTATATATATATATATATATATATATATATATATATATACATATATTATATATATATACATATATAATCTCATTCTATATATATATACACACATTCGATATATATACATATATCTACACACATTCTATATATATATATATATATATATATGTATATATATACATAGACATTCCATATATAAATATATATATATATTCTATATATATATAGACACGCATTCAATATATATATATATATATATTCTATATATATATAGACACACATTCAATATATATATATATTCTATATATATACACACACATTCAATATATATATATATATTCTATATATATATACATACACACATTCAATATATATATATATATTCTATATATATATACATACACACATTCAATATATATATATACACACATTTAATATATATATATGCATATATATACACACATTAGATATATATATATATATATATATATATACATACACACATTTAATATATATATATATATTCTATATATATATACATACACACATTCAATATATATATATATACACACATTTAATATATATATATGCATATATATACACACATTAGATATATATATATATATATATATATATATATATATACATACATTCAATATATATATATATACATATATATATATATACACACATTCAATATATATATATATACATATATACACACATTCAATATATATATATATATATACATATATATACACACATTCAATATATATATATATACACACATTCAATATATATACATATACACACATTCAATATATATACATATACACACATTCAATATATATATATATATATATACATACACACATTCTATATATATATATATATGCATACACATTCAATATATATATATACATACATTCAATATATATATATATACATACATTCAATATATATATATATATACACATTCAATATATATATATATACACATTCAATATATATATACACATTCAATATATATATACACATTCAATATATATATATACACATTCAATATATATACACATTCAATATATATATATATACACATTCAATATATATATATATACACATTCAATATATATATATACACACATTCAATATATATATATATATATATACATACACATTCAATATATATAAATATATATATATACATACACATTCAATATATATAAATATATATATATATACATACACATTCAATATATAAATATATATATATACATACACATTGAATATATAATTATATATACATATACATACACAATCAATATATAAATATGTATATTTATTCTATATATATATATATACACACATTCTATATACATATACACACATTCTATACATATATATATATACACACTCTCTATATATATACATTCACATTCAATATATGAATATATACATACATTCAATATATATATATATATATATATCTTCTATATATATATACACCCACACATTCTATACATATATATATTAATACAACTTCAATATATAAATATATATATATATATATTCAATATATATATACATTCTATATATATATATGTATATATATACATACACATTCAATATATACATATATACATACATTCAATATATATATATAAATTCTATATATATAGAGACACATTCTATATATATATATATGTACATCTTATATATATATATATACATACACACATTCTGTATATATATATTGATCTTATATATATATGTATACATACACACATTCAACATGTATATATATATACACACATTCAATACATATATATACACACATGTTACATATATATATATACATATTTAAATATATATATATACATTCAATATATATATAATCACACATTCTATATATATATATATATATATATATATATATACATTGTATATATATACATTTAATGTATAAATATATATATATACATTTAATATATATATATACTCATTCAATATATATATATATATATATATATATACATTCAACATACATATATATACACACATTCGATATACAAATATACAGACATTCTATATATATACATATATACAATAATGTATGCATTCAATATATAGATATATGCACACATTCTTTATATATATTCATTTATTCACACATACTATATATATATATACACATTAAAGATATATACATATATATATACACACACACATTCTCTCTCTCTATATATATACATTCTATATATATATATATATATATATATATATATATACACACATTCTATATATATATACACAACTCTCTCTCTCTCTCTCTATATATATATATATATATATATACACACATTCTATATATATATATATATATACACACAACCCTCTCTATATATATATACACATTCTATATATATATATACACATTATATATATACACGCATTCTATATATATATATATATATATTCTATATATATATACACATTCTATATATAAATATTTATACATATATATATACACACTATTTATACACACATATATATACACTATATATACACATATATATACACTATAGATTTATATATACACTATAGATATATATGCGATATATATGCACTATATATATATACAACCTATATATACACACTATGTATATACACTTTGGATATATATACACTTTAGGTTTATATACATTGTATATATACACACTATATATATACTCAATATATACACACTATAGATATATATACACTCAATATATAAACACATAATCGATATTTATACTCTCTATATATACACACTATATATATATACACCCACTACAGATATTGATATAGACTATACATATAAACGATATGTCTATACACACCATACACATATATATATATATATGTATACACTATAGAAGTATATATATGCACTATATATATAAACTATATACATACACAAAAACTATACATATATATATACACTATATATATACACTATAGATATCTATATGCACTATATATATATACACTATATATATAAACTATATATATATATACACTATATATATATATATACAATATACATATATATATTTATGCACTATATATACACTAGATATATACACACACACTATAGATATATATGTATGTACTATATATATATATATATATATATATATATATACACTGTAGATATATATGCACTATATACATATATATATACACACACTGTAGATATATATGCACTATATACATATATATATACACACACTATAGATGTATATGCACTATATACATATATATATACACACACTGCAGATGTATATACATGCACTATATATATACACTATAGATACATATATGCACTATATATATACACACTATATATATACATATATATATATATGCATTATATATATACACTATATGTATATATACATACACACACTATATATTTGCACTATATATATACATATATATGCACTATATATACACTATATATATACACTATATGTATATATACATACACACACTATATATTTGCACAATATATATACATATATATGCACTATATATATACACTATATGTATATATACATACACACTATATATTTGCACTATATATATACACATATATATGCACTATATATGTACACTATATGTATATATACATACACACACTATACATATATGCAATATATAAATATTTGTATACACTATATATACACACACTATAGATAAATATGCCCTATATATACTATATATACACAAACTATAGATATATATGCACTATATATATATATGTACACTATATATATATAAATATATATATATATTCACACACTATAGATATATATATGTATATATATATCAATATATATATATAATATATATATATACACACTATATATATATGCACTATACATATATACACTATATATTGCACTATATATATACACTATTAATAGATAAATGTATACACTATATATATATACAAAATATATATTCACTATAGATATATATACAGTATATATACATACAATATAGATATATATATACACTATATACATATACACTATATATATACACACACTATATACATATACACTATACATATACACACACACTATATATATACTATATATATACACACTATATATATACACACACTATAGATCTATATATGCACTATATATATGCACTATATATATACACTATATATTTATGCACTATATATACATGAGCTATATATATTTACACTATATATATGCACTATATATATACACAATATAGATATATATATGCACTATATATACATAATATATATACACACACTATAGATATATATAAGCACTAAATATATATATACACACACACTATAGATATATATATGCACTATATATATATACACACACACACTATAGATATATATATGCACTATATATATATATATATACACACTATAGATATATATTCACTATATATATGCCTTACATATATACACACACAATAGATATAGATATATGCACTATATATATGCACTGTATATATACACACACTATATATATATTTATATATGCACTATATATACACCATATATATATATATTTATCTGTGCACTACATATATACCACATGTATATTTATATATGCACTATATATATATCCATATATATATAAATATCTGCACTATTATTATACATTATATATATTTATACTTGATATATATTTATATATGCACTATATATATACCATATATATATTTATATATGCACTATATATATACATTATATATATTTATATATGCACTATATATATACATTATATATATTTATATATGCACTATATATATATACACACTATATATGGTCTATATATACACACTATATATATATGCACAATATATATTGTGAAGTTGTCCAACAGTAAATAATATATAAAGGAAGTCAAGTCGAGGGTTGGTTTTACAAGTGTATTAACAAAGTAAGAAAGTGACTAGCACTTGGCTAGACAGTTACAAGACTGTGCTTTGTCTTCTCTGTGTCTCTGGTGACTCGTACTATTTATAGTGACAACCGGTTTAGTTTCTCCTGTGTAAGAACGGCCGGTGTAACAATATATATATACACACACACATATATATGTATACATTGTATATATACACACATTATATATTGATATACATATGTGGATATATACACACATTTATATATATATATCAATTATATAGATATACATATACATATATATATAAACATATATATACACATATATAAAATATACATAACATATATAAAATAACATTGTATATATATACATTATATATTTACAAATTACATTACATTTCATCGTATATATATACATTATATATATACACATTAAATTACATTTCATTGTATATATATACATTATATATATACACATTAAATTACATTTCATTGTATATATATACATTATATATATACACATTACATTATATATATATATATGTATATACATTACATATATATATATAGCCATTACATTACATTTCCTTATATATACATTACATTATATATATACACATTACATTACATTTCGTTATATATACATTACATTATATATATACACATTAAATTACATTTCATAAAATATACATTACATTATATATATACACATTAAATTACATTTCATAAAATATACATTACATTATATATATACATATCATATTACATCATATATATATACAAACATTACATCATACACATACATTTCTTTATATATATGTACATTACATTCTATTTGATTATATATATATACAGTACATTATATATATACACATTACACGCTATTTCATCATATATATATATTACATTATATATATATATATACATTACATTACATTTGATTATATATATACATTACATTATATACACACATTACATTACATATTATATATACACATTATATCCCATATATATATACATTACATTATATACATACACATTACATCATATACATATATATACATATTACATTGTATATACCCATATTACATCATATATATACACATTTCATTACATTATATACATACATTACATAACATTATATATATACACATTACATTATATTATATATATACACATTACATTACATTATATATATATATACATTACATTACATATATATATACATTACATTACATATATATATATATATATACACATTATATTACATATGTATATACAAAGTGCACAAGTGGTTATAGCACTGATCTTTTGGCTGGACGACCCGAGTTCGATCCCACTCACGGCATGCGAATTTTCGAGTCTGAAAACTCCCTCTGTCAACCAAGCAGTAAATAGGTACCTTACTAAAACTCAGGGAAGGTTCAAGGCAGCGGAAGCGGAGGGATGGGCTCCGCCTTCCATATGCTGTGCTCTAGACACGGTGATTCTTAACAAATCACCGCCGCTACGGCCATGGCAGTGTGCGATGTCGGCAACGACACTCGTGCGCGTCCAAGCTATGCGACCTTTACCTTTTTTATATATACACATTATCTTACATTATAAATATATACACATTACAGTATATATATATACATTACATTACATCATATATATATATACAAAGTACATTACATTTCATCATATATATACACATTACATTACATTTCATTATATATATATACACATTACATTACATTTCATTATATATATACACATTACATTACATTTCATTATATATATACACATTACATTACATTTCATTATATATATACACATTACATTACATTTCATTATATATATACACATTACATTACATTTCATTATATATATACACATTACATTACATTTCATTATATATATACACATTACATTTCATTTAATTATATATATACATTACATTTCATTTAATTATATATATACACATTACATTTCATTATATATATACACATTACATTACATTACATTTAATCATAAATATATATACATTACATTTCATTATATATATACACATTACATTACATTACATTTAATCATAAATATATATACATTACATTTCATTATATATATACACATTACATTACATTACATTTAATCATAAATATATATACATTACATTTCATTATATATATACACATTACATTACATTACATTTAATCATAAATATATATACATTACATTTCATTATATATATACACATTACATTACATTACATTTAATCATAAATATATATACATTACATTTCATTATATATATACACATTACATTACATTCATTATATATACACATTAAATTACATTTCATTATATATATATATACACATTACATTACATTTAATTATATATATACGTTACATTATATATATACCGGACATGCGTATATACATGATATGTATGCCTGACATGCGTATATGCATGATATGTATGCCTGACAGGCGTATATACATGATGTGTATGCCCGACAGGCGTATATACATGATGTGTATGCCTGACAGGCGTATATACATGATATCTATGCGTGACATACATAGGTAATGATATCTATTCGTGACATACATATATACATTATATCTATGCGTGACATACACATATACATGATATCTATGCGTGACATGCATATATACATTATATGCATGCTTGACATGTATATATACATTATATGCATGCTTGACATGCATATATACATGATATGCATGCCTGACATAAATATATACATGATATGCATGCCTGACATAAATATATACATGATATGCATGCCTGATAGGAATATATACATGATATGCATGCCTGACAGGAATATATACATTATATGCATGCCTGACATGCATAGATACATGATATACATGCCTGACATGAATATATACATGATATACATGCCTGACATGAATATATACATGCAAGTATGCCTGACATTTCTATATACATACTAGGTATGCATGACACGCATATATACATGCCAGGTACGCATGACAGGCATATATACATGCCAGGATCCGTGACAGGCCCATATACCTGACAGGTATCCATGACAGGCCCATATACCTGACAGATATACATGACAGGCCCATATACCTGACAGGTATACATGACAGGCCCATACACCTAACAGGTATACATGACCCGCCCATATATCTGACAGGTATACATGACAAGCCCATATACCTTACAGGTATACATGACCAGCCCATATACCTGACAGGTATACATGACCAGCCCATATACCTGACAGGTATACATGACAGGCCAATATACCTGACAGGTATTCATGACAGGCCCATATACCTTACGGGTATACATCACAGGCCTATATACCTGACGGTATACATGACAGGCATATATATATATGACGGGTATACATGACAGGCATTTATACATGACAAGTATACATGACATACATATATACATGACAGATATAAATGACAGGCATATATACATGACAGGGGTACATGACAGGCATATATACATAACATGTATGCATGAAACGCATAGAAAAAAAAATTTATACATGACAGTCATGTATACATGACATGTATACATGACATGCATATATATACGTTGGTATGCATGACATGCATATATATACGCTAGGTATGCATGGCAGGCATATATACATGCTAGGTATGCATGAACGGCACATATAACTGCTAGGTATGCATGAACGGCACATATAACTGCTAGATATGCATGATCGGCACATATACCTATCAGGTATACATGGCATATATACCTATCAGGTATATATGCCTGCCATGTATACCTTTCAGGTATACATAACAGACATATATACCTGAAAGGTATACATGGCAGGAATATATACCTGACAGGTATACATGGCATGCATATATACATGACAGGTATACAGAACAGGCATATATACATGACATGCATATATACATGACAAACCTATATACATGACATGCATATATACATGACAAGCATATATACATGACATGTATACGTGACATGCATATATATATATATGCTAGGTCTGCCTGGCATGCATATATACTTTCTAGGTATGCCTGACATGCATATATACATGCTATGTATGCCTGACAGTCATATATATATATGCTAGGTATGCCTGCCAGTGATGTATATATACATGCCAGGTATACATGGCAGGCATATATACATGCCAGGTGAACATGACAAGCATATATTCATGCTAGGTCTACCAAACAGGCATATATACATTCTAGGTCTGAATAACAGGAATATATACATGCTAGGTATGCCTGACAGTATTACATAACATGTCCATATATCTGATAGGTATATATGACAGACCTATATACCTAACAGGTATACATGACAGGCATATATACCTCACAGGTATACATGACAGGCATATATACATGACAGGTATACATGACAGGCATAATACATGACAGGTATACATGACAGGCATATATACATGAGAGGTATGCATGACAGGACTAATACATGACAGGTATACATGACAGGCATATATACATAACATGCATACATGACATACATATATACATGGCATACATATATACATGAGATGTATACATGAAATACATATATACATGACATGTATACATGACATGTATACATGACATACATATATACATGACATGCATAATGACATATATACACGACATGTATGCATGATATGCATATATACATGACATGTATACATTATATGCATACATACATGATATCCATACGTTACATACATATATACATGACATCTATACGTTACATGCATATATACATGACAGGCATATATACATGACACGCATATATATATGGCATTTATACATGACATGGATATATACATAGAATGTATACATGATAGACATATATAGATAACATGTATAGATGATAGGCATATATACATGACATATACACATGACAGGCATATAAACATGACATGTATACATGAGAAGCATATATACATGACATGTATACATGACAGGCATATATACATGCTAGGTATGCAGTAAAGGCCTATACACCTGCTAGGTATGCATGATCGGCATATATACCTGCTAGGTATGTCTGATCGGCATATATAGCTTACAGGTATACATGGCAGGCATATATAGCTTACAGGTATACATGGCAAGCATATATACCTGACTGATATACATAGCAGGCATATATACATGACAGGTATACATGAAAGGCTTATATGCACGACAGGTATACATGACAGGCCCATATACATGACAGGCCTATAAACATGACATGTATACATGGAGGCTCATATACATGACAGGTATACATGGCAGGCCCATGTACATGACAGTTATACATGGCAGGCCCATGTACATGACAGGTATAAATGGCAGGCATATATACATGACAGGTATACATGACAGGCATATATACATGACAGGTATACATGACAGGCATATATACATGACAGGTATACATGACATGCATATATACATGACATATTTACATGACATACATATATACATGACATACATATATACATGAGATGTATACATGACAAACATATATACATGACCTGTATACATTACATGTATACAAGACATAAATATATACATGACATGTATAATGACATGTATACATGACATGCATATATAAGACAAGTATACATGATATGTATATATACAGGACATGTATACATGACAAGCATATATACATGAAATGTATACGTTATATGCATATATACATGGCATGCATATATACATAACATGTATACATGAGAGGCATATATACATGGCATGTATACATGACAAGCATATATACATGACAAGCATATATACATGACATGTATACATGACAAGCATATATACATGACATGTATACATGACAGGCAAATATACATTACATGTATACATGAGAAGCATATATACATGACATGTATACATGACAGACATGTATACGTGACATGTATACATGACATGCAAGTATACATGACATGCATAAATGAGATACATGTATACATGACATGCATATATATATATATATATATATGCTACGTATGCCTGACAGGCATATATACATGCTAGGTAGGCCTGATAGGCATATATACCTGCTAGGAATGGATGACCGGCACATATACCTGCTATATATGTTTGATCGGCACATATAACTGACAGGAATACATGGCAGGCATATATATCTGACAAGTATGCATGGCGGGCATATATACCTGACAGGTATACATGGCAGCTATATACATCTGACAGGTATACATTGTAGGCATATATACCTGACAGGTATACATGGCAAGCATATATACATAACAGGTATAGATGACAGGCCTATATACCTGACAGGTTTACATGACAAGCCTATATGCTTGACAGCTATACATGACAGGCGGATATACCTGACAGGTATACATGACAAGCCTATATACCTGACAGTTATACATGACAAGCCTCTATACCTGACAGTTATACATGACAAGCCTCTATACCTGACAGCTATACATGACAGGCCAATATATATGACATGTATACATGACAGGCATATATACATGACAGGTTAACATGATAGGCATATATACATCACAGGTTTACATGACAGGCCTATATACATGACATGTATACAGGACAGGCATATATACATGACATGCATATATACATGATAAGCATATATACATGACATGCATATATGAGACATGTATACATAATATGCATATATACAGGACATGTATACATGACATGCATATATACATAAAATGTATACGTTACATGCATATATACATGACATGCATATATACATAACATGTATACATGACACTCATGTATACATGACATGTAAACATGACAGGCATATATACATGACATGTATACATGACAGGCATATATACATGACATGTATACATGACAGGCATATATACATGACATGTATACATGACAAGCATATATACATGACATGTATACATGACAGGCATATATACATGACATGTATACATGAGAAGCATATATACATGACATGTATACGTGACATGTATACATGACATGCAAGTATACATGATCGCATAAATGAGTTACATGCATACATGACATGCATATATATATATGCTACGTATTCATGACAGGCATATATACATGCTAGGTAGGCCTGGTAGGCATATATACCTGCTAGAAATGCATGATCGGCACATATACCTGCTATATATATATATATATATATATATATATATATATATGATCGGCACATATAACTGACAGGAATACATGGCAGGCATATATACCTGACAAGTATACATGGCGGGCATATATACCTGACAGGTATACATCGCAGCTATATATACCTGACAGGCATACATAGCAAGCATATATACATGACAGGAATACATGACATGCCTATATACATGACAGGTATACATGACAAACCTATATACCTGACAGCTATACATGACAAGCCTCTATACCTGACAGCTATACATGACAGGCCCATATACATGACAGACCCATATACATGACAGGTATACATGGCAGTAATATATACATAACAAGTATATATACATGACAGTCATGTATGACAGGCATATATACATGACAGGTATACATGATAGGCATATATACATCACAGGTGTACGTGACAGGCCTATATACATAACAGGTATACAGGGCAGGCATATATACATGACATGCATATATACATGATAAGCATATATACATTACATGTATACATGACATGCATATATACATGCTAGGCATGCCTGACATGCATATATACATTCTAGGCATGCCTGACATGCATATATACATTCTAGGTATGCCTGACATGCATATATACATTCTAGGTAGGCCTGACATGCATATATACATTCTAGGTAGGCTGACATGCATATATACATTCTAGGTAGGCTGACATGCATATATACATGCTATGTATACCTGACAGTCATATATACATGCTAGGTATGCTTGCCAGTGATATTTACATGCCAGGTATACATGGCAGGCATATATACATGCCAGGTATACATGAAAAGCATATATTAATACTAGGTCTGCCTGACTCGCCTATATACATGCTAGGTCTGCGTAACAGGCATATATACATGCTAGGATTCCTGACAGGCATACATGATTGGCCCATATATCTGATAGGTATACATGACAGGCCTATATACCTCACAGGTATACATGACAGGCATATATACCTGACAAGTATACATGACAGGCATATATACATTACAGGTATACATGACAGGCATATATACATGACAGGTATATATGAAAGGCATATATACATGACATCTATATATACAGGACAAGCATATATACATGACAGATATACATTACATGGATATATACATGATATGTATACATTACATACATATATACATGACATGTATAAATTACATACATATATACATGACATACATATATACATGAGATGTATACATGAAATACATATATACATGACATGTATGCATGACATGTATAAATGAAATACAGTTATACATTATATGTATAATGACATGTATACATGACATGCATATATACATGACAGGTATACATGACATGCATATATACATGACATCTATACGTTACATGCATATATACATGATATGCATGTATATATGACACGCATATATACATGACATGTATACATGACAGGCATATATACATAGAATGTATACATGATAGACATCTATAGACAACATGTATACATGACAGGCATATATACATGCCATGTATACATGACAAGCATATATACATTTCATTATACATGACATGCATGTATACATGACATGCATAAATGGCATGCGGGTATATATTACATGCATAAATGGCATGCGGGTATATATTACATGCATAAATGGCATGCATATATACATGACCTGCATAAATGACATGCATATATCAATGACATGTATACATGACATGCATATATACATGCTAGGTATACATGACAGGCATATATACATGACAGGTATACATGATAGGCATATATACATGACAGGTATACATGATAGGCATATATACATGACAGGTATACATGATAGGCATATATACATGGCAGGTTAACATGACAGACATATATACATGACATGCATATATACATGACATGTATACATTACATGCATATATACATTCTAGGTATGCCTGACATTGATATATACATACTAGGTATGCCTGACATGGATATATACATGCGAGGGATTCCTGACATGGATATATTCATGCTAGGTATGCTTGACAGGGATATATACACGCTATGTATTCCTGAGAGGCATATATACATTCCAGGTATACATGACAGGCATATATACATGTTAGGTATGCATGACAGGAATACATTAGGCATATATATGTTACAGGTATACATGACAGACATATATACCTGACAGGTATACATGACAGGCATATATACCTGACAGGTATACATGACAGGTATATATATAGATGACAGGTATACATGACAGGCATATATAGATGACAGGTATACATGACAGGCATATATAGATGACAGGTATACATGACAGGCATGTATAGATGACAGGTATACATGACAACTAGTGAAATAGGTAATCCGATACTAATTCATAAAAATAGAAAATTCTAGATCCCAAAAAGAGTTATTTAAGATAGAAAATTCTTGAAATCCATCCATTTCTCGAAAATTCTTGGTCTGATTAGGTTGACTTTCTTGGAAAAGTGCAACCGAAACATGTATGCACATATGTAACCAATAATGTTTGTATAAATAAAAATGTATACTTCATATATATATATATATATATATATATATATATATATATATATATATATATATATATATATTTATGATAAATAATGGAAAAAGTGTTCCGAACAAAAAAATATTATTTATGTCTTCATGAACGTTTCGTCTTTATTATAAGACGTCCTCGAAATGATTGTCTGAAGAAAACACAAACACAAGTGTTTGATACACCCGCCTCCACCTCTTCTTTTACGCATTCGGTACATGTGTTTGTTTTTTATTCACATAATCATTCTGAAGACGTCTTATAATAAAGACGAAACGTTCATAAATACATAAATAATTATATATATATATATATATATATATATATATATATATATATATATATATATATATATATATATATATAAAAATGTCGCAGGTGTTCCGTGAAGCATGTCATTTATGTTAAGGGTTGCGCAAGCGTAAAAAGGTTGAGAAATGCTCTAAGATGTACGAAATAAGCGTACTTTAATCCATGTTGAAATTGGTAAAATGTTGATTGTTTTATATGTAAATGTTTACAATTGTTCTTTGGTCAAGGCAAAATGGTATTTCTTGAATATTCAACACTGTTAATATCAAAACATAACTTTAAAAAAATGATTACATGAAATTTTACAAAATATGTAAAACCAAGTACAAATATCGCTTAAGAAATTGAAACAGTATAAACTACTGTTTTGATTTTTTTTAATTAATAATGACAAAATATAATTGTCAATAAAACTCAATTCAGACGTTTGATAGTATGTTATTTACCTCTTCTCCAGGAGGTTAGACACAAGGGCATGTGTGGGTTTTGATGATAGTGATTCTGTGGAACGAACTGGATTCGAATCCGGCACACCCAGGTCCTCGGTCCGCGTCATGCACAAACTTACCATCAAAATTTATTTCATGATTTAAAACAAAATTTCAGCTGAAATAAATTTGATGAGTTAGAATCCTGTTTCAGAATAATTTTTTTCTTGGATCAATGAGAGTGTAGTGTTAGCAGCTCAAGTGACTAACTGCAAAACTTGCTCCAGTAAAATTTAAAAAATATTAGATCTCTCGGTCTGTTATAGGGATGGCCTTGATTTGGATATATTAATTCAGTGTGGAAACCAGTTTGCTTTATAGATAATGTAAACAGAAAAGATGATTAAAAAGGAAGAGAGGCGGGAAAACATGGTTCAGAATGATGAAAGGGTGGAGAGAAAGAGAGAAAAATGAAAAAACGAAGACAAAACAGAACAAAAATATGATCAGGAAACTGTCCAGACGAGTTCAACTTTTTAGTTTTAGCAAAAGATGACAATGACAGTTTTTGTTGCGCGGGAAACGTTAGTTACGGCGATTGGGTAAAGGTTACTTTCGACGTCAGAGATTATTTTTAAGAAAATAAAATTTTGGAATTGGTTCAAAACAACTTTTTTATATATAAAATTAGGTATGGTATTACATCTTTTATTTCAATAAATGATAGGTTCATAGTAAATTTAAAAAATAGTAATGTCTAAGTCACGTTGAGACGAGAAACACGCACACATACAGACACACGAGAGATTGTCTCATAGTTTTATTAATATAAAGATACGAAGCTAAAAGGCAATTGTACGCTCATCCATTTAAAACAAATTATTTGATGTTTTTTCCGAGCTCTACCTACCCGGCGTTGCCCAGGATGTAATGGCGTCATTTTAGATTTTTTTAATTTTTGTTTGTTTACACATTTTAAAACTTATAGTTGAAAAATCCCTATTATATTCTCAAAGTTAAATGAGTTATTCACTTTGCTTATTTTTTAAATTTTACTTTTAGGTGATTTTTTAAAACATTTTAAAAACATATTAAAAGTCGTCTAGGCCGGACTAAGTAAATTTTAAAAATACGTTATTATATTTTTAATAATAAATAAATTTTAAATAAAATTAATAAAATTTTAAATACCGTATTATATTTCTAATAACATAGTTCAGCAATAACAACTGACAATTGTCTAGTCAAAAACAAAAATTGATTCGTAAGCTTAAATGCTATTTGGGTCTGACTTTGAAAACCCGATAAGATAACTGTATATGTTAGGGCTTGTGTGAAAGTTAAATTAATTTTATTAAAGTATCTTTTAGTCATTTAATTAATTGAATGGAATTGTTTATATTCAAATTTTATTTAAACAGTTACCTTTAGCCGTAAAATCAAACAGACAGACGACATCGAAAAATACAAGTCCCAAGACAGTGAAAAATTAATTCATGAACGGAACAGTTTTGCACCACTTTTATGTCCCCTTACGAAGATTAAAATCAATATATAATTATACTAAATCGTATGCCTAGAATCCTTATTCCAATTTTCAACAAAATCCACTACATGATTTTGAGTCTAGAAAATGTCTAAAATTTAAGAAGAAATCGAAATTTAAGGATTCTTGCTTAATTGGTATCCGTATTTACTTGCCTTCCCACGAGTTAGACACAAGGTCGGGTTTTAATGCTCCCCAAAAGGGGAACTCTGGATTGGAACAAAAATATAAAAAAAATGCCTCAGTCTAGAAGGAGTTCTCCTTCACTTACTGAGGACAGAAAAGCTGAAGTGTAGTATCAGAACAGACACTGTACGTTGCTA
>OY744517.1:153881474-153896474 GCA_963556195.1 Sepiola atlantica
AATCCTTTTAGTTTTATTTAATACCGTAGAAGTTATCATGCTTCAATGTCTTAATATATTTAAATATTTATTCACGGTGTTTGGTTTGGTTGTTTTACAGCATATCGGCCTTTTTTAGTTTATCTAATGCTGAATCCTACCATGCTAAAAAAAAATGTTGCTTCAAGGTCTTTTTTTCGGGGGGGGGGTATCTTCCTCCCACAACATTAAGATGTGACACAAGGTCGGGAAAGTGGGATTTAAAAAGCCAGCGCCCGAGAAGATGAGCACCCTGACCTACAAAAAATTGCCTGGGCAGCCCCGTCGACATTTCCCGGTAGGGGCGCCTCAGGCGATTAGCAATAAACTAAGTTTTTAATATCTGCAAATTTTTATTCATGGCGTTTAGTGTTCTTTTTTTAAAGGTATATCAACCCTTTTCAGCTCATTTAATGCCGAATCTAATCATTTTAGTAAAAGTTTTTATGCTTCAAGTTCTTAATATCCTCAATTTTTTATTCATGGAGTTTGGTTTTGTTGTCTTGTTTTACGGCATATAAGTCTTTTTCGGGTCATTCAATGCTAAACCCAGTCATTTTGGTAAACGTTAATATGCTTCAAATTCTTAATATCTTCAGATGTTTTATTCGTGGAGTTTGGCTTGGTTTGGTTGTTTTGTTAATACGGCATACCAACCCTTTCTGTGTCATTCAATACCGGATAAGGATTAATAGAATTGTCGGTTGGCGATGAACAATACATTGAGAGGATTGGAAACAAGTAGTTAAATGGCCAGAATTTGATTATTTAAGTGTGCGGCTCGACAAGAATGTGTTAATATTAGACTTAAAAATGACCATGTTGTAGTCTTAGTCAGCTAGGAGGCAGCTCCGCGGTATTGTATTCCACAGGAATTTCTCGGAAAGAAACGTCGTTCATGGGAATTCCGATTTTGTTTCAAGTACACAGAGGGCGAAAAGAAAATTATTTACAGTGGTTGTAGCTAGACGAGTTTTTGCTGTGAATGTTTTACAGGGAGTTTTAGAGTAAAAACTGTATTTCCAAATTCATTTAAAGGGGTTGTCTGACTTGCTATTTGCTTTCTTGCTTCCCCTCACCACTTGAAATGGCTTCATCCGGGGGCTAGAAATGGCACGTGTTTTACTTGTTAACTTTTGCGTGATAAGATGGAGTTATATCTATATACAAATAAATACATATTGGTCTTTATTATGCAGTGGAGGATTTATTTATATTTTGTTTTGGAACAAAAATGAACCATACTACTTGCCGTTCAACCTCAAGCCAGTAACTACTTTCGAAATCGACTGTTTTAAAGCTTGAAAGTTGCTTGAAAGTTGCTTTTCCAAATTACACTCGACAGATACTGTTTTAATTATTCGCACGGGTATCCACTTCTTGATTGTTATTTTCATAACCTTACGCCCGATGTAACCGCCGACATTCTTCGGGTACATCTTTTCAAACTTTGTAACTCCAGATTTTCGAACGGAACTCTTTATTTAATCCATGTGAGTAGATTGTTTTCGTTAAATTTTTCTTTAATATTAGTCCCAGTTATTATCGCTTGTAGTAAGGATTGAACCTTGAACTTTCAATCTCCAGAAGACTGTTAATTAGAACTGATTGTTAATACACGCCCTTAACCGTTACGCCACGGGTCCATGGAGGTTGAAGGTTACATCATAACTACATATTTTGTCCCATCCAGATTACTGCTTTTTGAGGGGAGATGAATTTTTTTCCCCAGATTAAAAACGGAGCGAATGTATAACTTTGCCCTTGTGGGGAGACAAGTAAATAGGAACACTGATTTATGGGTTGAATTAAAGCGTAAGACCAATAGTTTTTTGTTTTTTCACGCGCCATTTTGGTAAAAATCAAACCGTTTTAATTGTATTTATACTAGCTATATAATTTTTTTTATATAGATTCTAGCTATATAATTTTTTTTTATATAGATACTAGCTATATCATTTTTTTTATATAGATACTAGCTATACCTACCCGGAATTGGCTGGGGGTGCAGTAAAGTCATTTTTAAATTTTTGTGTATTTGTTTGCACAATATTAAATTTAAGGTAGAATACTCATACTATATTCTTCAATTTAAAATGAGTTTTACAGCTTGCTGATTTTATTTTTAGGTGATTATTTTTAAATGTTTAATATTAGCAGTTGTTTTAGCCAGATTACGATTTTTTTTAATAAATAGCGAAGTAGTTTTTTTTTCTATTATACAGTACAACAATAACAAATGACATTCGGGTAGTCAGAAGCAAAGTTTGATTTGTCAGCTTAAATGCTATTTGGGTCTGACTTTGAAAATCCGACAAGATAACTGTTTATGTTATATATATATATATATATATATATATATATATATATATATATAAATAATTCTCTATAATTGTTAAAAATTATTTTTTTAATTCTTTTTATTTCTTAATTTAATTTTATTATCTTTCTTATTTTATCTTTATATATATATATATATATATATTATATATATAATTTTTTTCATTATTATTTTCTTCCTGGTTCATTCTATATTTTAAATATTTTAAATATTTAATTGCTGTTTCTAATGTATTTCTATTGCTATTGTCATTTTGAATTGTCTGATCGGGTAATATATGTTTGTATAATGGCAGGTTATGTCTCCAATATTGTCTGAATACATGTTTCTTTTAAAATAATACCGAAATCTGATGTTTTTTCTTAAATGACTTCTATATGTGATGTTGGAAACGGCGCTGGTGAAGAGACGCTTTGGAGCAATCTAAAGTATAATACAAAATATTTTTTTTTTTAAATTGTCTTCGAAACGATCGTACGCCAAATAATCAGTGTGTTTGAATTCTTGGAACTAATATAGATAATGTTCTAATTTTGTTGATCTCAATTTTTGGCGATAGTATAGTATAGTTAACGAGAAAAAAAGGTTAAAAAATTTACAACAAATAACTTTTACTAAATGCAAGAAAATTTGATCTTCTATTGATCTGGGTAGCTTTTCAGTTCTAGAACTTTTTTTTAAGTGTTTGTTTTTTCCCCAGATTTTGTATTGCAACCTAGAAGGCTTGTGAAAATAAGGATTCAAGTTGGCGTCGTTTCTTTACTTGATGTCGTATGTTGAATAATTGAAAAATCGAAAATTAAATAAAAATAAATGTATGTGTGTGTTTGCTCGCGACTACAAGAATTTAATTATTTTTTTATTTTATTATTATTTTATTATTTACTATTGATCGAATATTTATTGAGATCAAACATGCAATAGCGTAAAATAAAACGAAGTTTTAAAACCCCTATTTTAAAAAAATTGATTGCAAAATTAAATCCACCTGCATTTCGGTTTAGTTTTAGACAAGTCAGCTACTTTAATTTTTTGTTCATAGTTTTAATAAAATTAATTACTTCGTGACCCTTTCGAAATTTGAAAGACATTTAGAAGCGTTTAAACTGTCGATTAGAAGATCGACACATTCATTAATTTAGCATGGATCAGATGATTCTATTGATGGCATTGGTTTTCCCGATATTTTTCTAGTTAGAATTTGGGGACTTACAGAAAGGCCAACATTCTAAGTGAAAATATTTTTAAGTGGAACGAACTCAATTCGAACTTGGCACAACAAGGTTGTCAGTCCGTGTCGTTAACCACTTGGCCATCCTCATGCGTTAAAAGATTGAAAGTTCTGGAAGCTATTTACATCCAATAATTTTATAAGTAGAAATCAAAACAACATTAGCTTAACAAAATTAGTTATAGTTTTATAACAAAGTGGTTCAGTCAATGACCAAACGATACAGCAATAATTCAATTTAACTTTCAATGTCCTATTTAAAAATAACAATAATAAGTTATAAAATAAACGACATAGTTACAAGAAAATATGAAAAAGAAAACAGAAAGAAAGTTAAAGTAAAATGACTCCCGGGCAACACCGGGTCGGTACAGCTAGTGTTAGATGAACTTGATTATTGGTCTTATATTGTACTTCTCGTCTTGATATAAAATTCAAAATTTCTTTTTTATCGTCCATTAATTTTTAACTTTTATTCAACTTTCGGTTAATGGCGGCCGAATGTGACGTCAGCACTTTCACACCGGTGCTAACCCAAAATAAATACGCTTGATTATTTTGGATGTTTCGATTTTGTTTTTTTCCCCGTAGCTTTGCAAATCATAATTTTGTTCTGATTTTTGCGGTAAAAAAATAAAATATCACATTTTTCTTTTCATTTTTATTGTAAAAATAAAATAAGTGTTTTTGTTGTTGTTTTTTGTTCAAATAGAAATTTTTTTTTTTTAATTCAGCGTTTTTAAAATATATTACAAATTTTTATCTCATAATAATGTCGTATCAAATAGAGTATCTTGCCGAAGAAAATTTCTTTAATACGCCGGCGCCATAGGCATTCTTGTAGGTGACTTTGGAAATTATTTTGGTTCGTGCATCTCTTTGCATGGAATTTATATTTGAATAAACTCCAGGTTTCTTCCACACGGTTTGTGTGGTTGTAAACTCAATCATCTAATTAACAGCGAAATTAACAGTCAATTAAGAAATTGTTTATTTAATATATAAGTAAGTGAATACTGAATACATTTATGAACTTCGTGAAATAAACTTAATGAAATAACCAGAAACAAAAAAGTAGTTGAAAACTTGTTTTGTTTGTTAAAATAATCCAGCCTATCTCTTCTGATTCACACGAAAGAAGAAGAAGAACACTGTGTGAAAGTGATGACGTCACATTCAGCTGCAATTGACCTGTACACTTCTTCAACATTACTCAATTTTCTTCTCGATGAACGCTATTTTTTATTGCCATTTTGTTATTATTATTAAATAATCGACTAATTATGTGTTAACCTCACCATTTTTGCTTTTAAACTCGTCAATTTCCATGAAAACTTGTTTTGTTGTGTAAAAAGAATTTTCGAAATTTATTTTGTGTTAAAAAAGTTTGAAGTTTGTGTATAATACACAAACTTCAAACTTTTTAAACAAACAAAAGACAACAACAAAAAACATTCTTGATGCAAGAAAAAACAATAATAAAAAGCAACACGCTTAAAACTTTTATTGTAAGTTCGATTTTCAATACTTTAAAAAGTAAATTAGAATTTTATTTCAGGACAAGAAATATAATTTAAGTCCAATAAAATTATCCAAAAGTTAGATTAAAACCAAGCGAAATGCGAGAGATATTTTAGTATCCATTCCAATTCTATCCTACAATTAAACGAAAAATAATAATATTTAAAATAATTTATTTTGAGGTTCAATTATACTATAGGGACCATTGGAATATCTCCCGCGTTCCTTTTTTGTTTTCGCCACACTTCAGTTGTTTTGTTTTATATATGTACTCATGGGTCATCGATTATCAAGGCCCGGGGGCCACTCAAGGATAAGGATTAAAGAGACTCAGCTGGACGATGATCGCCACCACAAAAGGATTGGAAACAATGGTTGGAATGGGCAGAAGATTACTTAGGAAATATTGATTATCCAAGAGGACGGCTCGACAAATATTTGTTTACATTAGACTTAAAGACGACTATGTTGTAGTCGGTTGGGAAGCAATCTCGTTGTATATTGTTCCACAGGCGAGATATTCTAGGAAACAAACTTTGTTAATGGAAGTTCGGTTTGGTTTTTGATAAAGAGAGTAAAAGAAAGGACAGTTTTTTTGCTGTGATTATTACGAGGTAGGTTCTTATTGTGAATGTTTTACATGGGGAGACCAGCGAGTGGAGCTCAGCCGAGCACCTACCATGAACCTAACGATACAGTAAATAAAGGCTAGCAACATCTCTTCTTGATGCAGGGAAGAGAAGAGACCACCCTCCACCCCCACCCCACTAGATTGCGAAGTCGGTTTAAAATTGATTATTAGTCTTAAATTGTATTTCTTATCCAGAAATGTAATGTGTCAATAACCACAAAAGAGATTATAAAGAAGAAAAAAATAGAAGGGTCTATAAATAAATTGCGGTTAATATTAACTTTAACGGATCCTAAAATACAAAAAAAAACACGCCGCTTCGCACAGTTTCAAACACCTTATAAAATCGTTATATTTAATGTTTTTGTAACCAAATAAAAAATATATATGTGATATAATTAAGTAAAAGCAAAATACTATATCTGTTTGACTGACCGTGAGAAGCCATTTTCCAACATGACTGAGTCTATTTAACATGGTAACTGATGCACAATAGCCGAAAAATGTTTTTATTTGGTAGTGGTGGTGGTACTTTGTCTCGAAATAAAACTATTTCGCACAAATTTTTAATAAAATTGACCGTTAGTCTTAAATTGTATTTTTAGTCCGGAAATAAAATTTATTTATTTTAAATTCCATTTTACTTACCTTCACACGAAAAAAAAAAACCCAGACCATAATGCATCATTAACCATTTAAACCAGACACAGCCATATAAAAATACTCCCCCGTCAAACAGTTGCACTTTTCGAACTCAGGAATCTGTACGGAATTTCGAACAGAACCCTTTATTTAATCCACAGAGGTAGTTTGTTCTCGTCCCGTCAGCCATGACTCGATAGAAGTCTTAAGTAATTCTTAATTGTAGTCATAGTATCGCCCGGGACTCATGGCGCAACAGGTAACAGGGCTAAGTCATAATCAGTTATAAGTGACAGTCTTCTGGAGGTTGAAGGTCCAATCCTCACTACAGGCGATGCTACGAATACAATTAAATAAAGGGTTCCGTTCGAAATCCGTACAGATTCCAAAGTTCGATAAAGTGCCCCTGAAGAAGTTCGGCCAAAACGTTGGACAATAAAATCCAAAATGAGAACAGTAGTCCGACTAATTCAAATAATACAAATTATAAATCCTCATCTAAAAAATTCTGAAAATTTATTTTTATCGACAAATACATTAAATATAATGAAAGTGGATAGAATTTGTTTTGTTTTTTTAACCAAAAATTGAATTGAATCCTGACTGAAAAAAAATCCACCAAGAGTCAAAGAATTATCCAATCTTAATGAAATTTTTTGTATTTACTAGTTAATAAATGGGTGAAAGTGTAGTATAGTTAACAACGAAGAAATGGGGAAAGAAACAAATATACAACAAATAACTATTATAGTAGATAGTAAAAAATATTTTAAAAGGGTTAGTGGAATCATAAGCCTAAGTCCGAGAGTGGTTGTCAATCTGATTAGGGTAAGCTTTAGTTTTATTACTATCTTTTAAGCCTGAAATTTACGACCAAGTCCCGGCAAAATTGTCGTCTATCTTGTAAAGCATGCTGGCTTGGCCAAGTAAAAGTGACGCTAACAAATGTATAGTTAATAAATATTACACTCAGTAAACACACGTGAAAATTATATAGATAAGTAGAAAAGTACATTTTCTTGCGTTTTTTGGTAACAGTTACTTGTTGTCTGTGGTTTTTGTTGTTTTTTTTCACCCCCTTTTTTCTTGTTAACTATACTGCATAATCGTCGGGTGGATTTCAGTTACACAGACCATATTTACAATTTAATTTATAATGATTAATTCCTGTTTTAGCCACCTAAATTATTTTAAAGTGAAATGAATTTAGTCGGGGTTTCAGTATGTTTTAGTAAAAAATTAAAATAAATAACATTGAAAACAGTAAGTTACAGCAAGTTTCATCGTAAACGGCAAAATGAAAATTTGGTCCGAAAAAAGTAATCGACATATTTATAAACAAATCGAGAACGAGGCTATGGCCTCGTAACTACATTTGATAATTCTCTAGCTAAAAACAGGGAACCATTTTTTTTTTTTTTTTTTTTTTTTTCGTAAGGAAAAAAATGGGGGTGGGTAAATACAAAAGAAAAGAAAAACAGGAACTTATGCAGTTTACGAACCGGGCTATTTTTATTTTTTTAGATAGGAGTTTTAAGTTACATTCAATTTTTACGGTTTCGTTTGTTTATTAAATTGTTAGCTGAATGTACAGAATAGTTAATCAACCCCCTCACTCCGCATGTTAAGAATGGGTTTCTAAATAATAATGTTATTATTTCATCCCGGTTCGAAAACTGCATAAGTACCGAAAAAACGTTATATGTTTGGTTGAAAAATGTTCAGCTCCAAAAATGGTAAAATAATATTTACCTTTTTCTTTTCTTTTTTTCCCCCAAAACAATGCGCAGTTTGGTTGGATTTTTTTTAATCGGCAGAAAAAGATGTGGCCTCTATTCCAAAGATACGCCAAGATATTACTATTAAATTTGGTTTATTTCAAATCATTTCACCCTCAAAAGTTCCGATAAGTTACAAAACAACCAGGACGAATATCCGCCCAGCGAAAAGTTAAACATGTTAATGTTTTAGTTTACGCTAAAAACTTTCCTTTATATTCAAAACATAAAAAAGGAACGTTGTGTGATTGTTAAAAAAATGTCGCTTTTGTATTTAAATTTGGTAATCATTACTATTACCGACATAAATTATTTTAAAAGAAATGCCATTGGGGGATTAATGAAAAGAAATGTTTTCTTTTGCCTACTCGTTTTTTACCTATTTGTGTTAAAAAAAATAAAAAGAAGAAGGGTACTGGTACATCTTTTGAACCAGACAAAAACGGACTAGGTTAGGGTTAAAAAAAAAAACAATAGAATATTTAATAGAAGTTATAAGTTCCGAAAATTTAGTATCTGCTGAAAGTAGACATTTTGGTGATCTTATCGATCCTGAACCAGTTTTCGTGACGTTCGACTCGGAAGCGTTCGCAAATGCCCGAGAGTTGACGAACCAGGCGACAATTTTGATACGGTGCTGCGTCCTATGATAATAATGTTTTGCTTGTTTTTTTTTTTTGTTGTTGTTAGGTTTAGGGTTAGGGGTTAGGGGAAGGAATTTTTTAAAGAAACAACAAAGAAAATTAAACATATTTTCATGAATTTTTTCGAAAGAAACAATAAGAAAAAAAAACATAGCGAGGTTACTGTTATAAAATGAATACTGGATTTTAAAAAAAAAAACGTACCAAAATTACTTTTATCACGACATATTTTTTTAATGTTATTATTTATTTTTACTTGCTCGCGATGATACTGCAGTGCAAAGCTGTTCGTAATTCATTTTGGGTTTATTTTCTTCAAAAAAACTTCCTGACAAAAAATCCGTCTTCGAAAGCACTTATTTTCATTTTGTAACAAAGTTATCGGCTGCTCGCTGCTTCAGCTCGTCAACCCTCGGGCGTTTGCGTTGGACAGCTTCCGAGTCGAACGTCACGAAAGCTGGTTCAGGATCGATATCAGTACCGACATTTTAATGTTTACGTTAATAACTGACTAAACAAAAATGACTACTTTACTCAAATCCGAAATTTTTCAGAACTTTAAAAGTCTTATAACTTCTATTAAATATTAATTTTAACCAAAATAGATTACAAATGAGTAGGTAAAGCAAAATAAATTGTTTTTGACTAATTTCCCAAATGTATTTTCGTCTAAAATAATTTATGTTGGTTATAAATTTAATACGTTAATGTTTTTAGATTATAAAACTTAATATTTAAATATTTTACAACTTCGATATTTTAACTTGTAAAAACTCTAATATTTTGACAAGAACATTTTAACATTAAAAAATTTGGCAATGTTGCATTATAGTTAATAACAAAAAATAAGGGCGAAAAATTTTTTTACAACAAATAACTTTTACCAAACACAAGAAAATTTGATCTTCTATCGATTTGCATAGCTTTTCAGTTTTCTAACTTTTTAAAATGTTTCTAATGTCAGAATTTGCATCGAAGCCTCGCAGGCTTGTAATAAACAACATGGACGATCGTGTGAATAGTGCAAAATATTTTGAAATAAACAACCACTTAAAAAGTTTTAGTAAGTCAAAAATATACAGGTCGGTCGAATATTAAATTTTCGACCGATTTATGACAGTTATTAGTTGTATTTTGGCTTAATTTTCGATTTTTCAGTTGTTAAACATACGACATCGAAGCTTTACATCAAGTAAAGAAACGACAGTAATCTTGAATCCCGGCAATGGAAGCCTCCGAGGCTACGATGCATATTCTGAAATTAAAAACACTAAAAGTTCAAAACCTGAAAAGATATGCAGGTCGATAGAAGATTACATTTCCGTGCGTTTAATAAAAGTTCTTAGTTGTTAACAAAACTTTAAGAACATTTAAGATTTTAACCTAATATGGTAATTGTTAGATGGTTAATATTTTAACTTAGTAAAATTGTAATACTTGAAAATGCTTAAACTTAATATTTTAACTTAGTAAAATTGTAATACTTGAAAATGCTTAAACTTAATATTTTAACTTAGTAAAATTGTAATACTTGAAAATGCTTAAACTTAATATTTTAACTTTTGAATAGTTTTAATATTTAATAGCATTATTTCTTTTTTTAATTTCAATCTTTTAACTTTTTTTTAAAACTAACTTTTATAAACTTTAATATTAAAAAAAACTTTTATTAAAAATGTTGGCGCTTGTGCAGTTTTGTAAGCAGTGGCAGATAATCACAGGAAGTAACGACCAATAGATTAAAACATTTTAATAAATTCATGTATTTAATCAAATATAGTTTCTGAAAGAAAAAACATTGTAATAAAATAAAGTTTCATAATTATTATGTTCGTTTTATAACATTTTAAGTTATAAAAAAAAATCACTGTCAATTTCAGAAACTATATTTTCTTACAATGTTTTGGCCAAAATGTCACTTCATTGAAAATAAACTTTATTTTATTACAATGTTTTTCTTTCAGAAACTATATTTTAAATAAATAAATTTATTAAAATGTTTTAATCTATTAGTTGTTACTTCATGTGGATTATCTGCCGCTGTTTAAAAATTTGCACAAGTGCCAATTTTTTAAAATGTAGATTATTTATAAAAATTAATAATACCTTTTATAACTTTAATATTTGAACTTTTTACAAAATTTAAAAACTTCATAAGTATTAAAAGAAATTATTTGTAAAATTTTAAAAGTTATCCTTTAAACATTTTTAAACTTTAATATTTTAACCTTAATGGTTTAATTTTGTAAAACTTAATATGGTAAAATTCCAGTATAGTTAACAGTCGATAAATTGTAAACAAAAAAGCAACAACAAATAACTTATAACAAAACGTAGTAGATAAGTATATCTTTAACGTGCTGTGAGTATAACAAAAATTATTACAGAATTTGTTTTCGATGTTCGTCACACTAAATGGCTGACAACCTGAGACCTTACTTCGCTTAAATTCATGCTGAAAAACTAGTAATAAAAGCAACTTATTTGCGCTACCACTAACGTCAAGTCCGACTGGCAAGCTCCCCTCGAGCAAACCACTCGTAAACCCACTCGTAATCACCTAAGTTTGGTGAAGGAAGTAATGCCAATACCTTAGTCGCCATTTTGTTTTTCGTCTGTCGATATGTGTAGAAATAAAATTCTGAAAAAAAAAAAAAAATGGCAAACCTTTTCCACACGTTAAATATATACGGGTCGATAGATAATTTAATTCTACTTCGTTTGCTATTAATTACTTTTTGTTTAAAAAATCTCTCGACTGTTAACTATACTTCAATATTTAAAAACTTAATTTTTTTTTACCATCAATATTTGAACTTTTGAAACTTTAGTGTTTAAAACGATGTTCAACTTTAATATTTAAACCTTTTTAAAAAAATGTTAAAATGTTTTAAATTAAAAACTTAATATACTAACTTTTTAAAACGTTAATATGTTAACATTTTAGATTTAATAGTTTGTAAAACTATTAAACTATCAAATGTTTAAAGTTTTAATATTTCAAAACTTCAAAACCTATTTTAACTTTTACATTTTAAAACTTTATATGTCAGCTATTTTTAAACTTAATATTTTTAAAACAGTAACAATTTACTTTTCGAAATCTGTTTCGTAAATCGACGTTCCAATTCTACGTCCAACATAAAATGCACAAAAAGAATGAAACAGGTTAAACAATAGTTTATCTTAGATTTATTCTTTTACGACAGGGGCGCAGTACAAAATTATATTTTTGTGTATGTGTCCTTAAACTAGGGGGAAACACTCATTTTGTACCGCGCCTCTGTCGTAAAAAACTAAATCGAACATAAACTATTTTTAAACTGTTTCATTTTTAGATTGTAATTTTAAGTCAAAAATTAATTTCTATTCGGCAGCTTAAAGGTTGCCAACTATTTTCGTATTTCGAAGTGTCACTATAGAAATTCCACCGATCTTAGTACTTCTGCAGTTTACGGACCGTGATGAAATAATAATGTTATTATTTAGAAAAACATTTTTAACATGAGGTTTTGTTAACTATTCTGCACTTTCACCTAACAATTTAATAAACAAAAGATACCGTAAAAATTGAATTTAACTTGAAAATCCTATCTAAAAAACCAGTACGGTCCGTAAACTGCAGAAGTACCCCGATCTTAATCTATTATTAACATATTAAAATGGCTGTTTTTATCAGGTATCATGTATTATTCGAAATAAAATTTAAGACGTGAAAGTCAAAAGTCAAGTATTAGAGTTCATTTGTGCCCTTGTAGCAAAAGTACTTGGGGGGGGGTAATAAAAAAAATAAAGTGTAGTATCTGTTCTGATGGATACTGCACCCCATAGACCCCGGGGCTTGATTTACGCCGGTCTATGGGTCTGTCCTGTGCAGTTCTAGGAGGTCCACCCTCCCAGGCTTCGCCTCCCCTCTCTGGGGAGGAGTAAGTTTATTGCTTACTGCCTGAGGCGCCCCTACCGGGGAATGCCGACGGGGCTGCCCAGGCAAGTTTTAATGGTCAGAGTGCTGGCCTCTCGGGCGCTGGCTTTTCAAACCCCACTTTCCCGACCCGACCTTGGGTCACATCTTACTTGTGAGAGTAAGATAAAAACTGGCCTTGTGCCTAACTCCTGGAGAGGAGTAAATCAATACTCTACAAGAGGTTAGACACAAGGTCAGGTCAGGTCATGTAAAGCCAGCGCACTAGGTGAAGTGCACTCTGTTCTAAAAAACAAATATGCCTGAGCAGCCCTGATGGCATTCCTCGATAGGACGCCTCAGGCGATTAGCAAAAAACTAATCGTTTCTCAGAGAAAATGTGGAACCGACAGCAACAAAGCCACTGTCGGACTGATTGTCGAGGTTAGGGTTTTTATGAACCAGAAAGACAAAAACAAAAACAAATTAGTTCAATTTTACCGAAAGTTGTAAATAAAATCGCAGTTTCTTTTTATTTCAAAAGTTTCAATTCAAAAGTCACCTTGAATGATTCGTTCAAAGAATAACACTTTGATAGCAATAGAATTAACAATAAAATAATAAATAAAACGTTTTCAAGTTGTCGGTTGAGGCGAAATTGAGGTTTAAAAGTCCTGTAGATTAAAAATCGATGTTTAATGGTACTGTCACACGCACGTTTTCTGGTGTTTTTATTTTTATTTTTTTCGTGTTGTTACCAGGATTTAGGTTTAGTGGTAGGGTTAAGAAAGGTCATGTGTGGTTTATGACTTTTAAATTTAATTTTAATTTTATTCGTGTTGATTACCGAACTTTCTGCGAGGGAATCTTCCTTCCCTCTAAAAAATTAGGTTCTACTTGGGGGGAGGGTGATTGAGCTTTTGTGACGAGAGATAAATTATGTGCGTTTTTCTTTTTTCTTTTTAGGAGGGGGGGGGGCTAATTTTCAGACAATTGCGTGTGGTCCTACTACCTTGTCACCCGGACTTAGAGTTTGCGGTAAGAAATTGGTTAGCTAGAATGGCCCCAAAATGGGGGATTATTTCACGTCAAATTTATATTCGAAACTGGTTAGGATACCGTAATTTGAATTCTGAAATAATTTTTGTTGTTTTTTTTGTTTTTTTTACTTTCAGCCAAGTCTTTCAGGGTGTTCACCTAATTGCTAAAAAAGGGTAGAATCATATTTTTTGGAAAGGGTGATTTATCGAAGAGTGTTAATCGATATTGTAGATTCTACAATAACGGCAGTAGGCGTGACTATTCGAACAAATCAATCGCAATCATTTTAAAATAGATAGTTTACCTTCATTATTAAAAATAAAAACAGAATTGTCATTTTATTCACACACCCACCCATGAATACAATATTTTTCTTTTCGGTTTATTTTTATTTTGTTAATTTTCACAATAGAATTAAAGTTGATGGATATTCCCCACATTACTTAGCCTGCTCTCGATATAAGTAATTGTAATTAAGGAAAGCTATATTTTAAAAAAATAGACAACAAATAAATGTTACCAAAGGCAAGATAAATTATTCTTCTACCTACCTGTATAAGTTTATTTGTTTATTCTATTATTTATTTTTATAAATGATCTTTTTATTTATTTATTACACTAAAAATGAAGAATTTGTTATTTCTTTTTTATTTATCGTGTTTTAGGTGTTTAAATTCAATTTTTTTTGTAGCTTTTAATTCCCTTTAGAAAAACTATATTTCTGAATTTTTCAGATGAGGATTGATAATTTGTATAATTTGGAAAATTCAGACTACTGTTCTTTGGTGTTATTGTCAACAATGTTTTGGCCGATGTAACCTCCGACTTTGTGGAACCGTGGCGTAGTGGATATAGTACTAAGTAAATGTTCAGTTCTAAGTGATAGTCATCCGTTGGTTGAAGGTTACATCCTCGGTGCGGGTGATACGAAGAATTGTGAATTACTGTGGATTTAATAAATGGTTCCGTTCAAAATTCCGTCCAGATTCCCGAGTTCTTGAAAATCGAATTTGATGCGATATTTTAATCGCTGGCGGACATTATTGTTTTCTTGTTTTTAATTCACTTTCATCAAAAATAGTTTCACACTTTTAAAATTTTATTACACAAAAAAAAAACTTTTGTAGCTAAAAATAAACTGAACATTTTTTTTCACACAAAGCAACTAGTTTTAATCGATTCAAACCAATTTAAAAGCAAGCATGTAGAGATTTTAAAACATACTCGTCGATGATTCCAGAATAACAAATTT
>OY744517.1:153906474-153911474 GCA_963556195.1 Sepiola atlantica
CTAATGTTGGCATTGTGTTTCTCCGATATATTTCTAGTTAGAATTATTTCTAGAAAGACATCGGGTACTTACGAGAGGAACCATGTGAAGGTTGCCAACATCTTAAGTGAAAGTGTTTCTGTGGAACGAACTGGACTCGAACTTGGCACACCCAGGTCGTTAACCACTCAGCCACCGTCACCTACCAGCGTCTTTTCTGATACTGCACTTCATCTTTTCTGTCCTAAGTCAGTGAAGGAAAAATCTTTCAAGGCTGAGGCAATTTGTTTTTGTCTTAATCCAGAGTAACATTTGGGGGGGGGGTCCTGGAGAAGCGACATTGTGTCTAACTCTGCCCTCGTTGGGAGGCAAGCAAATAGGAGCAGACTCTACTAATTTACGATATTGATATGAGTTCCAGTTAGAAATACAATTATCAAGGTTACCTTGCGTTTAGCGGGTTGGGGTCATCACTGAGTGCATCAGTATAGTAAGGACATAGGGTTAACTTTTATGAGTACATGTATTTTCAAAGAGTTAATTTGTCACCTTTACTCCCTTAAAAATAAATCAAACAACTCATTACACTCTCGAGTTTATATTTACTACCTATGGTCCTAATTTTATAAAAATTTGGAACGTAAATCGTAGACTCTATAGTGAGTTATGTTTTATTTATTTTGAAGGAAAGCAAATGGAACAAAACGCCCTTCCTCCTCTCTTTGAAAATAAATGTATTCATTGATTAAAAAATAAATGAAAAGATTTTTATGAAATTTCGAATATAAATTTCTAACCCCGACTTATGAAACGTATTAGGTTGGAAATTAAGTTTCCGACGTTTTTTTTTTTTGGTTTTTGTTGTTTTATTTTTATATTTATTTTGTATTTTTTTTAAATTTAAATTTAAATTTTTTTAATTTTGTAATCTTTTTGTTTTTTTTGTAATGATTTTATAATCTTTCTTTTTTTTCGGGTTGATTTAAGTTCATTTTTATTTATTTTCATAGAATTAAAATAAAATGTCAAGTTAAGATAAATGAACATTTTCGACAACTTTTGCTTTTATTATATATATATATATATATATATATATATATATATATATATATATATATACAATATGACATTTTTCTTTCCTTTCTAAACAGTATCACATTTTGGAATCTATTTTTTAAAGAATTCTATTTTTGTAATAATTTTGTAATCTATTATTATATCTAATAGATTAAAACTGAATGTCAAATTAAAAAAGATGAACAATTACGACACCTCCTCCTTTTGCCATTATTTTTTGGGGGCTTTTTGATTCCTACCAACGAAGTATTGAAAATATTGTTGAAAGTTTTGAAGAATTTGTAAACAACAAGAAAGAATACATTATTGATCAATTAGTTGTTATCTTTTATTTAACCTTTTTAATTTAAATTTAAAAAGTGCAGTAACTTAGTTGCCAACCCAATATAAGAAAATATTATTTTGATCAAAGAGTATACATAATATCGGGATGTCTGCGTTCGTGCCAGATAACTTTATTTGATTTATAGTTTGCAAATGGCGATAAGCCCCCATAACCATATATATATTCACAAACTGAATTATCTAAGATAAGTGTAGGGTAAGTGTATTTCGTTTTAATCAAAAGGGTTACAATAATATTGTGGGGTCTGTGTTCGCGCCGGATAACTTTATTTTATTTATAACTTGAAAATTATAGAAATAAAAAAAAAAGAATAGAAACGGTAATATGGGGTGCAGGGTAAAATGTGATTTCGTTCCTGGAAAATTCCGTGACTTGCTGGAAAAGGGGTTAAAATGTAACTTTACTTGCACACCCTGTCATCGAAACGATTTTACATACATCTTGCGACCCTACTCTCAAAATTGAATATAATAAAACGCAAAAATATAAGAATAAAGAGGGTATTATAGTGTCATGGGCTGGGAGCAGGACGAGCAAAGCAGAGTTCCTCATTCAATCCCGGGCAATGCCGCTTCTTTCTGCTAATTATCGGTATGTATCTGATAACATAAATTTGTGTTATGCTGATTTGCTTTTTATGTAAGTTTAAGTCGGTTAAAAACAATGTCAGTTTTTGTTTAAGAGAGGATTGCAAGATAAATGAAATAAAAACTGTTTAAAATTTATATTAGTATTAATAGAGTTGATTTACTTATTGTTGATATTTCAACTTTTATTTGAATAATATATTTTAAACTTTTCTGGATTTGTTTTTTATTTACTTTTAATTCATTTCAACCAAAGACAAATTATTTCAATTTAGAATTCACTAAGATCTACTTCTAAGTAAAATCAACAAATAAAATAAATACATTCATTGATTGATTCAGACAAAGAATATTAAAGAGCGCAGTCCTTACTAATTTTGTCATTATTATAATATTGTATGTTATGTTATACCACGTCTCAACCTGGGCGACGCTGGGTAACCCTGCTAGTATATCTATATAATGTATAGTATAAAGTGAAGCCGATTTACTTTTCGAAGTTTGTCGTCAATAGCTTCCATCCTACAAAATACATATTTGATTCTGATTAGCCAGTCAATTGCTAGAATTATTGGTCTCTGTTCTTTACAATTAAAATTGCAATCGATATCATCGATTACATACTATTTCCGACCCCATAATTCTTTTAGTAAGAGACAATTCCAGAATAACACCGTAATTTTTATGGGCTAAACATCTATGTTTATTAGCCAATAAAATCGCTGCCTTCGTTACAAATGGGGATTGCAAATGACATCCAAAATAGTTCAGTTAGTATTTTTAACAATTTTCTTTCACTTTAAAAGTCATACACTTATTATATATAAGCTTACTTATTAAAAATTAAATACCTATATTTCATATCAAATCCAATCCTTGATTTTATTTGACTAATGAGTAACCACTTACATATCCAAGAGAATGCTGAATCTTTAGAAAATAACCTTCAGTCTGTAGTGGTATAGTGACATAAATCTATAGTAACATTTAATGCTACTAAGACCAAGCTAATTTTCTTTAACAATTATAAATAAACTTTCAACCACCGATTGCTATGGCTAATAGCACCCTACTTAAGAGTCCACCATTCAACCTACTCGGTCCAACATTCACAGAAAACATGAATTGGTACAAAAACATATAAGACATTGTCAAGGCTGCTGCAAGTTAGGTGGGCTCCCTCCACCGAGCTAGAAAACTTCTCACGTCTGCCAGTATCCTATATGTCTACGAAGCTACGATTCCCCCCATGCATGAAGTATTATGGTCACATCTGGGCTGGTGCACTAACCACTAGCCTCTCACTCTTGGACAGGCTTAAAAAAGAGCCTCTAATCTAATAGGTCCCACACTATCAAACAACCTCTAGCCCCTTTCTCATGACCGCAATATTGCATCCCTCTACTTGTTTACAAGTACTTTCATGGAATGTGCTCCGGTGAACTTGCTGCATTGGTGCCCTCTCGATGTAAATACCCTGAACCAATCCGTCAGTCAGCAAGATCTCACCCCTTCACTGTAGAGGTCATCAGATGTCAGAGGGATTTCTACTCTAATAGCTTCTTTCTTCGAACTGTTTGCCCCTGGAATTCCCTCCCTGCTTCCTGTTTCCCTGACTGTACCAACATGCAGAAGTTAGAATGTATTCTGAATACACATCGCGCTGCACAATGCCTCTTTTTCAAAGTTTGTCATTGATGGCTTTCGTCATACAAAATCCATATTTGTTTCTGACTAGCCAGTCAATGGCGGCATTTATTGGGCTGCGTTCTTTACATTTGAAAATTGAAATTGCTTAATCTAAGACAAAACTATTTAAGTATGTGTTGTGTTAGTTATAGTTTCTTTTTGGCGTACCACCTCATCTCACCATATATATATACACACCAACTATATATCTAGAGATATTTTGCAGAAATCGTTTTATTTTACGCTATTGCGTTATTGCTTTCAATAAATAATCGATTAATTAAAATTCTGTGTAAGTCACGTAGATGCGAGAACTACATCCCCTTAATGTTAACATTTAAAAAGAAAATAATGTGCTCGTGTTTTTTTAAATATATATTCCAAAATTCATAATAATCCATTCATTAGGAGATTACTCCGTACATATATATATACATAATTTTTACACCAACAGACAATTAGAAAAATTGAAATAAATAAAAAAGTATAATCAAGAATTATGTTATGTTTAACAATGTTTGCTTATATATATATATATATATATATATATATATATATATATATATATATATATATATATATATATATATATATATGTGTGTGTGTGTGTGAAAAAATGACAAAGGGGAAAACGGGTGAAACCGGTCAAATCTCTTGTTTTTGTTTTTCTCCTGCATTTAAACCTGTTTTCCGTTTGTCATTTTTCACACATTTTGTCTACCACGGCAAATCATTTTTATGACTTATCGTGTACCTTACGATAAAGTTCGGTGAGTCCTATACATTGTCTTGATGTTCATTGCTCGCCGCAATTTGTATAAATATGACTTAATTACTTCGTATCACGTAATCATTTCCTATGACCGAAGCGATAGAGCGAAGAAGAACCCCGCACACACAAACTTTGCAGGGAATATTGATCTCGTATTTGAAAAATAGATATCTTAAAATGTGACATTGTTTCCACTTTTTATTATTTGGCCACTCCGGCTAGTGTTCTCATCTTAGATATTATTCTCAAAACGTTCGTCCGAGGTAATCCCAGTAATTTTACAGGTGCATGTTTTCGAAGTCGGGAATCCTTACGTCGAACTGGAGAATCTGTGTGGCATTTGATAGAAGAATTAGAAGAGCGTGAAGAGTCATAGGTGACACTGTTAACCAAGTTCGTGCCTTGTGGCCGTTTGAAATTATCACACCAATGCACTGATATATATATATATATATATATATATATATATATATATATATATATATATATATATATATATATATATATATATGTGTGTGTGTGTGTATATATACATGTACATAGATATATA
>OY744517.1:153913974-153923974 GCA_963556195.1 Sepiola atlantica
ATATATATGTATATATACATATACGTATATATATATATATATATACATATATATATATATACATATATGTATATGTATATATATGTATGTATATATATATACATATATGTATATATATGTATGTATATCTTGTTAATCTCTTGGATTTAGTTAGTTTGTCTGGGAATTTAAACTGCATTTTACATTTTTTTTTTTTTTTTATGACTCAAAGCTTCTTTAGACTATATATTGGGTATTTAGATCTGTATGGCTAGGTTTCCTTCCTCTTATCTAATTACTTTTCTGGTACCAAATGTACTTAAGCTTTATTTTTTATTTATTTTTTAATGCAACTTTTATTCCTATATAATTTTATTGCTAGCTACCATATTGCAGAATTGTTCTTGGATATAGTGTTTAGATAGTATTATTATTATTTTTATTTTTTTTTTATTGTTATTTGATATGCAAATTACTATATCATACGGTAGTCTTAAGGGTAATATATTATTATTATTATTATTATTATTATTATTATTATTATTATTATTATTATTATTATTATTATTATTATTATTATTTTTTATGTATATATTAGTGATATTTTAAGCTGAATTATTTCGACATCTCCGAAACAGTTACATGGTAAACAGCTGATGATCCCCGTGTTAATATCTTGGATTTAGTTAGTTTGTCTGGGAATTTAAACTGCATTTTACATTTTTTTTTAATGACTCAAAGCTTCTTTAGACTATATATACATATATGTATATATATATATATATATATATATATATATATATATATATATATATATATATATATATAGTTATGTTTATATATTTTTATTCACATGATTTATTCTTAAACTAATTAAATTATTATCATGATTTTTAGGACACAAGGTAAGGGGCACAGCTGCTAAGCGTAACATATTTAGTTTTACGCAAAAGTGGTTGAAGCCGATCATAAAAATTATATTACCTCAGATTTTTGTAATATTTTAACAATAGGTAAAAGAGACCGATTAATAAATATATCACAATATATATATATATATATATATATATATATATATATATATATATATATATATATATATATATATACATACAGTTTTTCACCACTTTTATGTCCGTTTACGAAGATTTAACTCCATATAATGATACTAGACATTATGTCTTGAATCCTTTTTACAATTGCGATCAAAGTCTATTACATAACATTAATTCTAGAAAAGGTATCACATTTAAGCATTAAGCTTAATGTATTTTAAGAAGAAATTGAAATCCTGTCTTTATTGGTGTCAAATTACTATGGATCAAATTTAATGTAAATCTGAAATATTTCAATTTTTAGATGGGAGGTTTTGCCTTTATTTAGTATCATAAAAAGCCTTGAAAATACCCTAAAGAAACTGAAATTTGGGGAACATCTATTACTGGCATTACTTTCAGCAAAATCGAAAGTACTTGAATTTTCACGAAGGGCTTCTACTTCCTTTTTACCCCCTTTGCATGAAACTAAATTAAACAAGATTTAGCCCATATAACGAACCCTTAAGCTGTGCTCCAAAATTCACAATGATCGGTTAATTAGTTTAGGAGTGAATACCGTACATCCAAATATACAAACATATACACATACCTAAGTTTGTGTGTTTTATATATACTTGTATGTAACCATTCCGCCAATAATTATAATAAGAAGAACACGACTACCCTCCAAAGGATAATTCATTCACTTGGAAATCATTGTTAACTTGTTCCTTTTTTCAAACGTATTTTCTTTTTTATAGATGTCAAGTGCGAAAGAAAATTTTCAAAATTACATTGCATCCAAATTCGATTTTCAAGTCTTTAAAAATTAAATAAGAATTTTATTTCGGGATAAAAAAAAATAAAATTTAAGACTAATTAATAAATTTCATCCAAGATGTGTGCGAACATCGAACGAAATAAGCGAGATATTCAAATAATATATCGTAAATAAACTGTTCGTTTTATTTTTAAAAATCACATAGTCGAAGAAACTGTTTGTTTTCACGAATTTGAATTTCTTTTAAAAATTGTCCGTCTTGACCCCCCCCCCGAATAAAAAAACATGACTGTTTTTATTTATTTATTTATTACAAATCTTTACTATATTGTAAATAAACTGTGTGTTTTGCACAAAAAAAAACACATTTTAATTTATTTCAATAAATGTTCTATTAATTAATTATTTTTGAATTATTGATTTTATGTTACTTTACTAAATCATGTTTGATTTACTTTTAAGTTTAAAAAATCCAGGATTGTCTGCCGTAGGCGCTTATTCGTAATACTCCACCACCCGTTTTTCACAACTTTTTTACTGACCACATTTTTTTTTCGTTTTTCGGTGTATCATGTCGCTAGAGAATTCCGTGTTTTTTTCAAATTTTTACATTCTTTTTTCTGTTTAAAATTACCTATCATTTCGCTAGAGAACTCCGGGTTTAGTATAATAGAAATACAAAAGTAATTTCATTGCTAGAAATTGAAATTGCTACTCATTCAGCATTCTGGATTAATGCTAGAATAAATAAATATCATTTACATTTGGGGGGGGGGGGGGGCGAGCAACTCTTATAAAAAAAATTCAGCTAAAACTAATGATAATGAAATGTTCATATAAAGAATAAAATTGCCTAAGAATAGGAATTTGTCTTCTTGTTCTTGTGTTTATAAACCAAGATATATTTCCATCCAGCATGACTGATAGTCTTTTCATTCGATGTAGACCGGAAAGAATGAACTTATTTAAAGAATGAATATTAAATCAGACAAATTATTTTTCAAAGAAAAATTTTCATTTTTTTAAAATTAAACATTTTTATGACAACACCATTTTATTATCAAGTATTGATTTAATGTTTGCTGTCGAGCCAACACAAATTACACGAAATAATACATTTGCACTAAGATTTCTAAAAAAGTAATGGGTTAATTATATTCCGTGATCGTTAATTAATAAATTGTTAATTAATAGATTTGTTGATTTCCTGAATTCTGATGAATTTTTAAGTGAGTGTAGGGGTCAAAATGGCCATAGTCTAATTTTCGACAGTTCTCGTTTGTTACTTTATAGCATGACGTCATTTTTCAGTGCACTGTCCTGGTTATATTATGATGGTCGTGGCTAAACCTGGTCGTGTTGTCGCGAATGAGTGCCGGTTTCATAATAGAGCAGTTCGAGTTCAATTCATCTCGCAGCAGAAGAAGGAAAAATGTTTTTCAGAATTCGTTTTAGACATGTTAATTAATATGGTGTTACAGACCAAATAAAAACATATAAACAAATACACTACGCCTTTTATCAAGATACTAGCGGGACATGTGCTCCGGTGTTGCCCGGGATAATAGATGGAAACCAAGAATAGAAACCATCAGAAGTAAATTGACCAGAAAAGAACAGGAAAAACTCTTCTCGCCCAAAATGCTAAGCTTTTATAAAAAAATATTCATAAAAAATGATTTGAATGGGACGGCGAGGGGATACTCACTGACCTGTTTGTTTGATCGCTGTGTTGTGGGAGGAACTTTATTTTTAATTTAAAATTTAATAAAATAATCAAATGGATGACTTGTGTACGAATGAAACGAAATGCATTGTGGTGGAATTTAATTTCGTAATTAAATTTATTTGGCGAGGAAAGATACCTAACTGACGTGTTTGTGTTGGGTGGGGGAAAAGGTAATTTACAATATAGAAACGGATCGCAATTCCCAGAAATCAATTGATATATTTGAAATACACTTTGTACTATAAAATGCTAATGTTCTATCCATTCTGTCCATTATATTAAAAACATCTGTAAATATATGTATAATAATAAAATGAAAACAATTATTGGATTAGAAAACAATAAGAACGAACTGTTAATTAATGAGATGTCCCTTTGCAAAGCAATATTAAAAGTATTAAGTTACTCTTACGACAGCGATCAAATACACGTGATCTATATATTAGAAAGCGAGTGTTCTATTGTGAATATGAATTAGGCGTTTTCAACTCACAGTCAATGCGATAAATAGCCCAAATTTAATTTATAAATAGAGATACTTTCACTTTTTATTCAAATAATTACGTTGATTGTCCCCTCTCTCTCTCTCTCTCTCTCTATATATATATATATATATATATATATATATATATATAGAGAGAGAGAGAGAGAGAGAGAGAGAGAGAGAGAGAGGGGGGGAGAGAGAGAGACAGACAGACAGAGAAGAAAGAGAGAGAGAGACAGAGAAGAGAGAGAGAGGGGGAGAGACAGAGACAGAGAAAAGTTTAAGTTAAAGAAACAAAACGATTGCAATATTCCAAGGAGATCACATGATACAAAATGAATCCCAAGGACATATTGAGTACTGAAGATAAAAATAAGCTCAATGGTTAACATGTTATATCAATCAGAGCTTTCATATTATAATCCCAGACATGATTAATATTTCAAATATTATAATCAAGCTCCGAAAATTAATAACACTTAACAATGTTTATCCATATGTACGTGCGTTTTAAAACCTCATTTTATTATCACTATTGCATCAGAGTAAAACTTGAGAATTCTCATCATATAGACTTCATCAATTCAGATCATTTCCAGTGGATATATTTGCAATCAGTTCAAGAATAAAACTTTATTCATATAAAATCATAGAATTACGTCACTAATTTAATGTATATCTTAATGTTTCATTTTACTTCTGTCGAAGTTCTCAGAAATCAAAGGGCCCCTTCCTGGGGCTAACACTTGATCTCTATATGAGATACATAGATACCCGAATATTCTATTAAAATTCTCCTTTATTTCTCAAACATTGAGGTAGTAAAAAAGTTAAGAATAATAATAAATTTCTTCTCTCCCCAACTGACCAGTCAAGTATGTCATAGTATATCTTTAGTTGTCGTCTGTTGGTCTTACTGGATTCCAGGACAAGAATTCATCTAGTCTGTTATTGGCCGAAAATTAGTATTTGATAAGTGAGTGTATTTATTAATAAAATATAAACTGATATATTTATTTGATTTAAAAAAATCTGCATTGTGACTCGTTTTGAAACCGTTATAATTTTCTAACTTCAATGAAGTATAAGAAACAGTTAAAATACACTTACTACTAAACAACTAACCAGCTATTAAACCACACCATACAAATTTCGTTTGTAAGAGAGAAAATATGTTATAATGTAAATGGATGAGATGTTGATTTGATTTTTCTAGTTTATAACCTTTATACTTGCTCCGTATTGCATTGGGCTTTCTGAGCTAAGGTTTTCTACCGAAATTACTCTATCCTTCACAAATTCAACACACACACACACTATATATATATATATATATATATATATATATATATATATATATATATATATATATATACTTCAGTCAAAGTTCTCAGAAATCAAGGGGCCCCTTCATGGGGCTATCACTTTATCTCTATATGAGATACATAGATACCCGAATATTCTATTAAAATTCTCCTCTATTTCTCAAACATTGAGTTAGTAAAAAAGTTAAGAATAATACATTTCTTCTCTCCCCAACTGACCAGTCAAGTATGTCATAGTATATCTTTAGTTGTGGTCTGTTGGTCTTACTGGATTCCAGGACAAGAATTCATCTAGTCTAGTGGAGTATCCAGCTACGTGGAGTTACTTGAGGTAACATCACTAAGAGAAGATGCACTATTCCTCGTATGAGGGGATCTTATTTATGTTGCAGATACTATGTAATTTTGAATATTTGGTCAGGGTTTACTTGTAGTATCCTCATGTCATGTGGTCCTGACAAACCCTTGTACAGAGAAACCGAAGACACTCGAGTATAGTGTCTAGTAGGTAATTCAAACTCCCCATATATATATACGTGTGTGGGAGGTGTAATTCAATGTTATGGGAGAAATAACAAGAATGCTCAATTACTTGTACATGAACTTATTTTTAGTAAATGCACACTTTACACTATTTTGATCATCCATCGATACCTTCGATTTCACGGAAACACTGGAAACCCAGAGCCGAACGGCGAGTCGGCGTTGTGTTCACTAGCTGATGAATCGGTAACCCTGCAGGGTTGGGTTTTCAGTGTTTCCGTGGAACCGAAGGTACCAATGGATGGTCAAACTAATGTATAGGATCCAATGAATATATATATATATATATATATATATATATATATATATATATATATATATATATATATATATTACTATTTCATGTATCCACATAAAATTTTATAAGGAGATACAATTTTTTATGTATCAATTTTCAGTATTTACTTTAACAGTGCTCGATACGTAAGTAGAGCTATGTAGTAAGCTATGAAAATATATTTATGGCAATTAAGCAACACAGAGGCTCCCGCGTTTCATCCCCGGGGGAATCTTCAGACTAGAAGATTCCCCCTGGGGATGAAACGCGGAAACCTTTGTGTAGCTTAATTGCCATAACTATATTTTCATAGCTTACTATATATATATATATATATATATATATATATATATATATATATATATATATGTATATATATATATATATAATGAGGAAGAATAAAGATAAAAAGTATATCTTTAAATTATATCCTATCTTGAATATGCTCGATATACGAGATAAAGCAGTAATATAAGAAGATACGTGATGAGAATAAAAATTGGATAAAATGCAATGTTTATTAAATCATCAATTTTTTCAAACAAGGGTTATTATAACAAAAAAACATTATTGAAAATCCATGGATTAAGGAAAGAAAAAAGTTGTTGTTTTTTATATATAACCCTTGTTTGAACAAATTGATGATTTAATAAATATTGCATTTTATCCAATTATCACTTATCTTACTTTTTTAATAATCAATATTGAAATACACATTGGTCTTTATCATAGAGTGGATGGTCGTGATAAATGTATTTTGTACATTTTTAAATGTGTCCGACCCTTGGGCTAAGATCCACGTGTAGCAACTGTTCTGACTTCTGTCAGTTGATCAGAAATCTTTCTGAACTGGGACAATTTGAATTTTTGTCCCAATTCAAAGTGCCCCTTTTTAGAAGCAGCGGGGTTAGTCAGTAGAGACAATTAATTTAATAGTTTTTATTTTAACTACTATAATTGTCCATTTAGAAAAATAAACGGGTAACCATTTTATTGTTAAGGTAAAAAATAATAATAATAATAATAAAAATGTTTTTAAATTATTTACATTTTAAAAATTACTAGTTGTATCTACCCGGTGTTACCCTGGAATCTTTTACGTTTTTTTTTGTTTTAAATATTTTTTGTTTTGTTTTATTTTATCAAATTTTTTTTTTTTACAGAATTTTGAAAGTTAAATTTAATTTATTATGACATCATTTGGTCATTAATTGAATCATTTTTTTTATAAAACTATAACTAATTATTTTAAGTTAATGTTGTTTACTTTTTTTAAATTAAATTATTGGATGTAAATACCTTCCAAAAACTTTAAATGCATGTGGATTGGCTAAAAGTTTCAAGGCCACTAATGACTATCCACTTCGACAGTTTCAATGCTTCCAAATGCCTTTAAAATTTCGAAAGATCATGAAGTCATTCACACTTTTTTCAGCTATTAACAAAATAGTAAAATGTCTGACCTGTTTACGAATAAACCGAAATGCATTCGGGGTGATTTAATTTCTTAATTAAACGATATTTTTTAATAGGATTTTAAAAGTGCCGTTTTATTTTACGCTATTGCATTTTTGCTTTCACTAAATAATCGATTAATAGTAAAGGGAAAAGAAATGTGTAAGTCCTTATTTACTTGCCTCCCCACGAGGGCAGAATTAGACACAAGGTCGATTTTTAATTTAGGGGGAAATGCAGCCCCCCAAAAGAGACACGCTGGATTGGGACAAAATTTAAAATTGCCTTGGTCTAGAAGGATTTCTCCTTCACTGACCGAGAACAAAAAAAATTAAGTGTAGTATCAGAACAGATACTACACTTTGCTCCTAGCCAAAAGCAATGTGTAAGTTGCGTAGCGACGAGAAACACACACGCAGCCATTCACGAGAAGTGGTCACGTAATTGTATTAATATAGAGATTGGAGTTGGTATGCGCGGATATGTGTTATACTTTGGTTTGAACACAGACGCACTGACGTCTCATATGTGTGTGTGTGTGCGCGCGCAAACCCCTCCTTTTTCTAGCATTTTATCTTTTCGTAATTGGTTCTCTTTTTGACTTTTACTTGAAATGTCTGCGAGAGACGCACGAGCGTTTGGCTGCTGCTTTTTCTTCTGAGAGAGAGTGAGAGGGGGAGAGAGAGAGAGAATATGAATGTCTATGAACATTATAATCGATTCTGTGACGAACCACCGCTGAAGCCAAGCAACAGAGACTAACACTCGGCTGTGCTGGCGGTTTCCTTCTTGGGGAAAAGGTTACATCGACCTAGAACGGTTCGACCTAGCCTGTGTCTGAGAGAGAGAGAGAGAGAGAGAGAAGGAGAGAGAGTGTGAGGGCGAGAGCGCGAGAGAGCGAGAAACGGATATTAAAGAGAGAATTAAACAAGAAATCGCAAGTTTTAAAACGGAGTAAGTAAAAGAAAGATGGGAAGAAGAGAGAGAGAGGGAGAGAGAGAGGGGGGAATGGAAAGAGAGAGAATAAAAAAGGAACCATCAAGAATTTAAAACAGAGTGGATAGGAGATAGAGAGGGGGGGAAGAGAGAGAGAGAGAGGCAGACAGACAAAGGGGGTAGACATCGAAGACGAGATTGAGAGAGTGAAACAGCCATGAAAAAAAAAACAAGGAATCGCCAAGTTTTAAAAGAAAAAAGAGGAAGAAAGGTGATGGTAAGATAGAGAGAAAGGGGGGAGTGAACAGAGAGAAAGCGAGAGATAAAGACAGAGAGAGAGAGAGAGAGGGGGGTAGAGGCATAAAACAAAGAAAGAATTAAAAACGGAATCGGCAATTTTTAAAACGGAGTGGATAAAATAAGAGAGAGGGGGGAGAGACGAAGGAGAGACAGAGAGCGGAAAAGAGAGAAAGAGTGAGAGAAGTTGTGAAGGACAGAGTTTGATAGATTGAACAGACAGTAAGAGAAGATAGGATGAGTTCAAAGGTGACGGGGGGGGGGAGAAGCTTATTCAAAAGGTCTAGAAGAGAGGGGATGAAAAGATGGCAATAGAGAAAGATGGAAGTAATGGTAATAATCTCACTGCTACTGATGCTATATCGTAATAGATTACACTTTATATCGGCGGCGGCGGCGGCGGCGGCGGCGGCGGCGGCGGATGAATGGTAGAAGAGCACTTTTTTTCCTCCATCTCATCTTGACATTGATTGTTTGCTATCACCACCGCCTTTTCAAAAAAAATTCAACATATTTCGTCTGGAGAGAAGGAGAAGGGAAAACGAGTCGGTTGTCGACCTTGCTAGAGCGACAACTGCTTCCACAATCGCCGACTACTACTACTACTACTACTACTACTAGTAGTAGTAGTAGTACTACTACTACTACTACTACTACTATTATTATTATTATTATTATCACTAATTTTCTTTAAAAAGAATAAGTATACTACTATACGTCTTTCTAGACACTTGTGTAGTAGTTCTAGTAATTCACGTGTATCTCTCCACAGAGATATTCGTTGTGTACGTTTTCAGCGTCACGAATTCTCAATGTTAGCATTACACTAGAACAATCGTGACCCGTTTGGTCAGTAAAGACAGGTATGATTAAATATATATATATTTCTTAACTTTTACATTGGTTGATAATAATGTTTTACAAAGATTACAAAGTCAAAGGATTTTACAATGTCAGAATACATTGAGATGTCATAATAGATCCTCTCTCTCCCTCTCTTTTACATTATATATATATATATATATATATATATATAATAAAACAAATATTTATTATATATTTATATATATATAAAGTAAATGAAATATATATATATATATATATATATATATATATATATATATAAGTAAATGAACTTAATTAGTATATCAATATAT
>OY744517.1:153928974-153941474 GCA_963556195.1 Sepiola atlantica
AGTGTTAAAATCCATTTTCAGATAAATCGTGGTTTTTCAGTTAGAAACTTGAAACTAGAGTTCTCTCCCCCTTATTTGACTCTCCACAACTAAAAGATAAAAAATAAAAAATTCACAAGCACCAAACCATTTTTTATGATTAATAAACTTGCAAGATGTTATATTTTTGTTTGTAATAAATGAAAACATTTATGTCCCTTTTCGAGTATATACGTTTTCCGTTTTTATCGTGTGTGTGACATTATTACTGACATGTTCGCGGACTTGTTATGCATTTTTGCCCGACCGTTGAATTGAACAAATGCACTTTGGGGGAGGTGGGTCAATTTTACAATAGGGACTGTTGAAATATATCTCATATTTCGCTTGTTCCCCCCCCCCCGTATACATTTTTTTTACTAAATAGTCAGCACTTATCAAGGTCAGATGCCATTGTAGCAGTTACCTCCTCCTTTCAAAACATAACTACACCGGTTTGCCGGTAGGTGTCGCTTTTTCACCGACAGGTGGCACTGTAAAGCGACACCAGAGTTATCTGCCCTTCTGACTATAAAAACCGTTGCAAACGGAAAATCCATCTCTTCTTCACCAGCCTCGACAGAAGTACGCTGACACTAGCGTTCCGTTTCACTTTTCTCTTCTGGTCGATTGGCCTCGGCAGAACGACGCTAATACACTAGCGCTTCGTCTCACGCTTTTTCTTGAACTGGTCTTGGCATAACAACTACCAACACACTTTCTTCCGTCAACACGTGGTCAAACAACGGTAAGAGTTCTCAACTCATTTTCTTTGTGTACGGCTTTCAAAGACTTTCCCTACGCCGGATTCATTTCTTCTTATACCTTTTCAAGAACTGTTTTTCCATCGACACACATGCATACATCACACACTTCACCATTCCACGTACACACACGTTCAATAAACGTTATTTGAACTACTTCATTTTGTTTATTAATTATTACTCTGTCTTTGCATGCAACATCGCTTGATTCAACTTTGCACTTTTATAATCCGGGAACATCACCCTCTCGATCCTAACACCATTCGAGAATAAGGGTCAATGAGATGGAATGATTGTCAAGACCAACTTCGAATACTTGTGAGGACCGTTCCGGATAGAAATCTGTTAATATTGGCTTTGAAGACGACCAAGTTACAATCTGCGGTGAAGCAGTCCCGTGGCAATGTGTTCCACGAACGGGAACCCATTTCGAAGAAGTTCTGTTCGTGGACATTTCGTCTGACGCTAGGCACCCTGAGGAAGAAACGAAAGTTTTTCTTTGTTATAGTGGGAAGACGGGTTCTTGTTGTGAATGTCTTAGAAGGAAGAGCCAGAGACTGGAGTTCAATGGGAATAACAATAGAGTAGAGAGAGACTAGCAACGTATCTTCTCTGAGAAAAGAGCCGTAAGAAACAGAAAAGATCATTGTTCCTGTTCTTAAATTATACAGGGTGGGCCAAAATAAGGGTCCTATCTTTAAATTTGAATAACTTGAATTTGAATAACTTCCACAAAATAAAAGTTAAACTCACCAAACTTTATGTGTGTGTAGACTGACCCTTCCGAGATTTTTTGAAATAAACAAAACAAATTTTAGCCGAAAAACACTTCTTAAAACTTACAAAAACTAAAGTATTGTTTTTTACACTGTTTTGAGTTTTTTAAGCAAAAATAATGTTTTCTAAATGAGGGTACGTTCCTTAGGGCTAATACGGCTCATGCTTGCTTCGGAAGGGGTCCTTTACTTATTCTAAAAAAAAAAATAAAAAAATCAATAAATAAAAAAGTTATGAATTTTTAAAAATAGGACCCTTATTTTTGCCCACCCTGTATTTCCTGCCTTGAAATAAAATTCTAATTTTAATTGAATGTTTTAATCGCTAGCAGTCATTACTTAATTCTTTTTTCTTTCTTGTTACTTGCACAAAAAATATTTTTACTGCTTTAAATTCTATTATACAAAAAAGTTTTTGACAAAAAAAAATATTGTTTGAAATTCGGGTAAAATTACAGTATAGTAAACAGTCAATAAATCGTTAAAAAATCCCAAAACAACAAATAACATATACCAAACGCAGTGTTATTTAATTATCTACAAACATGTATACTTTGAACATGCTAGAACTAACTTTTTTTTATTATTATTTCAGAATTTTTTGTGTGTGTGTTCGTGCCCCACTAAAACCAAAAAAGCTGACCGCGTGCGGCCTTACTTCAGTTAAATTCATGCTGAAAAAATATTTTTAAAAGATGACATACCCTACCACTAACCCTAAGTCTGAGTGGCAAGCCATACCGAAAAAAAATACAAAAGCGCTCTTAAACTCACACTTAATCACCTAAGTTTAGGTTTAAGTAATGCTATTACTTCGATCACCATGTTTTCATGTATCGATAAGATACACAATCATAGAAATAAATAAATAAATTACAGTTTCCACACGTTAAAAGTATACGGGTTGAAAAAGAATTTTATTCTACTTCATTTGCTATAAATTATTTTTTGTTTTTATTTTTATTTACGATTCATCAAATGTTAACCATACTACAATTTTACGGACATTTTTTTTAGATTAAAAAAAAAAAACAGAATTCAAAAGTTAGAAAGAAACGGTTAAAACATAACTACTCGCTATTTACTTGCCTCCCCACGAGGTAAAAAGTTGGACACAAAGTCGTTTTTTTATATGGGGCATCTTCAGCACTCCTCCAAAAGGGCACTTTGGATGGGACAAAAACAAAAATTTCCCCAGACAAGAAGGATCTCTCCTCCTCTGACTGACGACAGAATAAATACTAAATTTTGACTCTAATTTTACAATAACAAATTTTCGAAAAGATAATTGTCGCGACGACGGATAAAAATTTAGAAAAACAATTCATTTTTATATACAGTAAAATATATATTAGAATTGTATTTCTATTTCAGGACAAAAAGTCCGATTTCAAACAAAGAATCAATTTTGTCCAACATTTGGGAGAATAATAAAAAGCGAAATGGGCGAAATATTATCACAGTATCTATGGTACGATTCAACCGAAATATTAAAAGACAGAAAAGAATCGAAAGAAAATAGGAATATTTCATAGTAAGGTGATATAGTTTGTTTTAATGTTTCAGGTGATTTGAAACATCTACCATTTGATAAAGAGGTCTTACCTCGAAATATATTATGAAAAACAGTTACACACATTAGATCACTGTGTATAAGTTGAGACTGAATCAAGTAAGATTTACTAAAAAAATCATCGTTTTTGTCCTCCATCTGAACACCGATGTATTTCCACATTTTGTATTGTGATAGCCTTCTATGACCCCTCTATATACGGAATATTTATGTGTTTTTTATAGTAATTAAATTTGCAAATAGGGCATTCTTTGATCTACTGCTGTACTGAAACTCTGATGCTATTGTGTTGTCTTGCTTGTCACTGTGCACATTTTTTACCTGTGCATAAATGTTTTAGATGGTGGGGGGTAAGGCGAATGACGTAAATAAAGGAAGAATATTAAGAGAAGTGGTGGGGGAGGGAATGACGTAAATAATTAAAAGAGAGAGGGGGAGAGAAAAAAGGGGAAAGAGATAGAGAGAAGGGGGAATAGGGGGAGAGAAAGAAGAGGAAGAGAGACGGAGATTATATATATGAAGGGGGTCTATCAAAACTCTCTTGTGATGTCAACAAGAGAGTTTCATAATATTTTGGAAATTCTAAAAAAGAAAGAGAGAGGGGGATTGGGAAGATAGATAGAAGTGAATAGATATGAAGAGAGAGAGAGAGAGAAGGGGGGAGAAAAAAGCACAAGAGAAAGGGGAAAGAGAAGAGAGAGAAAGAGAGAGGATGTCTATTTTGACATCACACGAGAGTTTTATAAATATTTCGAAATTCAAAATGCTTTCATAAATATTTAAAAATTCCAAAATGTTTTCATAAATATTTCGAAATTCCAAACTGTTTTCATAAATATTTAATAATATATATAATAAATGGGGCACAGGTGGTCTAGTAAATAGTAAACAACAGTATATTACGCATTAATGTTCGTGTCTGATAATTATGAATTTTTTACTCGTGTTTCTGTGAGTGACATTATTTGTAATCATTTTGTGTTGTGCTTGTTATTGCTTTTGTTTGTGTTTATTTTTAATCCGGATTTTTTAAAAATAATAACTGACAGGATTATCCGGCGTAGCCCGGAGTCCTAATTTCCGTAAATTACGTAGATTACAGAAGAAAATACTATAACTAAAATTAAACAGTCTGCTTAATATCGTAATTTTAAATGTCTAAGTTCATTTGGGGACAAAATCAGAGTTAAAGTAATTATGTCCCGGGTGAACTCAGAAACTCTGTCTCTAAATACGGCACACTTACCGATTGACCCACGGCGGGGTAGAACATTGTAACGCTATTAAATATATAAACCAAACTGTCTTTTTACCTCTCTCTCTCTCTCTCTCTCATTCGAGTGGAATGTAGGTCAGCCGCTTATCAAAAAGAGAGAGAATGGAGAGTTAACGAAACGGTGAATATGGAAAACTTTTATCTTCTTAAAATGTTTCCCGGTGTTCACGAGGCCAGTAGGAATAGACGAAAGTTGGAGGGTAACAAATCATCTAGCTTCCTTTATTCATGACTAAAAAAAATATTGATCAGGATTGAATATTTTAAATCGATGAAATCGATATAAAATAAAATGTTTGTTTTTAACAACACGGATTAATATTTGCCGTTAGTCAATGACAAAACAGATTTTTTATGCGGCTTGTATTAAAAATAGCTATTAATCATAAAAATACAAGTGAAAATTCGTCTTGACTTTATATATAAGAAAATTAATAGCTTTTTTACTTTGAGCAAAGATTTTGGTTCAATTCCACGGTTAAATCCTATTTTAGTCACTTAAATTGTTGACAGTGAAACGGATTTGTCACTATTCCCAAACAACTTATTATTGCTTAAAACGTTTTAAATTTTTAAAAAATTAAAATTAAAAACTAATTTATAGCAACTAAAAGTAAACAGTCTGCTTAATATTGTAATTTGAAATGTCTAAGTTTATTTGAGAACGAAATCAGAGTAAAAGTAATCATGGGGTTCGAACTCACATACTTTGTGTTTAAGTATTGTGTGTTAACCTATTGACCCATGAGGAGAAGTACGAAATGGTGACGCTATAAATACATAACTTATTGTTACATAAAGCATTTTTAGGTTGAAAAATCGATTAAAACTAATTTATAGCAAGTTGAATCGTACCTGAGAGACGTAAAATCAATGTTTACTTTTTTTAGAAAACATGGCGCCGCAACCTAAAAGCTGAAGCAACCAGAAATGGAGATTATAGTTCTCTCACTTTTTACCCCACCCCTCATCTTCATTCTCTTGAACTGTAAAATTCAATAAAACTAAGACGGGTTTTCTTAGTTTTTTTAATAAAATAGGTATTTTCGTACTGAAAATATTTTAGCTAAAGATTAATTCACATTTATAGGGAGGAGATAACTAAGCAACAATACGTTGCTCCAGCATGTTAAAGTGGCGGTACTATAACGTTCAACCCCTTGCAGTGTTACTGGGTCCAGCATTGAAGTGCCTCACAGTGGAGGATTAAATGTAAACACACGTGTGGAGGGTAGAAATTTATTACTGGGACTAAACAACAAACAAAATCATATTTCTTGTTTTAAAAAACAGTAAGCGTATAAATTATACATACATACATACATACACATGAAATAAGCACATACATCAGTATACGTTAATGTCTTACAGTTTACATAGCTGATGTTGCTTCCTCCAATGTCTTACAGCTTACGCACGTGAAATAAACACATACATTAATTTATCATTAATCTTATGCACATCATCGCTGCTGTTGTTGCTGTTGTTGTTATTGTCGTTGTTGTTGTAGTTTAGCGAGTCGGATTTCTACATAGAGCTCACGAAAATCGTGCCTCAGGAATATCTGGTCTGCGCGAAGTCCTCCTCATTGGAAGTAGCTTTTCGTTGACCTGCAATGTTACAGGTTTTTACCCCTGACACCGAGAGAAGCAAAGCTCAACAGTTACATGCAAAGTCGGGGAAGGTTTGGCCCAGAACACAAATGGAATGGCGTAGAAGAAAGTGTCTACTCTCACTCCCTTGACTTGCGCTTACACGCCGTACACGTGCCACGTGCAGAGGCAGAGACGACCAGCGGACGACAAATCCTCATGCCGACTCCTCCTGGATTTTCACGGGAACCCTGTCAGCCGGGTACCTCTGACACTATCACATTGCCACCACCCCTATCACGCTGAGGAAGGGTTGGACTTTACGGGCGTGGCGTTGCTGTTGCTCTCTTCTATGCAAGCACAGAACTTCAACGCGCATACATTGAATCTATATATAGATTGTCGAATTCACCAAAGCCCATTTCACTGTCAATAATTATGTGTGACTAACCCAATTCTAGTTTTCAGCTCAGATGATAATAATAAAAAAGCTTGTCCTAATCCGATTTGCAACCACCCTCGGACTTAGGCTTACAGTTCTACTAACTCTATTTAAAAACATGTTTTACTGTCTTTAAAGCCTGAAATTCGCGACCAAGTCCCTTCAAAATTAGCAGCCATGATGGAAACCATGCTTGCTTGGCTAAGTAAAAGTGACGATAACAAATGCATGGATAATAAATCTTACAATCAGTAAACAGGCGTGAAAATTATACAGGTAGGTAGAAAAGTACATTTTCTTACGTTTAGTAACAGTTATTTGTTGTCTATTTGTTTTTGTTTTTCACCCATTTTTTTCTTACTCACTATACTGCACAATCGAAAATTAGTCATTTTTTTGTCTTCATTCAATCTTTGTTATAAAGTGTAGGCCAAATTATTTTTCCACGTACCACATGAATATTCAAATTTATTTTAACTTGAATAATATTTGGAGGGGACTTGTGGGGAGGTAGAGAGTAATACGAGCGAACGTAAACAGTTACTAGCTTGTATCAGCTACTCTCTTCTTCCGTTCGTTTTTCTTACTCTTTCCTTTTCATTTCTTCCTTGTTGTACCGAGTGGAAATAGGATGCACTCAAATCAATAACTTCGTGCTACGTCCGCCGTTCCTGAAAACAAAACAAAAAGATTATTTCGCTTAAACGTGTAAACTGCACAATTTTCAAGTAATAAAAGTTCGAAAGGATTCACTTCGCGAACCTGTGTGAAATACCAATTTCTAATACAAACGGCAACTCGACAACCAAAAGCCAGAGAGAAAGTTAAACTAGAAACAAGACAGTCCGTTAATACGTCTTAACGTTCAGGAGAAGCTAGTGATTACTCAACTCACACAGTGACAAAAGGCGCATACGCGCAATGTCTCCTGAACCTACACACGCACATTTACAGTAAAAAAAAAGTCCACGGACACTAATAAAACCCATACAAAAATCATATGCTAGCCTCAGGTTGTGTCCCCTTGATATGTAAAAATTAACTAAAAAAAAAATGGCCACCCCCCCCAAAAACATATAGACGTACACACTTCTAACACTCGTATTTTTCCACACTGCAGATATTCTAAAAACACAAGAACTTTTAACTTTTTTTAACGAAGAATTTACTAACTAAAATATCTTTAACACCAATGTAAATTTGAAATATATATATATATATATATATATATATATATACTGGCAAACCCTACCCGCCCTCCGGGCAGCAATTAATTGGGGGGAGGGTATAGTTAACTAATATATTTGTTACACTAACCCTACGTCCGACTGGCACGTAATCGCCTAAAAGAGTGTACCCCACCTCCTGAAAAAAAAATAACGCACAGAATAATGCACAATTTATGGTAAATATATATGAAACTGATCCATCACTCTCAATTCTAAAATATGCTTTTCTTGTTTCCATTTTCCACGGTGTTCACACGTAATCGCCTAAAAAAGCAGAATATATTTATCGGGGGTAACGGAGAGTGTTAATCTGCAAATTTACCCATATTTTATTTTTTAAATCTTATATTTTTTAACTGTACGTCCCTTTTTTATTTTTATTTTAAGCAATTGAGTTTAGTGGTGTCATTTTTTTGCGTGAAAATTAAATAAATAACCTCTTTAAAATTATCTAAATAATTAAATACATTATTTTTCATGTGTAAATAAAAAATATTGAAAGTTTTGGTATTATTGTAGATTAACACCCTCAGCTACCCAAACCCCCACCCCCCAAAAATAGGATTCTACTTTTATAGGCGATTAAATTATTTTTCAAATAGTCTGTATTATGTTAATTATTAGATTATGATGAAAGAAAAGTCTGAAATTAATATGACAAAAACGAAAGACTGAAATTAATATGAATAAAAAAAAATTGTTGTATCACTGTCAGGCATCCGTACACACTTTCTTCAAGCTTTTTTCACCGGAAGCCAGCGGTTCTTCATGTCCTTCCCATCTGCCTAAATTCCTTTAAAACTTGTTTCGTTTTGTATAAAACGAATGTTCAAAGTTTATTTTTGTGTCAACTCCTTTGTGTGTAGTAAAATTCTAAGATAGTTCAAATATGTCTAGTCGGAGAAAAAAGAAAAATACAATGGCAACCAACGATTAAAAATTGAATTACATATTGAACACTTTACAAATAATTTTATTTCGGGAACAAGAAATACAATTTTAACCAAGTTAAATAAACACTAGAATAACTCTATTTTTATATTTATTTGTTTTATCTTATAAATAGTTTTGAATGTTTGTATCGACAAGTTTTATAACATTTACAAACTTCATTATTTAATCAGTTTTTAATTATCGTTAGTGTTTAGCTTTTAAATTATTTATCGTTTGTTTATAATTCATTTGTTTATTTAATCAGCGTTTGTTTGTCCCCTAAACCATAATTGCAGTATTTGATTTGATTCTGCTTAAAAACACACGTAATTACATCGTAACCAACAATATTTTCTACATAACAAATAGGTTGATATTGTAACTTTAAAAAATTATAATCGGCATTGCTTGACTTTGCATGTTTTATTTTTATTTTAATAACCTTTGTAAAGCAAATCGTTTTCAAATTTTTCCTAATCAAAATAATAAACGAATTTTAGTCTTTAAAATCCATGAAACAACGTAATGTTTATTTACTTCAACACATTCATTTTGAATTAATCCTTGTTTTTTTATTATTAATATTGAATAAAGTCTAATTTCAGTATAAATCAGATTGTGTTTCTTTCTTTTCTTTTTCTAAGATGCAATTTAAAGTTTTTTAATACCTTTTTGTAAGCTATCATTCATTATTGACACCCTGACTTTTCGGTATGTCTGGCTTGCACCAAAGTGTATGACGTCACGTTCAATCACAAAGAATTTTACATTACGAAGTGCAACATCTATATTCGAGTCCTGTGATAAAAATCAAGAATCCGGTTTCAACAATCAACCTGACAAACCGGGGACTGAATTGATAGCAACAGGCTCTCTTTTGTCGCGATGAGGTATGGTCCGGTTCTGTACCATCCCAGGCATTACCACATAAATTTGAGGAGGGGGTTATTTCCGATCGTCTGATGTGTCACTACCAGGGAATGCCGAGGGGTCCGTTCACGGCTATTTTTGTACCAGCCGGAGTGCCCGCTTGGGAGAGCTCGTTTTCCGCACCTTCTGGCCTGGTACCACATCTTGTTGCAGTGGGAAGCAAATACACAACCAGCTTAGTAGAGAGAGGGGGAGAGAGGATGGGGAGAGAGAGTGAAAGGGAGAGAGGGAGAGATAGGGGGAGAGGGAGAGAGAGAGTGTGTGTGTGTGTGTGTGTGTGTGTGTGTGTGTGTGTGTGTGTGTGTGTGTGTGTGTGTGTGTGTGTGTGTGTGTGTGTGTGTGCTTGTCTCCCCACGAGGGTAGAGTTAGACACAATGTTGGTTTTTAATATGGGGGTCGAGCTCCCCAAAAAGGGGCACTCAGGGTTGGGACAAAAATTAAAATTAACTCAGACAGAGAATATGAAGTGCAACATCAGAAGCGAACCATAATACACTTCCAGCAAAGTCGGAAATATGAAATTAGCCTTTCCTAAACAAGACGAAAGTCGATTTTGACGCCATCTATTTATTCATTTATTTATTTATTTATTTTAGAGAGAGAGAGAGAGAGAGAGAGAGAGAGAGAGAAAGAGAGAAAAAGAGAAAGAGAAAGAGAGAGAATGAAAGAGATGAGGGGAAGAAGATGAAGAAAAAGAAGACGAAAAAGAAATGCGTCAGTAAAAAAAGTAATCTATATTAAAACGAAACTAGCGGCAATGAATGAAGATCTTTGTGCACTCCTGTCCCGTGTTAACATTTTTATTCTTATTTTTATAAATTTCTATAAATAATTCATAATTGAAATAAACTAAAACGTTGTATATACTGTTTATGGTGTGAACGAAGATTCTGTGATGTTATAGTAAACGAAAAAACTGTGCAAAATTACTAAGTTGAACAAAGGTGTTTGATCTTGGTGTAGGTCTTGAGTATGTTGTAGAAGAACCGTGCCATTGATGAAAAGGAAATGAGTTTTGCAAAAAAAAACACAATAACAAAAAACGCCAGTTATATGCAGTGAACGCATGCCTTTTGCCTAGACATGCGTCGGGTTAGGGTTATGTAAGGGTTAGGTTAGAGTAAGGTGTAGGCTGTACAAAATGTAGAATAAACGCCAGTGTGGAATGCATCGCGGAATAGTGAACCGCTGTCTGCGTGAGTTTATGTGAAGGCAAACATTTAAAGGAAACGATCTTTTATGCAAATGGTCAATGAAATAAGTGACTTCTATACTTTTGGGTAAGTAATAAAACTTTTTTTTATTATTACAACCGGCATTTTGTCTGGCTTTTAGAGAGGGGGTATCTTCTATAAAAAATCATAGGACTAGGTTTTCTATTGCATCCCACGACAGAGAGACCAATGATAAAAACTTCAGCTTGTCGTATGAAGACGATATTCCGGCACTAAACTTAATCGGAAATGATAAACTCAACAGACCTTGTCCATGTGACAAAAACAACCTAATTCCGTCTTGCTCTGTGTAGCCACGCTTTGGTCACGACCAATCAAGACAAAGCAAACAAGTCAGCATCCGAACTCGTCCAGTCAAGGCAAAGATGTGAGTTTCAGCATCTGAGCATATTTCAGAAATCCATGCCTTTTTTTCTTCACATCTACAATTAAGCGATATTTAATCAGCCATTTCTATGACTAAATTCATTTGATAAACAACAACTTTCATGCGATAATAGCCATTCCCATGCTTATGTTGGGGGGGGGGGGGCGTTGTTTTATTCTCTTGCTTTGCTTTGGTGATGTATATTAACGTCTTATGTTATCTACTCGGTATGTTGTATATTGGGTTTGAACAAGTCGAAAATATATTAATTTAGTATAGGCAACTCTTGTTGCAAACAACATTAAAGTTAGGTGAAGAATGAGAGTTCAAAAACTCCAAAGAACATTCGGGGTGAAAGAAAAGTTGTTTTGTCTGTAAGGAGAAATTGAGTCTACGTGTTCATTTCGGCTGTCGTCTTGCGCATGTACGTGCGTGTAAATGAGATAGACATGTAAAGGTATGTGTAATTGCGTGCCTGTCTTGTTCGCGAGAGGGTGCGCTTATGTGCTCTCGCTACGCGTACAGTGGTTCGTGTATGTCTCTCGTTGCAGCTGTCCAATGGCCTTTAGCCAGGGGTCAGAGGATAGCTTTTAAGGACGTATCCAAATGCGTTGTCTGTGGAGGAAAATACAGGATTAGACGAATGAAATCTATATGTGTGTGTTTTTATAGTACGCGCACATTTTAAGCAGTGAATGTCCTCGCTTCTCTGGTTGGCTGGCTGAAAGAAACTGCTGATTGAATATTTTGTCGAGAGCCGATACGTAAAAACAACATTCGCTGTCGCTGTTGATTTTAACAATTAACATTCTTTTCCACAAAACTACTTTGATACGAGTCCTAGCCATTAACATGTTCATTTCTTTTTATTTGCTAACTTGAGACAGGGTACACAAGACGACACATTCACCTATCCAGTTATATTATAAGGGGAAAATTACGTGGGTGTGTGGGTGTTCCACTCCTTTTAGAAATGGAAGATATAGCATTAATACTGAATAATAAATTCACAACAAATAAAGCGAATGCTATGACCTGAAATCGAAACTGAAACCTCGAGATCTTCAATCTGATGTTCTACGAACTGAGCTATTTCGATTTTCTTATAAAGAAATCTTAAAACATTACTTCAACAAAATAATTATAGCTTTGACAGTACTCCAAACATAAGCGATCATAAAAATAAATAAATGAATGGTAAAACATCATAAATAGTGTTGGAAATTCTTTTAATAGTCCAAAACAATTTATTTTGCTTTAACTACGTATTGGCGTTAAAAACTATTTAATATATAATATATACTAGAATTTGGGTCCGTACACTAGATAAACGGTCTAGGCCCGTAGGATCTAGTCTCATTAATA
>OY744517.1:153948974-153961474 GCA_963556195.1 Sepiola atlantica
ATATATATATATATATATATACATACATATATATATATATATATATATATATATATATACGCTGATTTTTTGTTTTGTTATTGTTTTTGCTGGCGATAGTAAACCGGTGTTTACCGGTGCGTTTATTATTTGTCGCTACCATGAGCGCTTTTTTTTTAAAGAATGCATTCTATTCGCCTTTAATTGAACGTGTCATCAATTTTTGTATAAATAGATGTTTTTTATTAATTAATTTATAAATTAATTTTTGCGTGCATAAAAGGAAGACGTGTTTCTGGCTATGAGCCCTCATCAGCATGACTACCCGATATAAATATTCGTAGCCTAGCGTTTCACCCCTATACCAGAATAACCTGCCACATTTTATGCTTGACTTAAAATCGAACATATAACATAATAAAGTAGTTTGACCTACCCGGCGTTTCTCGAGGGTCATTTACTCTAATTCTTTTGATTTTTACAAATGCCTGTTGCTGTTGTTTATTCTTTTCAACGAATTATGTTTTTAAATAAGATTTTAAAAGTTTAATTTATTTATTACCACGAATTTATACCAGCTTATTGAGCAATGTTGATACAATAGATGGGTATGCCAATTTCCATTTTCACCTAGGTTCAACCGCTTTATCGTTAGTACGAAGTACTTTTTTTTAATTTTGTGGAGAAATAAAAACGCTGCATAGATTTTTCACGATAGAGTAAGTAACTACGATGAATGCATTTATTTGATTTTCAAGAACATCATAAAACATGTTATTAAGCAAAAATACTTCGCTTTAAACTAATGCCGAATGCCCTTTATGTCCACTTTTTTGCTTATTATGAAAAAAAAGTTACTTAGTTTAAAAAATATGTACGGTTTTTTATGCAATTATGTTAAGTTAATTTCTTTAAATTTATAAAACACGTATCAAATTTAAAAAAATCATTTATGCTAACATGAGATTCGAACTCGGGTACTGACATCGACAAACCAACTGCCTGAGTAATATGTACTCTGCCGATTCTTTTTTGTCAACCAATCACATGTCTATATTTGTGTACGAACAAACAAACTCTGAAAGCACAAACACTTTTTAATAGTATATAGATTATAAAATGTTTCGAACAACATAAAATTACGCATATTAACTACTACTTCGGTCTCTCTGTACATGGGTTTGTCATGACAAACTGACATGAGGATACTTCCTCCTACAAGTAAACCCTGACCAAATATTCAAAATAACATAGTATTCGAGGTCCAAAATAAGACCCCCTCGACACGGCTATACACTGGCTTATATGAGGAATGGTGCACCTACTCCTAGTAATGTTACCTCAAGTAACAGCACTAAACTGGATACTCTACCAGACTAAATGATTTTTTTCCTGGATCCGGTAAGACTTAAAGACCACAAGCAAGATCTACTATAACATAGTTAACTGGTCAATTTATGTTCTTAACTTCTTTACTAACTCAACGTTTGACAGGTAAAGGAGAAGTTTAATTGAATATTCGAATATCTATATATCTCATATAGTGATCGAGTGTTAGCCCCAGGAAAGGGGTCTCTTGATTTCTGAGAACTTTGACTGAAGTAAAAAGTAACTTTGAGAGAGAACTTGGATGCCTACGAGACACTTACCTCGAATTTCTAAGGTCTCTTTGTACAGGGGTGTGTCAGGACAACTTGACATGAGGATACTTCCTCCTATAAGTAAACCCTGACTAAATATTAAAAACAACATTGTATTCGAAGCTCAAATAAGATCCCCCGGTATGGCTAACCCACACTAGCTTATACGAGGAATGGTACACCTTCTCCAAGTGATGTTGCCTCTAGTAACACCACTAAGCTGGATACCCCACCAGACTAGATGAATTCTTGTCCTGGAATCCGGTAAGACTTAAAGACCACAAGAAAGATATACTATAACCTAGTTAGTTGGTCAATTAGTGAGAGGAAAATTAATGTTACTAACTTCGTTATTAACTCAATGTGTGAGATGTAGAGAAGGATTTTAATGGAACATTTGAATATCTATGTATCTCATATAGAGATCAAGTGTTAGGGCCCAAGAGGAGGCCCTTGATTTCTGAGAACTTCGACAGAAGTAAAATGAACCAGTAAACGGTTGTTGAATGCTACATGAGTGCTAATTGAATGCTAATTGAATGCTAGCTGAAGAAACCAAATTAAAAACTAAACAGAGCTTCAATGAACAAAGTTTTTTCAAAACTTACCAACTGACTACAACATGGTCGTTTTCCAGTTCAATCTTAACAAATTCTTGTTGGACTGTCTTCTTAAATAATAAAATTCTGCCCAGTTTAAAGAACTATCGATGTTGTCTCACCGTTCACCTGACAAACTGATTAACCCTTATTCTCGAGTGGCTTTTGGGCCTTGAAAGGCGTGTGACCCGTTAGTACATAAAAAGTGGCTTTCCAAACTAATCTAATTCTATATAATAATACGCTATGACAATTTCATATCCGTACGTACGTTATCCCCCTCCACCTATTTTCTTAAAGATAGGATCGCCCGATCGCCGCAGATGCAATGCAGAAACAGTATTTTATTTAATTATTTCATCTAATGCCGCTGTTGCATCGAACGTGAAATTCAAATTAAAATACGCTTTCTCGGCCTTCGGGCTAGGATTAAAGTGTAACATCTGTTCTGTCTAAAGATATAATAATAGCGTGGGGGTCTGCGTTCACGAAATATGTTACAAACTCCTATATAGGATTTGGAGATAGACCTCCAAAACCAGATATATTCTGAAACTACATTAACCAGAGTGCTTATATAAGTATGTTTCGGTTGTAACAAATGTTGTACAATAATATCGTGGGGTCTGCATTCGCTCCGGACGTCTATTAATGCACTGCAGCAATATACAACAGGTGACGGATACAACTGTGGAATTTCTATGGGCCCCGATAGTCTATATAATAATACGCTGGGGCATTTCATGTTCGTACTACGTTATCACCTTTCACACACATTTAAAAACATAAGATCGTTCGATCAGCAAAGATGATGACTGGTGATCAATCTGATGTCGTTAAGGTAAACAATTCCGACTTTACCCATTTTAAAATGAATTATTCCAAAATCGAATTATGTTGTCCCGTCGACTAAAGCAGTGCGATTTTAAATAAATACTTTTCAAAAAAGTGACATTAGTTTTATTGATTTGAGGAATATTTAGCTGATAAGTATTTTTTACGGTAAGAAGACATAGAATATGTATTGTTTTAAAAAGAATTAAATGGTTACAATTTTAAATAAATAAATAAAGAGGAGACATATTCTTTTTATTTATTTAAGGAATATTTAGCTGACAATGACACTTATTTTTACGGAAGTAAAAAGGGTCATTCTTTTTTCTTAATAGTATTGACCTCGATAGACATTTATTATTTTAAAAGGAATATTATTTTGAATTGTAAATTCTAGACATTGAGGTAGAAAGCACCGTGGGATGTTCACGGGGTTCTGCTAGTATCTATAACTAGCTGTATAGACCCGGCGTTACCCGGGAGTCTTTTTACTTCTTTTTTTTGTCTCGCTTTTTTTTCTTCTTTTCCAAATTATTATATTTTAAAATAGATTTTGAAAAGTTAAATTGAATTATTATAGTATTGTTTGGTCATTAAATTATTACCTGAATAAAGCTGTTATAAAACGTGCTAATTTTGTAAAGTAACTTTTGTTTTAATCTCTATAAAACTATTGGATTTGCTAAGAATTTTAAAGCCAGTTTTAATGACTTTCTATTCGACAGTTTTAATGCTTCCAAATTTCTTTAAAGTTTTGAAGGATCACAAAATACTTCATTATGTTCTAATAGCTTCTTTCCGCGGACCGCTTGCCTTTGGTATTCCCTAATTGCTCTCTGTTTCCTCGACCGTATCAACCTGCAGAAGTTTAAATGTAATGTGAACAAACATCTTGCTTTCCAACCCACCACCCAGGTTTTCACTTATAAATCTGGCCCCTATCATAGTTGACCCTTACGTTGCAGTGACAATTGGCCTTGATTCGGGCCTACAAATTTTTTAAAAATAAAATAAAATAAGAAGATTTGCCGACGACAGAAAAAAGGAAATGTAGTATCAGAAGAGATACTACACTTTTCTCCTAGCCAATTCGTCCCAAAGCCATTTTTCAGTGATGGAGATTGAAATTCAAGATGGCGACGTTCAGACGTTCATGATATAGAATGAAACACGTGTTTACGCAGCTCGATAAAATGCCAAGTTATTTGGGACAATTGTGGCATTCTTTTGATACAGACATTAGTTTTCTCTAGCATCAAAAGAAACTATTTGCAAAAAAAAAAAACTTGTGTGTCATGTTCAACGGAAATGTAGCAGGCACATATTTTATGGTATTATTTTCTCTTAACGCAAATAGACAGGCTAATCACAGAGTAATTGGCCCATCGACACATCGGATGGATTGGCGTATGAATACAGTCTGATGTTGCGTTTTAACGTGCCATACATGCAACACACGAAAGTTCATAATCATACCTTTTTAGCTGCTTGTTCTTGTACGCACTCTTGTGTGATCTTTCAAGACCGGGGAAACGCCGCTTGCAAATAAGTGCTTTCATACCTCGAAAAAGTCGAAGTCAAGACAAAAGAAAGTTTATTCGAATTAATCTGCGTTTCAAATCCCATAACATATTTTTATCGAGTACACCTTGCATTGAATAAACCGAAGATGAAATAGATTCGTCATTCGCACATCTTTATCTCTCTTCATTCATCTATCTATCTATCTATCTATCTATCTATCTATCTATCTCCCTCTCTCTCTCTCTCTCTCTCTCTCTATATATATATATATATATATATATATATATATATATATATATATATATATATTATAATATAGAATGAAGTAATAAAATAAGGTGTCAATCAAATTTTATTAGAATTCAAGGTTCAAGCAAAGTATCTTAAAGTCCTTAGCTCATGAGTTTTCAAAGATAATTCTTCTCCTCAGAGGACCATTACCACAGTTATACCACTACAGGTAATAAAATTACACTTTGAAAATATATAAAAATATATACAAAAATACATAAAAATATATACAAAAATACATAAAAATATATAACATCAAATATATCAACCCAAAAACACACTTTTTTTGTTAAATCTATACAATCCATTCAGGTCATACAATTTTAAAAACATAATCAGGAAAGACATCCAGAGGGTTGACTGAAGATTAATCCAGGTGATGAGTACCAGTCCAGATACGAGAAATTGAAAGAACTGACAAAGTCATCCAGTCGCAAGATTTTTGAAAACTCATGAGCTAAGGACTTTAAGATACTTTGCTTGAACCTTGAATTCTAATAAAATTTGATTGACACCTTATTTTATTACTTCATTCTATATTATAATATTAATGCTCTATCCAGTATATTGAGCTTCAGTTTTTATCCGGATGTTTCACTAATTATACGATATTAGTTGACGCTTATATCTTTTGTTGGATTGCTTCATATATATATATATATATATATATATATATATATATATATATATATATATATATAATATGGGTAAAGTAAACATCCACAGAATTTCAACCGAGCTTATAAAGAGTGCTCAATATCAAATAGAGTTTTTATATATAATTATTTTTGTTTATATAGACATATACATAATCTGCGACACTGGCATGTCAATGTTATTGATCAACAGCTGTTAGAACTGAGATCTCATCAGACAGAATGAAAATCGTATTTTACCCTTAGGTCATCTTTCCAAATATGTACCTGATGAGATCTCAGTTTCTAACAGCTGTCTAACATCGACATGCCAGTGTCGCAGATTATGTACATGTCTGTATAAATAAAAATAATTACATATGTGTATGATAGGGAGAAAAAAAGAGGGAGATGGCAAAGTAAATATTTAATCATCATCTTGTTAACCCCCAACCTTCATGGAAACACATAATCCCCCTCTCTGCCCTCCCCCCAAATAGTGCATACCAAATTGGAGAAAGTCGTATAACTGTAACCCTAAAACCCTTACCCTAACGACAGAGACTGATATCTTGCTTACGTAAATCGAATTCCAAACCTATCAGTACCAAATCTAGAAACGTGATTAACGACGACAGGCATCGTGTAATTACACGAGTTAATAAAATATGACGTTTTTTTATGCGTTTTACTTATAGTATATATCATGAGTTAGATAAAAACAACTGGACGGCTGATAACCCTCCACTTCTATAATAAAGAGCGATGTTATATATATTATCTGTCGCCCCCAGACTAGGCTGGGCTCTCTTGCGAGTAGTATTAACACAGCTGTCATCGTGTTTTCAGTGCAATGTTCCTTTCAAAAGTCGAACTCTTTACGACGGCTGCTTTAAAATAGGATCAATCTTTCGCTGATTTACCGAGTTGTTGACAACGGCCGTGTGGGCAAGAACGTTAGAATCAGAGTTTTCTTTTATGGAAGTCGCTCCAGACAAGGCATGAAGCCACTTGATGTAAGGGGCTAAAGAGAAAAAAAAACTACTTCAAGGTAAAAAAAAAACTAGCCAACGATAAGTGTTAAATGGATAGATTCCGACCCAGAAAACAGCAAGTTCAAAATATAACTCGTGTTCCGGGGTTACGTGTGAATAATTATTTTCTATAATGACGATTCTCGTAAAGGATAAAACGCATACGTATGTAGATAAAAACAAATATTTATAATTATATATTTCTGAAGACATTAGGTGATCCGAACGAAACTGGAAAAATCGCTCGTTTTTTATGATTAATTCCTGTATTCAATTTGTTTTTCCTTTTGTCTTTTTCACACACACGCACACACACACACACACACATATATATATGTATGTATGTATGTATATAAAGTTAGTTAAGATCAATAAAATTTAAACATTGTTCCAAGAATTCAAAACCAACTATTAATAGGTGTACGATCGTTTCCAAGACTTTTTTTAGAAATATTTTATTTTTCGTTATTTCTTATTATTCCAAAACGCGTCTTTGTTAGCGCCTTTTATTACATCACATACAGAAGTCTCTTGATAAAAAAATCAGATTTCAGTACTAAAAGACATCACCAGTGAAAGAACTTCAGAAATAGCAAAAAGACAACAAATTGAATAACAAATCAAACATTTAAAACATTCAAAGTATTTACGATATAGGTTGAATCGAGATGAAGAAATTACATAATAGCAAAATATATCAATAAATAAAAAAATATATAAAAATATAAACAATACTTACATTCAACAATATTTATGATTATAAGAAAAATACTGATGATAATAATAATAATAATAATAATAATAATAATAATAATAATAATAATAATAATTATAATAATTATAATAATAATAATGAAACACGTAAAATGCTTACAATTTATAGAGCTTTTGCAAAGAAAGGAGATGCAGATCGATTGTATCTACCTAGAAAGGAGGATTGTCGAGGTCTACTTAATGTTGAAGATGTTATGAATATAGAAGAAGGTTGTCTATATAAATATATTTCTGAAAGTAATGAGATTCTTCTTCGTGAAGTGAAAAGAAGAAATACTAAGCACGGGGTGAAAAAGAATCAAAGGTTATAAGAGAGAGGGGTAAAATTATTTGGAAAAAAACTACACAGTGTATTCTTTAAGACTACCGCATTTAGAGATAATAACAGCTAGAATTGGTTGGTCAGGGGTGATCTCAAAAGATCTACTGAGAGCACTTTAATGACAGCCCAGGAACAAGCTACTCGCACTAGGTCCATCAAACATTATATTGACAAAACTGCAGAATCACCGATATGCCGACTATGTAATAAAAGAGAAGAAACCATAGCGCATATTGTATCTGAATGCCCAATGCTAGCACAACATCAGTATAAAGAATAGAGATACGACAAAGTCGCTCAGGTACTACACTGGAATATATGCAAACTTTATTAATTGGATCACAATGAGAAGTGGTATGAGCATAAGCCAGAAGTTGTACAGGAGTACGACAATGTCAAACTTCTTGGGGATATATGGAAATTTAAAGAAGTAAAGGTGATTCCCGTTGTAGTTGGAACACTTCGAACCATAAGGAAAAGACACCATAAATTGATTAAACAGATTCACGAGACAATTTCTTTTCCAATATTGCAAAAGGATTGCATGTTAGGAACAGAAACAGTGTTAAGGGATAGCTTGAATGTCTAAAGTCAAGGGAATTGACTTGATATTCAAACAAGAAAACTCCAACTAAAAACATCATAAAGTTGAGACTACTATGAAATAATAATAATAATAATAATAATAATAATAATAATAATAATAATAATAATAATAATAATAGTGGGTAGAAAAACAACTACATGGACGCTTCAGAAGACTGACAAGAGAAGAAACCAACAAAAATAGCTGGGCATGGCTAAGGAAAGGACACTTGAACAGAGAAACGAAATCTTTACTGATGGCTGCACAGAACAATACAATTACGACAAACTACATTAAAGCTAAAATAGATAAAACCCAGGAATGCAGACTGTGTGGACAAAAAGACGAGACAGTAAATCATATAATAAGTGAATGTAGCAAACTTGCCTAAAAAGAATATAAGAACAGACATGAGTGTGTGGGGAAAGCAGTACACCGGGAACTGTGCAAACAATTGAATTTCGAATACGCAGACAAATGGTACAAACATAAACCAGAAACAGTACTGTAAAACGAAAAACACAAAATCATCTGGATATGGATATACAAACAGACAAACTCATACAAGTAAGGAGACCGGATGTTATAATAATCAACAAGAAAGAAAAATCTTGCAAAATCGTAGACTTCGCCGTTCCAACAGACCACCGAGTGAAGATCAAAGAAACGGACAAACGAAGCAAATACACGGAACTAGCCAGAGAACTGAAAGGAATATTGAGCATGAAGAAAGTCAGTATAATATCAATAATCGTAGGAGCACTAGGAACAATAAAAAAAAACTGGAAAAAAGACTGAGAGAAATTTGTAACAAAGGGATCATTGGAACTATATAAAGAACGGCAATAATTAAAACAGCTACAATCTCAAGAAAAATCATTTAATACGGAAACCAACCCGCATAAGCTACGAAGGGTCACACGGAATCTACTACAGGAAGTAAACAAAACCACAGAAAAACAGATCACAAACAAAGGAACAGAAAATGCAAGAAACATCACTTTATAAGCTCCCCCCCCCCCCAATAAATTACACAGGCCTCAACTGACACGACACAAAAATGAACCAATGAACAGAAATAACAAGAAACACCATCAGATCTCCCCAATATAAATTACGTTTATTATATAATGATTACTATTTATAAATTGATTAGGGCATTCTTATTAAAATAATTGTAATTAACCTTAAACAGTCGTTTTTAAATGGACAATGTTTTGCGTATTTGTTCATAGCTCCGCTTCATGTAGTAAGATGGATGTCTTTTCTAGATGGCGGTTTTATGAATCTCTTTCGATGGGGGTCCTCCCATGAGAGTTGTTTTTTTTTACTTTTGTTTGTCGCACTGCTGTGTTGTTTTTTATATTGAGAACTTTCTGGTTTTCTGATAAGTACAAGGAAAGAAAGTCCGATATTGACATACAAATGTCGGTTGGTCTTCTGTTGAACAAAACGGGTTCGTAATTGTACCAAAGGTTTTTGTTTTTTAAAATATGATTTGTAAGATTAATAAAAATCTTGGTTTTTAGAATATAGAAAAATGTTGTCTCTTTATATATGCTCTGTTATTACATCATCGAGCTTTCACTTTGAAGGGGTTGGTATACATCAATAATAGAAAGTTTAAACATATATTTTAAAACACCTATATATATATATATATATATATATATATATATACATACATATATATACCTACATACATATATATACCTTTAGTTCCTCCTTCTCTCCCTCGTCCTCCTTTGTTGTCCATCTCCCCGTTGTCGTCTATATATATATATATATATATATATATATATATATATATATATATATATATATATATATATGTATATATATATATATATATATATGAGAGAGAGAAAGAGAGAGAGAGAAGGAAAGAGACAGTAATTGAAATTAAGATACACTTACACGGGGAAGCGTTATTGCTGTCCACAGTGTTCAACGCTCGTTCGGAACTCGCTTTATCGCAAATGACAACAAACTTTCTTTATTTCACAGTCCTCTATTTTCAAGACTAGTACATCTTTAAAGGGGCTGTTAACTATAAATATTTTTATCAAATACTGAAGTGTTTGTTACACACACATATATATATATATATATATATATATATATATATATATATATATATATATATATATATATATATATATATATATATATATATATTGTTAGGACAACTAACGAAAACGAGTTACGCCCCTTTGAACCATGTCGGAGTTATCGCCCTTGGGAAGGGAGGAGATGCCTGGAGAGAAAAGTAAACACAGACCACGGATTTAGACTGTAAATATTAAATCGCGTACCACGGCCAATTAACTCATTATTTCATTCTGTGTTCAGTTTAATAAATCTGTTAAACGTTTCTGTTGAAAGTTCATCCATTAGTTTACGAGTTATTAATTATTATAACATAAATTACCAAAGTTACAATAGCCGAGTCGTCCCGTAACCCCAAAATTCTTGCATCCAAACCCAGACTCCGTACTATTATTTTTATTTTGTATTTATAAGTTCGTGAAATTTTAAAGAATGAAATGACTGATGTGTTTACGAAGGAAACGAAATGCATTATGGTGAAACTCTATTTCGCAATTAATTGGAATTGCAAAACATCATTTGTTTGTTGAAATACACCCTACTTTTATCTTACTTGCCGTATTTTTTACTTCCGGAGCAACATAGCCGACCACTTACTTTCAAACAATATTCAAAGGCTTATATTTTCTATTTTCTATAAAACATTATTTTTTAACGCGAAGCTGTCACAAATGATTAAGTAAACCAAAATTAATTGTTTTCGACTAATTCCTAACGGTATTTTTGTTTAAATAATGTATGTCGCCAATAGTAACGTTTAGCCTTTCTGTGTATGTGTTTTGACTTTTGATACGATAAATACGTTTCTCTGGACAGAAATTGAAAAGTATATTTTAAACACGATTTCCTCATTGTAAAAGTTTTGTTCCCAATATAGTTTTATTTATTTATTTTCTTTTTTAATTTAATTTATTATTTTTTGCTTATTGTAATGTACAAAGGGAAGAAGAAAGGAAAGAAGGAAGGGGAAAGAGAAGGAAGAAAGAGCGGGAAATGTCGATCGTCTGGGTCAGTTTGTCAAGTTGAGTCGTAAATCTCGTTGATAGGACAAATCAAAAATGATTTCTCTAGCAATTACCATTTTCCCATACTTACTAAACCCAATAAAAACGCGGATTTCCTTTTGTTTTATTAACCTTTGCGCGCGGTTACGAGCGTTGGCCAAGCCTTTGGTGAACGCCAGCGACGTGGATGTTTAGTCTGCTATTTTGTAGTTTGCGTCACCGACGCCGACATGACACCCGCTTCGCCTCTCCTTTGTCGTCGGCGTCTCAAAAAGCAAAAACAATAACTTGGTCCAAACAATGAAAATGTGACTTAGAACAAAATAACAATAAAATGCATATACATAATGCAAATAATTATATATATATATATATATATATATATATATATATATATATATATATATATGAGGATAAAATGCACGGTATATAAAAACGAAATGCCGCTAAAACAGAATGTGTGGAAAAGACAAAAGGAAAACAAATTAAATACAAGATTAAATAATAATAAAAACGAGAGATTTTACCGGTTTCGTTAAGATCAACGAATGTCTTCAGAAAAAAGTGAAGATTTTAAAATTTATTGAAATAACGGCAAACATAGGAAAAAGAAGAACGCACAGCAGGGTGTTTTTAACTATTAAAAAAAACATTATGCAGCGCGTGCGACAGAGATGTTAAAATGGGAAAAGGGTGGAGAAAGAAAAGAAACAAAAGGAAAAAGAATGGATACATGGATGAAAAGTAGTAAAAATGAATAGTCACTTTAACCAGGATTGGAGTTTGTAAAATTCAGTGGCGAGATATATTGCATTGTTTCAGTGCGATGTTTGCCAGATGTTTGCTTAAGGAATAATATCTGAGTCTAAGTTCTATGTTAGATGGTGATGAGAGAAGTATTACAGTGCTTTCAGTTCACTTGTGGTGTAGGAGAGAGTATGCGGTCTTGGGGAGGGTGTATTTTATAAAGTCAAAATTGTGAGTAAAATTCTGTCTGTGTATGACTAGTGCGTTTGTGGGATTATTGCGTTTAGGGTCCTGTTTGTATTCGTAAATGCTGGCTTTTATATTATGTCCGTTTCACCGATATAAATCATCGGACATGAGGCACATTTTTTTTGTAAATGCCTACTAGGGAAGAAGTGTCCTTAGGAGGCAAGTTGAGACGA
>OY744517.1:153966474-153976474 GCA_963556195.1 Sepiola atlantica
TCGCGTTGAAATGGTTTAGAAAACACGCCGGTTATGATGAAAATGGACTTAATTAATTGTATGAATAATGTTTATTAATATAACCTTATCGGAAAATATTGTAAATACATATGTAAATTGGATAATAGCAGTTATAAGTGTATATTTGTAAATATGAATTTAATTGAAGGTTTAAAGGAATGACTTATGTTAATGGCAACACCCATCGGGTGTCTGAACGACTTTTGATGACAGTATATAAAGAATTTCAAAAAGATTAGTTTCAGTAAAATAGTCATTCTGGAGTTTCGGCTTCAGACAGACAGACAGACAGATACATAAACTCCATTATTAATATATATATATATATATATATATATATATATATATATATATATATATATATATATATATATATATATATACAGAGAGAGAGATGCATATTTTATTTTATTGTTTTTATTTAATAATAAATATTGTATATATATATATATATATATATATATATATATATATATATATATATATATTTCACGTATATACACATATACTATTATAAGGTGATATAATATATTTGCGTATATATATTATCAGTATTTATTTCATCAGTGTTCCATACGTGAGTAGAGCTTAGTAGTAGTATGAATATATATATATATATATATATATATATATATATATATATATATATATATATATATATATATATATATATGATAGGTAAGCTACACAGAAAAGTTCATGGTCCATTCCCGCAGTGACTCAGTTCTAAATGTCTGATGATTTCCTGCGGGAATGAAACATGAACATAGTTTACCTGCACTAGATATATTTCATACTATAATTTATATGTGTATGAAGAAATAATTACAGTGTTCAACTATGTTAGTAAGAACATAATATATTTATCTCTATTATATAAAGTTAGGTATATGTTTATATATGCCTATTATAGGATTCACTACTAAACGAATTAACCGATCATTATGATAGGTGTAATGGTTGTTTGTGTTGGCTGTATAATTCAGATATTGCCGATTTTTATGAAATTTTAACAATACGTATTAGACATCAATTAATAAATATTCTCTAAATTTCAGTTTCTCTCGCGATTAGCTTCGCGCCGCATTCTCCGATCAAACCCCCTTTTAATTTATTTGATGACGCCACTCTTATCTGATTCACAGTGCCCTTTTATCGTTTATGATTAATTTCACCTTCTAACTGATGAATATTTAGCGTGTATTTTGTGTGATCTTCTCATATATATAAAATCCGCTACAGATAGCCATAAAGTTAATATTTTCTAAATGGCCCATCTTTCGGACGCATAATATTGAAGAATTCGAACAAACATTGATTTCTTCATGTAGAGCGGACACAAAATTTGTGATGGGGTGGTCAAATTTGTTCGTTTTCAGCACACTACGCGTAGACAACAAACAGGAACTTAACAAGCATTTCTTGATAGCATACTTCACCGCTCGCCAAAAGGGGATGGCAGGGTGGCTAAGTAATAAACGACGGGGACGGAGAACATAGGATCGAATCGAGTTAGTTCCACAGAAACATTTTCATCGATTTTGCTGCATTTTTACGTGACGAATAAAGGTCAGTAAATGAGAAATCTACCTTTGCGACTCAACGGCTTTTCTTTTTTAATTTTCATTTAATTTTTTTAACAGAGGGGATACTGCACATTATCTTGCTTTTCTTTATCCAGAAAACGTTTTTACATTTATATTTAAAACGTATCAATGTTTGTTCGAATTCTTCAATATTATGCGTCCGAAAGATGGGCCATTTAGAAAATATTAACTTTATGGCTATCTGTAGCGTATTTTATATATATGAGAAGATCACACAAAATACACATAAATTCGTTCTTCGTGGAAAAAACACGCTAATCTTCATTCGTAAAAATAGCTGGTATAAAGTAACCATTTGGTTTTAATTGATAAAAAATATAAACTTTTATAAACGTAGTTTTAATCTAAAGTTTGTTTAGTTACGTAAGAAAATGTAAAGAAAAGAAAACAAGCAAAACAATTGCTTTTGAATTTATAGTGGGGGATCATTTTTACATATAAAATTAATCACTCATTGCATGGCCAGATGGCGTTTTTAAAGATATATTTTTACAGGAAAATTAATTGTGCGCGTGTATTTTATTTGTGGGAGGGGGGAACAAATCTTGAACATTTTTGTATGGCGATTACATGTAAACAGCTTTAAAAACTTGGCGCTAGAATTTAAAAACTGATCAACCATAACTGGGCCAGATAGCGTTCTTAAGGACATATAACCAAATATATATTTTTAAAAGATAGATAAATTGTGCGTGTGTAATATTTTGTTGTTGTTGTTGTTCGAGTGGGTAGATAACAAATATTGAGATTTTTATGCTGAGAAATTAACATGTCATCAAAAAATGACTTTTCATCACTTAAAAACTTAGACATTATGGTAAGATTAGAACCAAGATTCTATTTATTTAGGCGATTACATGTACAGACTGAGAAACTTGATAGTAAAACAATTATTTTAGATGGGAGATCAGTTTCGTATTCCAAGCTACCAAAGGTAATGATAACCCATGTCCTAACTGGATATCGGAGTGGGAGACAGGGATGTGGAACAACGGGGAAGAGACAAAGATAGAGATACGGATTGAGAAGGGTGTCGAGAAGTTTTAATATAAAGATGTTACACACACTTTTAAACCTCTTTATTATATTTTAATGGCCCCGGGCAACACCGGATGCCCCTTTCACTATTCTTTATGTACTAATTTGGTAATGAAATGCCGACTTATTTCTCAATGAGAGTTTCTGTGCGTGTGCCCAGAGATAGGAAATAGGCTAGGCTGAATAGAGGGCGAAAACTGGAGGGAAGAGCCCCGGCCAACGCCGCGTACCCCTGCTAGTCTATTATATAAAGAACAGTTGTCTATGTGTATATGTATGTATGTATGTTTGGATGTTTAGCTTAAATTTGAAAAATACGCAACAAATACCCATAAAGGTGGTATTTTCTAAATCGGCTATCTTTTGGTCATATAATATCGAAAAATTAGAAAAAACATTAATTTCTTGATGTAGGACTGACACAAAATTTGTAATGGGGGTGATCAAATTTGTTTATATTTAGCATACCGTGCATGCGTAGACATCACACCGGAAATTAACAAACAAAATTCATTGTGACATTTCTTCATTGCATAGTTCACTCGCCAAAATAAAACTTTCAATTAAAAATAAGTTTGCTACATTTTACGTGACGAATCAAGGTCGATAAATGAGAAATCTTTCTAGACTGAGGCAATATTTGAGTCTTCTTTTTATTTAATTGCGTTTTTACATTAACCATCGTTTACAACTTTCTTTGTGGTAAACTCAACGCTTCCTTTTTTTTAATTTTTAACTTAATTTTTTTTTTACTGAGGAAATACTAATTATCTTTCCAACGAATATTGTTTTTCTTTATTTAGAAAACGTTTTCAATTTATATCGAAAACGTATTCATTAAAAAAAAGTTCGTTCTTCGTGTAAAAAAAGACGCTAAACTTTTCACGTGCTTCTACAGACTTTGAACCGAATCAAATTACTTGCCTCCTTCGCAAAGAAAATAAACACTTGATGAAATTATTTTTAAAACATCCGTTCGTAAAAAAAAATCGCTGGTATAAAGTAATCATTTTGTTTTAATGAATAAAAATATAAACTTTAATCAAAGTAGTTTTTTTCTGGATTCTTGGTAAAACACATTATTCATTTACAAACAAGTTTGTTGTTAATAAAAAAAAATGTAACTTATCATGTCATATGTTAAGTAAGAAAGAGTAAAAAAAAAGTACAAAGCTAAAGTTTGTTTTTTACTCGCAGCAAAAGGTGCGTTTTTTCACTTTGCTGCTGATTAAATACCTTTATTTAACAAGACGTATTTTTAGATAACAATTCTAATTAAGTAAAAAAAATAAGATAATAAATCTTTTTAAAAGTCTGCTTCGAACAAAAGGCTATTTTGGACATTACGACAGTCATAAAGCGGCATGTAGAAGCATCGGTTTACGGCAATATTTAAACTTGACCTTTTTTTATACAGGCTTTTATTTATTTTTAATTTATTACTGTTGGTTACGGTAAAAATCTATTAACACGGACCAGAAATTCTGTAAGAGTCAATAGGAACATATTTGTGAATATTTACTCAGAAAAGGGTAAAATTCGACGCTTACACAGTATGCTAATCTCCCAACTCTAAAAAGTGAGACAATTATTTTAGGCGATTACATGTAAAAAGCTTTAAAAATTTGGCGCTAAAATAAAAAAACAATTATTTTAGAATATAAAAAGGGGGATCAGTTTCACATATAAATTTTACGTAAAATGATCACCCATTATCGGGTCAGATAGCGTTTTTAAGGATATATAACCAAATATATATTTTTAAAAGAAGATAAATTGTTCGTGTGTATTTTTTTGGTGGGAGGGGGTGGATAACAAATTTTGGCCATTTTTTAATGCTGAAAAATGAAAACGTAATAACAAAATTACTTTTCATCACTTAAAAAATAGATATAATGGTAAGATTGGAGCCTTACACTAATTCGTAATAGGTCATGTGATAAAAAATAAAATTTCACCCTTGCACCATATAGTAATTCACACCCAAATAAAATAATATTCTACTTTTTTAGGCGATTACATGTACAGACTGAAAAAAAAAACTTGATGGTAAGAACAAAACAATTATTTTAGATGGGAGATCAGTTTCGTATATAAATTTAACGTAAAATTATCACCCATTTCCGAACTACCAAAAGTCATGATACCCCACGTCTTAACTGGATAGCCGGGTTGATGACAGGGAAGTGGAAAAACGGGGAAGAGAAAACTAGAGAGACGGATTGAGAGGGGTCATCATCATCATGGACGGCCCTGCCTTCGTATGGTCCTTCATAGTGTCCCATTATCTATTTAACGAAATAGTCCAATTGCATTCCGGTTTATCTACCTACACATATTGTTAATAAACTTATATCTTGGTCTACCAACTGGCTTACAGCAAGGCACTCTACTAGTAAGAACTAAATGTTTGAGTTTATATATATGGCCGATAAAAGTCATTTGTCATTTCCTTAAAGTCTGCATAAATTGCCCAGGTTTGTATACAGATCGCCTCCACACCTCCTCATTGGTTACATGCTGCTTCCCGTTGATATTCAGCATCCGGCTAATAAACCATGTCTTCACGGATAAAAAGTTTAATTTTCAATTTAGGACATATAGTCCAAGTCTCGCATCCATAAAGTAGAATCGACCATACGTACGCTCGAATTATCTGGTCGCCAGCGAGATGGTACGAAACTGAAGAACAGAAGACAGTTTTATAAACGCATTCTTTGACTGGGCAAGTCTAGATTTTACGTCTGCTCAACACCTTCCACCTGATGTTATCACTGACCCAAGGTAGTTAAATGATTGTACTTGCGAGACTGCAGTTGTTTTACGAGAAAAAAGTGTACCTACTGTCATGCTAATCAAATAATTGTAAAAAATGAATGAACTATTATTTAGTGAAACCATTTATTTTTTTATCTGATAACTAAAATAGATCGAGAATAAATGCCTCTTTATTAATGACGTAAAATTATTTCACTTTCTATGTTATTATTACAAAATGTCTCGATTAAACCAATCTTCTGGTCCGGAATAAGTATTTTTAAGACATTGTGAAGTACGTGTTAACTGCAAAGAACATAATGCAACTATAATAAATAAAAAAACTGGCTGGGCATAAGTACGTTCATTGCTATTTAGGTCTAACTTATAAATCTGAGTAGCTTTATATATATATATATATATATATATATATATATATATATATATATATATATATATATATATATATATATAGTCTAAAGAAGCTTTGAGTCATTTTAAATAAATAAAGAAAATGTAGTTTAAATTCCCAGAGAAACTAACTAAATCCAAGATATCGCAGACTTAGCACTTGCATAAGCCGACCCACCGTTGGAAAATTCATAAATAAAAAATAGGTTTTAAGTATTTAAGTATGTAACAGTAAAAAAAAACAGGGTATATATACACACAAACAAACACACTATATATATATATATATATATATATATATATATATATATATATATATATATATATATATGATCAAAGTGTAGTATCTGTTCCGATGGATACTGCACCCCCATAGACTGGTATTGTCTTGGCCTTCGGGGCTTGATTTACACCGGTCTATGGGTCTGTCCTGTGCAGTTCTAGGAGGTCCACCCTCCTAGGCTTCGCCTTCCACTCTTTGGGGAGGAGTAAGTTTATTGCTTACTGCCTGAGGTGCCCCTACCGAGGAATGCTGACGGGGCTGCCTAGGCAATTTTTAAACCTCACTTTCTCGACCCAACCTTACTGGGTCACATCTTACTTGTGGGAGTAAGATAAAAACTGGCCTTGTGCCTAACTCCTGGAGAGGAGTACATCAATGCCCGGTTTTGCAATGTTTTTTTTATCTTCGGACTATTAATTCCATACCCAAAACATTTGAACATTTTACAGTGTTGTGAACATTTTCCGTTCGATTGTTTTGTGACTACTTGTTGCTTGATATATTCTCTGTGTTTACCGATTTATTTGAACGTTTTCAACTCTTACGTATTTATGTGCTAATTTCCTCCGTATTTCTTTTCACGGTTGTCTCCGAATGGTTTTGTTTTTTTCGACTTTTTTTCTGATGACAAGTGAGTGTTGTTTGGAGTGAACTATCCGGTTTGCCTTTGTTTACGTTCACCTCCTTTAGAAACATATGTAACAAATTCAACCCAGAACTGTTATAAAAATATTAAATTTTATTATTTTTCATACAGTATTTTATTTTTTTAAGTATACGTTCTGTTCAATATAATATGATTAATATGGAAACCGGTGTTGTTGTTCATTTACATCGAAAAAAAATCATCTATTTGAGAGACGATGTGGATATTTATAGCCTTTTGCCCTAATGTCGACAGAAATGATGTAAATATAAAATACATTTTTAAAAGTCTCCAAAATTAATAAAATATTTTATTACAATCACGTTACTGTTTTAAATTTTATTTTATTTTTCATATTTTTTAAGTTTATTTTTTTAGTTGCTTTTTTGGTTTAAAATATCAGATTGATAACAACAAAAATCTACTTCCACAGACTAAAAAAAAAATGTTTTATTTTTTAAACTGAGGAAAAAATGAAACTTTTAAGTTAAAGTGAATTGCCCCCTACGAAATAATTCTCTAGAAAAAGCATATGAACTAATAGAAAATCCGAAAAGCAAGAAAAAATACTACATAAGGGAAACTGCATTCAAATATAAAAAAACATATTATAATAAAAAAGTGAATTTAATTAGAAAAAACACACATGTATTGCGTCACTATCTAATCATTTAGGAAATTTAAGGATATCGAAAAGTCTCCGGTAGTCGAATGAAAAATATTAAGTTGGGCTAGGTTATGAAGAGTTTTAGAAGATCCGCGTGGATTATGTTTGAGCGAGAATCTACTAAACCGAAAAAACGAAATTATTTCATATCTTTCTTCTTATATATATATATATATATATATATATATATATATATAAAGTTATCGGAGTCAGACTGATATATTGATACTTGATTTAAACTAGCCTTATTTTCGAGGTGTCTTTTCCTTCCACTATGTTATTGCATCCATTGCTAACAGTCTTAAATCAAAACTATAGTATTACTTTTATATCTGAATACGAAACTAAACTAGTGCTATCTTTCAATGCTCAAAACTTCATTTTGTTTCGCTTATGTTTCTTTTGAAAATACTTATTTCGGATAAGAAAATTATTAGAGTGGAGAAAGTTTCCCTTATTCGCCAAAACAGATTGTATGAAAGTTATCGTGAGCAATTATAGTTAGTTCTCTCATTTCAATTCTTATATATATATATATATATATATATATATATATATATATATATATATATATATATATATATATATATATATATATATATAATAAGTGAGTACACCCAACGAATTTTTAAAGTTTTTACTTCATAGAACTTTAATTTTTCGTAGGATTTAAATGAAACTCGATGTGAACATAGCCATGTAGTGGTTTAATAGCTTTATAAACTATGAAGGAACAAATATCTTTTCAATATAAAAAAATTGAATAAAAACATTTGGAACAAGTAACAAAAAGTGAGTACACATGAGCATTTTAAACAAATAATCTTATTTTTAATACTTTGTATGGCCTCCATTGCTATCAATAACAGCAGACAACCCCCTAGGCATTGATTCGACTAGTTTATGACATGTGTCCGCCGGAATTGCGTTCCATTCACACTTGATGACCGCCTTCAGTTCGTTATTATTTCTCGGATTTTTCCCTTCAATTTTTCGTTTCAGATGCTCCCACAAATGCTTTATTGGGTTCAAATCAAGTGACATACTCGGCCATGGTAAGATATTCACCAGTTTACTGTCTAAGAACGCCTTCGTAGCCCGAGACGTGTGCTTAGGGTCGTTTTCTTGCTGGAAAACTCCACGTCTGCCAACACTTGTTAGACTTGGTAACATTTTTTCCTCCAATATCTGGCAATAGAGTTTGGAATCCATTTTTCCTTCGATGAAAGCAAGTCGTCCAACTCCTTTGGCACTCATACACTCCCAAATCATTAAGCTCCCACCTCCATGCTTTACAGTTGGCACGACACACTTATCCTTGTAAGCTTCCCCTTTTCGTTGCCACACACGCTTAACGCCATCTGATCCGAATAGATTTATTTTTGTCTCATCAGACCAAAGGATTTTGTTCCAAAACTGCATGTCTTTGTCTTTATGTTCATAGCGCTTCATTTTGTGAGAAGTTTTAAGCAGAAGTTTTAAGCAGAGGCATGGAGAATGTTGCGCACTGTCTAAGCACTCACAGTTACGTTGAAACTTTGCGAAATTTCTTCTGCGATGCTAGCAGCACTCCAACGTCTGTTTCCCTCTATCAGTTGTTTGATGTGCCTCTTAGTTCGATCAGAAAACTTATTTGGTCGACCGGGACGGCGGCCATTTTTGATGGTTCCAGCTTTTTTTGTACCGTTGAACAACTTTTGCTACCGTATTTCGGCTGATATTTACATTGTCACTAATTTCCTTATATGAATGACCACTCTTGAATAAACTAATAATAATTTCACGAGTTTGTTCATCTAATTCATTGCCATTAGGAGCCATTTCCAAGAATAATATGAAAAAAAACTTTGGTAGCTATAGATCCAAGCAATAGCAGCGGAATGTAAGCAAAAGGCCGGTAAAATGCCTTAGGATATCTATTAGGGCACAATCAAAAGGTGTCAACAGAAAGTTCTGCTATTTATAGCTAATTGAGTACATATTTATTCATGATAAATGACTTTCATGATTGTGTACTCATTTATTTTACAAGGACTTTATTGATTTTTTCCTATTATTTGTAATAAACAACAAATTCGAACCTTAACGCTTATTCATATTTAAATTTAAATATATGGCTATGTTCATTTAAATCCTACGAAAAATTTAAATAAAGTTCTATGAAGTAAAAAGTAAAAAATTCGTTGGGTGTAATCACTTATTGTAGATACTATATATATATATATATATATATATATATATATATATATATATATATATATATATATATATATATATATATATATATATATATATTAACTTATGCTACTCGCTTTCACATTAATTGCACAGTATTTGTTGTTTTTTTTACTGCTAATCGATTACCGGAAGTACGAACACAAACTTACAAAATTTCTATTTCATAAAATAATTGTATTACAAAATTAAAGCACTCTGAGGAAAGAAGCTATCAGAGTAGAAAATCCTATAGCATCTAGATCATTCTTGAGTGAAGGGGTGGGATCTTGCTGCTAGTCAAGTGGGTCGTGAGTACAAAATATACGTCTTCAAATAAAGTAATCGACAAACCA
>OY744517.1:153978974-153998974 GCA_963556195.1 Sepiola atlantica
GTATACTTTTTTAATCTATATAAACATTATTAGCTACATATTAGCATGCATGTTTCCACTGCGACTTTATTGAAAGTCTAATATTATCGGGCCATTATACATCTACTGAAAGCAATGGGTGTTTTATCAACATCATTTCTGTTCAGATTATTGTGAAAGAAGGGGGAGGAGAAGAAGACAGGACACTCGGAATCGTCCGAAAGCAAACACTTTACTGTGTTTTGTTATAGTGTTGTATACTAGACAAGAAACTCGGCGTTGTTCGACAGTAATACTACAGAATTAAATTTGGAAAGTGGTATATATTAATCTAAAAGTGCTCAATATCCTAGATAGGGCCGGTGTGTTTAAAGGCTGAATTGCCCGTGAGAAAGAACTGCAATGTGTTTGTTATAGTGTTGTATACAAAACAAGAAACTCGGTGTTGCCCGGGAGCAATAAAAGTAAGATTACATTTGGTAAGTCGAATATATTAATCTAAAAGTGCTCAATATCCTAAATAGGTCAGGTGTGTTGAAAAACTGCTCTGCCCGGGTGTAGTATCTTCAATGTGCTTTGTTATAGTGCTGTATACTAGACAATATACTCGGTGTTTCCCGGGAGTAATAATAGAAATAATACAGTACTAGCGGAACCCGTGTAAATTACACGAAATGATGTTTTCAATACTAATTATCTTGTTCCTAACCTATACATGTTTGAATAAAATATAAGATTTGACTTGTATATTTATTTTGAAAAAATGAACAATACGTGAATCAATTTACAAAACTTCTTTAGATACAATATTTCTCGATTTGATCGATCGACTAATTCCGATTTCAACGACTAAACCTTACTTTGTAAATGCTTTAGATTAAATTAAATTTGGCTCCAATTCATGAGTAGCATACAAAGATTCGGAAGGGCGTTGCTTTTGATGTAAGCGTGACACACAAAATAACACACACGCTATCGTATTAATATGTGTCTTCCCGGTCGTCCCTCCCTACCTCCATCCCCCCTTTGATGTAGAAAAAAATCTCAGAGGTTAGTTGGGATCGAACTATAAACTAGTCGGGCCGACGACAAAAAATGACGTCAAAATCCTACGTCGCTAACCGTCGCGCCAAAGGGAAATACTTAACATATTACGAAAATTAGGTAACTTTAATTTCTTTCCAAATCTAGGTGCGGCACGCATGGGCAGAGCTTTTGATGTAAGTGTGACACACGAACACACACGTTATCGTATTAATATAGAGATTACATTTAGTAAATGGTATATGTTGATCCAAAAGTGCTCAGTATCCTACAAAAGCAGATATGTGCAAACACTGCATTACCCAGAAGCGATAACTTCAATGTGTTTTGCTATGGTGTTGTCCGGGAGCATTAATAGTAAGAAAACAATATTACATTTGTTAAGTGAGATATGTTAAGCTAAAAGTTCTCAATGCCCTAGATATAGCAGGTGTGTTTAAACGCCGCATTGCCTGGATGAAAGAAATACACTATGTTTTGTTATAGTGTTGGATATTAATCAAGGAACTCGGTGTTGCCCGGGAGCACTAATACAGTATTAGATTTGGTAAGTGGTATATATTCACCCAAAAGTGCTCAATACTCTAGATAAAGCTGGAGTGTCTAAATATCACATTGCCCTTCAATGTGGTTCGTTATAGTGTTGTATACTATACAAGAAACTTGGTGTTTCCCCGGAGAAATAAAAGTAATGATATATTATACTAGCTAAGTTATATATATTAATCCCAAAGTGTTCAATACTCTATATAAAGCAGGTGTGTTTAAATGCCCAAAATACTCACTGTATTTTGTTATTGTGTTGTATACTCGACAAGAAACCCGGTGTTGCACGGGAGCGCTTATCGTAATAATATAGTATTACACTTGGTAAGTGGTATATGTTAATCTAAAAGTGACTCATACCCTAGATAGATCGTGTGTTTTGTGTTGTATACTAGACAAGGAACTTGTCGTTTGGATAGACATAGGGAAAGACAGGGGGTGAGGGAGATAGCGTGAAAAATATATAGAAAAGATGAAGAGAGGTAGAAGGAGATACATTTTAAAAGAAAGATGTTACACATTTTTAACGTGTTCTACTTTGTTGTTTATGGCTTCAAGCAACACCGTGTAGCCTGGCTAGTAAAAAAATAAATGGAAGAAAAATAATTTAAGAATCTCTAATACAAACTATTAAAAGTATGCATGTTTTATAATTGAAAAAGTCACATGCCGATCTAGAAGAATTGTACGCTGTAAACCTGTCTGAAGATAAGTATTTCGCGGATCGAACTTTCCCCTAAAAGAAGAAAAAAAACTCCCGAACGCAGTGTTGCTCTTCCGATTGAGATATAAGAAAAAAGTCTCTAAAAATATTTACAAAGAAGGTCAGATCGACTTTTAATGGTTGTAAACTCATTTCACACCCTCAACCACAACCTCTAAATATTTTCTCACGGATTTATTTACAAAAATCCGATACATTGCGAACTCTAAATTTTCAGATTATCTTGTATTATATATATATATGAAAATTGTTTGTGAGCTTGTCTCTATGCGTGTGTGTGTTCAGCTAAAAAAAAAAAAACACACTCACAAAGGTAGCATATTCCTATTCAGCGTTGTCTCGGAAAAATAATATCTAAAATGAAAAAAAAAACTATTCATTCTTTGGGGTCAACTGGATCAGAATTAGTTAAGGGGGTCGAAATTCACAACGACTTTTTAATGTATATACGTAGTAATTTGAAAATAAATTGTTGAGTCATTCCTCAAGATTTTGAGAAACGCTAATTCGTTGGATTTTATTAAACATTAAGAAACGTTTAATAAAATCCAACGAAACAATAGTACGCTAAATTTCAACGACCAAGTTTTATTCAGGAGATTAAATGACTTTACGGTCCATTTCGTACATACAAAAACAAGCAGGAATAGACATATATATCCTGGATTTTTCACATATGGAACTCTTCAGAAGTCCAAAGATCGCGTCTAGTAACATCATGGAACAGACTTCTGAAAAGTTGCATATGTGAAAAATCTGGGATATATATGTCTATTCAGCTTGTTTATGTATGTACGAAACGGACCGTAAAGTCATTGAATCTCTTGCTCATTTTATCTTTTCTACCAAAATATATACATATGTATATATGTATGAGAAAATTAAAGAGCACATAATCGATAAACGAAAACCTGATATAAGAACAAATGTTATAATATACAAATCATATGTTGTCATATTTGTTGTTTTTTTTTATTTGGTCTTCGTTTTTTCTATGATTTCCTCTATTCTTTATCAGACTCATATGCTTACAATCAAATTACGCCCACAGGCACACACAGGCACATATCATTATAGAAATGATACGATGGAAAACAGAACAACATAATTTGTAAAAGTCTTACGCTTTTTTTACTGATCGGTACATCGTCATAATGTGTATAAAAAATTGGTCATTGGAATTTAGCGTAATATTGTTTATTTATAGATGCTCTGTTGTTATAGTTAACATTTATCGAGCTTCTACTCAGAAAATTTTAATTATTTATTTTCTTAAATATACACAAATATATACTTTCTATACACTTGTATATATACATGTGTGTGTGTGTGAGGGGGGGGGGGGGGGTGTTCCCTCGCTAAAAATGATGAATTTCTTTACGTTTGAAAAGTGACGCATAGACTCATGGAAAACATTAAAGCATGTAAATTATGTTTATACAGGGTGGTCACTAGAAAAGCGGGAAATTTGAGCACGGGTTTCAATTCAATTTCTTTAGGAATCCACTTCTGATTTCATTGCCCTCAAGAAGCCGAGACTTAAAATGCCATGTTTTACTGTGTTTGGAGCTTGTTATTAGCAGAAACTCAAAAATGTCGACGCGACATAGACTCTATGACTGATTTGAAACATGCTTGGCAAAAGCTTGGAATAATATCCGACAGATTACTCTTCAATACGCCACGCGAGCTTGGATTTCTAGGTTAAGACGCTGCTATGAAGTGCACAGACGAAATTTTGAGCATCTGTGAGTGTATTATAAAATTAGTCTTTGAAAAACTTTATAAAAGTTATTCTTTGTAAAAGTAAATTACCGTTTGACAAATTTACCGTTTTTCTAGCGACTACCCTGTATAACTTTAATATTTCCAAGTCCGTTTTCAAAAATGCATTTTTTTTCTTCAATTGATTGAATATGAAACCTTTATTAAAAATTAAACATTTTCGACTTTGAACAACGTTCATTTAAAATGTGTTTTTTTAATGACGGTCTTGTGCCTACTGGTCGGTCGCGCGTGAAACTATGTTTGAACCGCAAAGAGAATTTCTCTTTTTGTTGTTGTTGTTGTTGTTGTTGTTAATAATTAATCTTCAACGTTTTTATTACCGGCACGCTCAAGTGATGGTTTGAATTCACAAGTAGCTTTGTTAAAAAAAAAATTATATATTTTAAAAACATCCACATCAGAGTACATACCTGAATTATGCGTGTTTAGTTCAGGCAATTGACAATGTTTATAATTGAGATTTCGCTTACTCTTAACAGCTGTCATATGATAGATAAGTGATTAGAAGCGCCTTTTGGCTAAGATCAAAGTGTAGTATCTGTTCCGATGGATACTGCACGCCTGTCCTGTGCAGTTCTAGGAGGTCCACCCTCCCAGGCTTTGCCTCCCCTCTTTGGGGAGGAGTAAGTTTATTGCTTACTGCCTGAGGCGCCCCTACCGGGGAATGCCGACGGGGCTGCCCAGGCAATTTCGAGCGCTGGTTTTTCAAACCCCACTTTCTCGACCCGATCTTGGGTCACATCTTACTTGTGGGAGTAAGATAAAACTGGCCTTGTGCCTAACTCCTGGAGAGGAGTAAATAAAACTTCAAATAAAATCAAATTTATTTGGCAAAAAAATAACAAAATGCAACAATCTATGTAAAGAGACAGGTGGAAGATATTTACATCCACGTATAGTTTGTCCAAGGCTGCTTTAAATATGGATATGGTCGCCATCGTCACATCTTTTGTGAGTGCCCGCGGAGACCACGACTTAGCGAGTGGGTGAAAAACTCTTCAAAAAGTAAATTTACATTCCCAGAGATGATATTGTACGCCAAAGTCAAGTCTCCTAGCATCATCGGCTGTGACGTCAGAATGATGTAACCTTTGGAGCCGCTCATTGTTGGTAAGCGCGGAGAGTCGTGTCACCATTCTGGTTGCCAGCCGTTGAACACGTTCCAAGAGTACAATATCTTTTTGTAGATAAAAATGTGTTGCTTCGATGGCATAGTGAAACTAAAGGGTTGTGATGCAGCGGAGCAGTCTATCTATGGATCACAATAATATGCCCCCCTCCTTGGGTTTGAAATAACTGGTAAGTGAAATCGCCAACTGCCAACAGCTTATAACGCATTGCTCTTTGTGTAAACAAATTGGAGCTCTCATGTTTATCATTGAGATTTCGTTTACTCTCAGCAGTTGCCAGATGATAAACATTGTATATTGCTTGAGAGCTCCAATTATATATATATATATATATATATATATATATATATATATATATATATATATATATATATATATATAGCGCGTAGAAGAAGTTGAAAATAAGCAATAAAGTGCTCGATCGTAGGTTCTACAAGAGCTAATATGAAGTATTTTATTTAATAACTATACATTACAGTATATGTTGGGTGTACCCGGGTTTCATCGATCTGGTCATGCTGGATCTGTGACAAAATCCTGCTGGTCGAAACAGATTGCCTGGCTTTTCTCTGGGTCTTCGGCAACAAGGTAATGCTGACAAGTTGATCTGTTTCGACCAGCCGGATTCTGCCACAACTCCAACATGACCAGATCGATGAAACCCGGGTACACCCAACAGACACTGTGATGTATAGTTTTTAAATAAAATAATATATATGTGTGTGTTTATTCTTCACAAACACATATTTTCGATTTGTAAGCTAAATGTATTTAACGCACGGAGAATTTTTTTAGATTGACTTGAAAGAGACCAGTTATGATCGAAATAAATTACTGTCGCATATATATATATATATATATATATATATATATATATATATATATATATATATATATATATATAACTTCTTTGTAATATAGCAGGAAAAATCCCAGCAGAGTGCTCGATTAATTGAGAATTAAAGTTAGAAATTAAAAATTAAGAGCGTAATATTTATTTGTTTTTGATACAGAAAAATTAGTACAATATTCGTACCGTCGGTTTCAAGCACAGAAGGACTTAGCCATCTGGATCTCTTATGGCTAAGCCCTTCTGTGCTTGAAACCGACGGTACGAATGTTGTACTAATTTTCCTGTACGAATATATATATATATATATATATATATATATATATATATATATAGTTAACTTGATTTTCCCCTTCCAAATTAGTTACAGTAGACAGGAAAATTAATGCATCAAACACATCGAATATCAACACAACCTATACACCCTTACCTCGGCCGTGTTTCTACCAACTAACTCTCCTAACTGCATACTTCAAAGAGAGGGTAGCACGCTAATTTCTCTCTATGAATTAATAACTCTTACTCTCCTCAAACACCGTTTGGCAATTATTTCACAAAGAAAATGCGCTCAAGTTGAACCGTTTCAGAATTTGTAAAACAGCCAATCGGAGCTACGCTTACATAGACATTACTCTTCAAATCGTTCGCCAAAACACAACGTTAGATTTTACACAAAAATAAAACTATATTCTAACAACGAAAATTACTAAACTTGCCTCTAAACTTTACGCATTGTTAAGTTAACATTATTATTAGACAATCTTTTATTTATATTTTAGTAATTAACGTTTTGTAAGCTGAATTGAACTTAATAATTTATTTTCCTTTTTATCACTCAGAAGGAAAAGAACGAAATACGCGAGATATTCCAAACTTATTTTTCAATGAGATTCTACTTTTTAGGTGCATATGTGTAAGCAGTAAACAACCCTGAAAAACTTGGCGGAAAGGGAAAAATAAAAACAAAAGACAAACATTGGGGATCGGCTTTGCGCATAAATTTTACGTAAAATAAACCCCCACTTCCGACTCATTCTAGCGTTTTAGGTCAGTTAACGAAAATTAGTACTTTTATTTCTCTTCTATGGAAGATATATTCAGTGCGGTTTGGGGTGGGGAATTTGGGGAGCGATTACGTATGGTTTTACAACACTGTCACCTAGACTTACGGTGAATGGTAAAAACATTTAGTTAATTGCCCTAAAAAGTTAGAATGGTCCGGAAATGGGCGGATCACTTTACGTTAAATTTATATACGAAATTGATGCCACACTCTAAATTCAAAAATTATTGTTTTTGTTTTTGCTTTTCCACAAAATCTTTAAAAGAAGTCGAATCTCATTGTTTGGGGGATGGAGTTGTTTAGTTGAAGGTGTTACTCTACAAATTTACCGTTTTTCGAGTGCCCTGATAACGATTTTGGCATTGCAAAACACTCTATTATACCTACCACCGCCTCTAACCCTAAGTGCGGGTGCCCCCCACCCAAATAATCTAGCTTGAATCTAACTTTAACTATTATTATGGTTCATTTGGCCTCTTAAGCCAAAGTAAAACATTTCCTTTTTCAATAATATTATTTAAAAATCTCTACGTGATTTAGATTATTTTTTATTTCGTATTAGTAATCGAATATTTAGTCACATAAAAAATGCAATAACGCATAAAATAACATGAAATTATAAAAATCCTACTGAAAAAAATTTTATTGCAAAATTAAATCCACAAAACAAAAAAGTGCTTCTACAGAATTTGAACCGCACCTAACCACATCCACCATGACATAATCGACTTTTTGCCGAAATAAACCTTAGGTTATGCTTAGTTTACGATTAGGGTAATACAAAAAAAATGTGTTCAAATTAGTTAGAAGTAGAAAACACATAACTTACAACAAGTTGTATCATACAGATGAAACACCGAAGTTAAAACTCGACCACACAAGTATAGTAGACATCTATAGGAGACTGGGGCAATTCTTATTTTTGTTCCAATACAAATTGCTCCTTTTCGTCGGTACATACATTTTCAACGACTTTTTGTGTAAACATTATATGACCTATTTGCGTTCGGTCGGCTGTTTAATTCATTCTTTTATATTCCTCCCGGGCAACGCCGGGCAACGCCGGGCAACGCCGGGCAACGCCGGGCAACGCCGGGCAACGCCGGGCAACGGGTGCTGTTAGTATACATATATGATTGAAACTGATTGCGACAGAAACAAAATCTTTTAAAGAAAGATGGCGGATTGTGGGGGTTTCTTAAGCACATGTATCGAAGGATACGGATGTTTTGGTGAAAAAATGCAATGGTAAGTCTTTTTTCTGCATTTATAAAGATCTATGTGCATAAGACTAAATCATAGTAACTACCAATGCTCTGATTGTGTAGCGATGAAAAAACAGCTGTATACCCAATTTGTTTGATACGAGATTTTATCGCAATCTGTTTCAATTTATAATTACTCTGGAATTACATATTAGAACCCTAGACTGTTAAAATCTGTGATTTATTCGATATTCTCTCCTAACTCAGACTTTTTCTTTGGAAATCTATGGTATATGAATATAATGTTACACGTATTATAAAATTGGTTAATTATAAAACATGAAGAAAATCATATAAATTCTGTATTTTTACTTCAATTTAATTTTACTTATACGCATTTCTCTAAAATATCATTTTTATATGGAAAATAACATGTTAAGTATTGATTCACGGAGTATGTTTCAGATATTTGAAATCATAATTAATACGTTTTGAACTTTTGAAATATACACTATTAATATATAAAGCTCTGATTGATATAAACTATTGATCATTGAGCTTAACTTTGACTGCAACTGCCATATTGACTCTTGAATTGTTTTAGTCCAGTAATTTAAACGTTTTAATATATATATATATATATATATATATATATATATATATATATATATATATATATATATATATATATATATATATATATATATATGGGAAAATGAAAAAGGAAAAAAAAAAAAAAAAATGGATGTTTTTATGTGTACATCAACGTTTCGTCTTTATTTATAAGACTTCATCAGGATGATAATGTAGAGAAAAAATGTCATGCAAGTACAAATACATGTAGGGTTGACATATTGGGAGGACAAAAAATAAATAAATAAAATAAAATAAAATAATGGCCACTACTGGGTGGACGTCCGTACTTATTCTCCAACAAGTACGGACGTCCACCCAGTAGTGGCCATTATTTTATTTTATTTTTTATTTTTTCCTCCCAATATGTCAACCCTACATGTATTTGTACTTGCATGACATTTTTTCTCTATATTATCATCCTGATGAAGTCTTATAAATAAAGACGAAACGTTGATGTACACATAAAAAACATCCATTTTTTTTTTTTTTTTTCTTTTTCATTTTCCCATCACGTCGGATTACCTTCATCCTTCTCTTCCCATATATATATATATATATATATATATATATATATATATATATATATATATATATTACCGCGACGTTCTCTATAGATCTAATAAACCGTGACGGAAGTAGTCCGTTTACTTTTTCCTTGCGCTCACTCACTCACACGCACACGCGCACACGCACACGCACATGCACACACACACACTTTTCGTCACATCTATTCCTAGTGAAGAGGCAGGTAACTAAAGAGAGACACTAAGTCGTAATGTCCTGCGTGTCCCTGTTAGCCTCCTTTTGTCTCGGGTGACAATGAATACTATCTGAAAGTGTACCAGTGTTAGGAAAAGTTTATAGCTAAGAAAGGGTTGCGCAATCACCATCCGCGCTTTTTCTGATCCAGCAGTTCTTAAGTTCAGGGACTGGAAGCTAATGTTTCGATAAGCGGAAACGGACCAGTCTTATTTCGTTGCTTTCCTTCTCCTCGATGAGTTTCCCTATTTATATTTCTCTACTCAGTTATTTAATTCATAGCTAGGAATAGAAGAGACGGGCCTTTACCTTTTTTGGAGTAATTAGAGAAAGTTACTTTTGACCGGCCCCTTTGGCATAATAATTTGTTTGTTCGCTATAGGGTTGGGAGAGTAGGGTTCAATCCTCGATCGAGTCATTTCAAAAACTAACAAAAATAGTACTTGCTTAAGCACTCAGCATTATAAGGTGATAATCAAAGGTAAGTGGAGCAATTTACTTTTTGTATTTACTTTACTAGACTTGGTATCCCATCTAATTAGTAAGCAGGCTCAACGTTGCTTAACTTCAGTCAATTTATTTTTACTAATGATTCACAACTTACAAAAGGCAAAAGCCACTCGAGGACAAAGGTTAATGAGATGAATTAATTATCAGTTGAATGATGAACAATATGATGAGAGGATTGAAAACGATGAATGGAATGCGCAAAATTTGATTACTTAAGAGGAAGACTCGACAATCATTAGCCCCTTGGCTAGTAGCAAAGTGTTGTATCTGTCTTGGTACTACACTTCATGTGTTTCTGTCTTTGGCCCGTAAAAGAGGAATCATTCTAGACTGAGGCAAATTTTACTTTTGTCCCAATCCAGAGTGGGGAGCTGGATTTTTCCTCACATTAAAATCCGACTCGTGGGGACGCAAGTAAATATGGACTCAACAAATATTTGCTGACATTTGACTTGACGACGACTAAACTGTAGTCTGCAGGGAAGCAATATCGTAGTAATGTATTACACAGAGAAGAAGTTCTTGGAAATAAATTTTTGTACATGGAAATTCCGATTGGTTTTAGGTACACAGAGAAGATAGAGTGGACTAGACTTTCAGGACGAGATAGAGAAACTAATTTAGGAGAAGGAAAACTGTGAAATAACACCATTCCTCCTCCGCATATCCAAACATTACTTCCAGTTCTCTGAACTTAAGAATTGCAGGATCAGGAAAAGCGCGGTTAGTGATTGTGCAACCATTCTTTCACTATGAACTTCTTCTCAACGTGGTTTAGCCGTAATCTAATTTCCTGGCTACGATGCCGCAGAGAATCCGCCTGAATCATCTACCGGATATGTGGGCAGAGGAAACGACTCTGAGAATGAAAACACACTCGCCCTGAACCGTTGCAGGTCAGGTTAACCTTGAAGGAAACCATCAGCGTAATAATGTTCGCTTTCCAACCGCCATTGGTAAACAGGTTATACTAATTTCAAGCAATTTGGCTATTAGAGAGAGAGAGGGAGAGCGAGAGAGAGAGAGGGAGAGCGAGAGAGAGAGAAAGAGAGAGAGAGAGGAGAGAAAAGAGTAGGAGAGAGAAGAGAACAGGAGAGAGTGAAAGAGAGAGAGAGAGAGAATCAGAGGGAGAGACCGAGCGACAAATAGAGTCAGCGAAAAGTTAAGGAAAGAGAGAGAGAGTGTGGGGGGGTGAGAGAGAGAGAGAGCGAGAGAGAATGAAAAAAAGCGAGAGCGAGAGAGACGGAGTGGGGGGGGGGGGAGAAAAAAAGGAAGAAAGAAAGAAAGCGAGAGCGGGAGAGACGGAGAGAGAAAAAGAAAGAAAGATAAAAAGAGAGAGCACGAGAATGACAGGGAGAGTCAGAGGGAGAGACCAAGAAACAAAGAGAGTAGGAGAGAGAAAAGGAGAAAGAGTGTGTGTGAGAGAGAGTGAGAGAGGGCGAGACAGACAGAAAAATAGAGAAAATGTGAGAGACAGGGACAGCGAGAGTCAAGGGGAGAGACCGAGAAACAAAGAGAGTGGGAGAAAGATAAAGAGAGAGAGAGAGGGTAAGCGAGAGTGAGAGTGAGGGCTAGAGAGACAGAAGGAGAGGGGGATAGAGACACGGGAGAGCGATAGAAAGAATGATAGACAGACAGACTAAGAGAGCGAGAGAAAGGAGGGATATTTACTTGATAAAGAATAAATATATCACAGCCAAAACGTGCTTACAGATAACATACAATGGATTAATAAAGAAGCGCCGTGCGGTGTGGGTGTGTTAATGTGTCGGTGTATAGAAATGGGTTGATGAAAGAGTTGATAAAATAGCTTCGTTGAGAACCAATTGTTGAATACTGCTGAATATTTATTTAGCGTGTCTACTCAGCGCACTGTCGTTAGGATGATCCCCTTCTCAGCAGGCGCGTTCAAGGGCGACTGATCAATGCGATCAGCCACATTGATGGCACAAAAGAAAAGATAACCTCTTAGGGCTCTCGCGCATCGGCAGAGTTTTCCTTACTCCTAATCGATGTCCCGATTGCTCTTATACGGCCTCAGGATTTTTGTAGAAGTATACTGCTCCCCCGTCCCCAAAAATAACTCTGCCAAAAGATAAAATCTCGTTTGTAGTACACAAACGTTTTATTACTTAGTCAAGAGGATGGAATCAATTCATATTATTAAGCATTTGTATAAAAAAATTCCCTCATATTTCTGCCATCACATTTACTCATACAAATAACTGTTCACCATTTCGCGATGCGTTCCACACTGGTGTTTATCCAGCATTTTTCACAGCGAGAAATAAGTGTTTCGTCGATTTCAACATAGAAACCTGCACTCTAAATCTAACCCTAACCATAAACAGACACATGTCTAGACAGGACTCACAAAAGTAGGTCAACCGCATGTGTGCGCACTGCGAATGACTGTCAGGGTTATTTTTTATTTTATTTTACAAACTCATTTTTCCATTAGTTGCAGGGCGATTCTACAAAAGATCCCGGCGACGTCTCACCTCGGTAACTCGAGGAATTTTCTCCATCGGCAGTAACCTTCGTTTTTTTTCACCTCCTCACAGTAAAAAGCAGCGAAGACTTCTTCTAGTCTGGATCAAGGTCATCGGCTCGGAGCACTCTTCTCCACACGCTCCCTATATAACACAATTTGTTTGAAAACGAAGGTGAAATAAATTAATACAAGGTGTACCGTAAGTTAGATGGGTTCACGAAAAGCGGCCAATTCAGTGACGGATATCGTTTGCAGTAGGACACAAAAACATAAATAGAAATAATGTCATGGTGTTTCTTTCTGTGGGAATATTACTTAATCAAAAAGGGTTAGCATTTTGTACTCATAAGTCACCACGTATCATGGATAAACGCCACGCGAGGATACGATTTAATAAGATTAACAGACTGTCTGTGTAACGATGAAGAATACAGGGTGTCCCAGAAGTCGCGTACCATACACTGATCTTCATTGAGTGGCCACCCCGATCACAAGATCTTCCTGCCTTTGATCTTTTTTCTATTGGTTATTATCGCATCTCAAATCTGTTGTGTACCAGAATCGTCCACGCACTTTTAATTATTTGAAAGATGCAATAACAACTGAATGTCAAAGGATCAACACTAAAACCCTCAGAAAAGTTGAAGACAGTTTTATAAAAAGAATTAATGCATGTTTCAATGCAGGGGTGCACAATTTGAGCACCTGTTAAGCTAGTGATCAATAAAATAGATATTGTGTGTATTTTTATTAAAACCTGGATAGTGCGCGGCTTCTGGTGCATCATTGGTGGATTGAAAATGATGAACGGAATGTAAACATTTGATGGTGGTTTATGACAAGTATTTCTGAACATTGGATTTGAAGACGAGCATGTTGCAGGGAAGCAATTCTGTAGTAATACGTTCCACAGATAAGGTGTTCTTGGAAATAAACTCTGTTCGTGGAAATTCCGCTTTAGAAAACAGAAGTGATCCCCCATTCACTAGATTGCGAGGACGATTTTGAATTCTCTCAAACTAAGAAACAAAGAAGTAAATAATTACATCAGTCACCCCCTTTATTTATTTAACTGGCTTTGCAAACTCACTTTTCTCCTTCAAACAATCTAACCTGAGCTCAATGAGTGTTCACATTGTTTTCTAATATATATATATATATATATATATATATATATATATATATATATATATATATATATATTTATATATATATATATATATATATATAATTATTTATAAATAATATTTTTCAAATCAGCCTATATACACATGTGTTTTATGCCAAAACTGCAATCATCAGTATAGGACGAGACAATCCCTGCCGGTCATACGGTTCGAATCCCAATACGAAAGTCATATTTTACTCAGTGGTCGGAGCGCGCCCGATGTGCCCAACACGCATTGTCTGGAAATGGAGCAGTAATGGAAAATTCGGCGACCATAAGCAAGCCGTCGAGAGCACTCAATAGGCGGGTTATAGAGTGTTGCATTACGCTGTAAATGACGGCCTGTTTTCAACTTAATTCAAGTGCTCCATCCAGCGAGATCTTTGAATAATTATTTATAAATTATATTTTTCAAATTAACCCACATACACATGTGTTTCATGCCAAACATGTAATCATCAGTATGGGAGGAGACAACCCCTGCTGATTACACGGTTCGAACCCCGATACGAAAGTTATGTTTTACTCAGTAGTCGGAGCGCGTACCGATGTGTTAACCATAGAAATGAGACAGTAAATTAACGTCTTAATGGTAAATTCGGCGGTCATAATATACTAGCAGGAAGGCCCGACGTTGCTCGGGATTAGATCGGGATCATGTTGGGAAACTCTCTGAATTTGTATCGCATATATATGGTTTAAATTTCATTAATATCGGTATCAATGAAACCATGGTACATCTCTGAAATCTGTAATGTATTGTTTTTAAATAAATAATTTGTATTTTAGTTCTCGCATTTTTACGATCGACCACTTTATTGGTTTCTTTTCAACATATCCCGACACACCATACAGCCCCTGTTGTGATCGATTTTTATATTGTGTCTACTGATTGTATCCTTACATAAATAGGTGACACGGTTGAGAACTCTAGGAAATAAATCTTAAGATATATCAACACTTAAGAAGCCCCACTGAAAGAATGGATAAACGAGAACTTAAATATTCAACTAAAAACATTCCGACGTCCAACAAAACTTTCTGGCGAAAAATACTTATAAGATGGAAGACCTCATGCGGCGCATGAAGTGGAAATATTTCACCGCCATTAATACGGAAGATACTTACACCACAAACTTCTACGGCCTTAGATCTAGTAGATAACCCAAAAAATGGCCGAAATGGACGACTTTGGAATATGTATCATCTGACTTAAATAAACCTTTAATATAATGATAACACACTGATCATAGCAGATAAGACCAGAAACATTTATAAAGTCAGCAAGGACAGATACAAACAACTAGCAATAGACGACATCACCAACAAATATTAGTTAGCATCAGATTGTACGTATAAGGCTATTAATGAAGAAGCAATGAACTTGGCAGCCAGGCTTAGAATTGACTACAGAGCCAACTAATTAGCCGAAAAAGAAGCGTTACTCACTTTGAAAGACCACAAACCCAATTTCAGAGGTAGGCACACATGTAGACTCATAGACACTGCCAAAGGCGAAATGAGATTAGCGAGTAAGCATATAATTATAAAAATAAATAAACATATAAAGAATCGCACAGATGTACGACTTCGGACCAATTTCCAGGCGACTGGTCTAGAGCCATTCCTAATAAAGAACGATGTCGATTCATACAGTTCGAGATCATAGAAATCAGCGATCTAGAAATAGAAACCATCCTTTATGCAAGAAACTCCCCTCTTCTTTGATAGCAGAATATGATTTTAAAAATCCAACCCAGAAGACTTCTTTGATGTGCCGATGGGGTCCTACGATAGAGCGATGTGTGCGATCTGGTCAGGCTTTTCATCTTATACTCCATCCAAACCAAATTTTCTGAACATGAGTTTGGCGTTCCATAAAGAGCTAAGATTCAAGGTCACTATCGATGCCAATCGCAGTAGTGTGGGCTTTTTAAACCCAACCCTGGACCTAAGTAACACCTCTAGCAGGCAATACAGTAAACCTATTGAGCAGCTGAGATATGTCAACACCTAATTCTGCCACCCTCTACTTTTTAAAAACCTTATACCCAAAGTAAGCAGGATAATCTCATACCCAACGATTTCCAACAGATACGCCCACCTCAAGATGCGTCCGTTTCCATAGGGCCATTATCCAACATTCCTCCCCTCCCTATACAAAAAAAAAACAATCCTAAGTTATTTTTTTATTTTTACACACCCCTCCGCAGGGTCTGGTCAGAACCAGGGGTTAGCACGGCTGGACACCTCTATTCCATCCACGACCCGGCTGCCACCAATCCGTCCTATGACCTTTCCTGGGATGTAAGGAAATTCCCCGTACGATCGATATCGGCTCTATGACCATCCCTGTCACAATCGATAATAGGACACGCTGGGTGTTCCCCTGTCGCAAGGTTGATTGACCACTTGACCCTCTAGAGAAAGAGCACTCTGGCCTACAAAAATGCCTGAGCAGCCCCGTCGACATTCCCCGGTAGTGGCCCTCAGGCGATTAATAATAAACTAACCGCTTCTCAAAGGATGAGAATGCAAAGCCTGGGCACAGGCAATACCTCAGACTGGCAGAATAAAGGTACCGGTTTACAGAGTGTAGCATCCATCGGAACAAATACTACACTTTGATCTTAGCCAAAAGGCCAAGTTATTTATCTCTAAGAAGTTAGACAGAATGTCAAAGTATTTTTATTTACCTCCTTTCCAGGAGGCTAGACACAAGGTCAGGTGTGTTTAGCCAGCGCACTTGGATTACTCCGGCTTACAAAAAATGCCTGAGCAGCCCCGTCGGCATTCCCCGGTAGGGCCGCTTCAGGTGATTAGCAATAAACTCCTTCTCAAAGTGAAGGTAAAGCCTGGGGGGTGGACCTCCTATAACTGAACAGGACAATACCTCAGACCGGCGGAATCAAGGCCGATGGTCAAGACAGTACGAGTCTACAGAAAGGCTAAGGAAGCTATTTATTCCTCCAATTAATAGATAAACACTTTCCACTATCCAATAAGCTTCATAAACCTTTCAATAGAAATACAGTCAAAACAAGTCATTCATGCTACCGTCGTAAAATCCCTACTAGCCTCAAACCCCACAGCTCTAAACAATCTCCTAAACCCCCACTGCTTATGTAGAAGAAGTGAAATGTGACCCCTTAGTGGGTGTTGCACAATCAGATCCATTGTGTACGAGCCAAATGCATATTACGAAAGAAGAAATTTACATCGAAATGGCACAAGGCACATCAAAACAGAGGCTCTACGCCCACAATAATAGTTCCAAATATCCGGGAAAACGTGGCATCACCTCCCTAGCAATCGCAATATGCCCTACGAAATTAAATGAAGGATCATCGAGAAACCAAAACCTTATAGTCCTACCTCCAGGAATTGCCCACTATGCACCGCAGAAAAAACAAAGATCCTACAAGCGATTAATAACCCTTATCATAAACTGTATGCCATCAAAACTGAGATCTTCAAACTATCTCCCTAAAGAAAAGAATTTCTCCGAGCCAAATAGACTAATAACGAACACACATAACTCACTGAAAACACCTACTCCATATCCTTATATAAGTCTAACACATACCCCATCATATGGAAACTATACCTATCCACTCACCCCATGGTCCTTTTAATTAAATAACACCACCCTTATAATCAAAATTTATATGCAAGATAACAACCCTCTCCCTACTTTTCTAGTTACATATTTACCCCTACATCTTTCCTATCAACCCAAATATAACTTATATTAACATCCCCCGATCTTCACCAACCACAACTAACATAAGTTTATGTGCACTTTACCATATTCTGATTTATTTAAGTATTTAAATATATTCAAAAAAAACCTTACTAGTTAAATACATAGAAATAATTTGTCGACAAATAAACAAAATAAAAAGATCTATTTGTCCAATATTTAAATGTAACCGTTACACACAGGCTCTCCAGTAGACATATAAACGTAATTAGATAAAAGTTAACAAAACTATTTAAAATACAATGATGCCACATGATCTCATACAGGAACCACTACATAAGAAATATAAAGATCACAAGCCTATAATGACCTATCCGCTTTATTAAATACTTCTTAGGCCAACAATTTTCGCTGAAAAGGATAACATCCTCTCCCATATGATGCCAAGCCTTCACTCCTCTGCCCAACGATTGCAAAAAATGCCCACTTAAGTAATAAACTACAATATAATAACCCCTTTTCACTTAAACATAAGCACCCCTAACAATAAATATATAAATATAATACATAATTCCTTTAATAACATTAATACATGCCTTATGTAAATTAATAAACGTCAGCTACGCCCGAATTTACGCCACACGCTCATCTAAAAATTAACAACACTTCACACCATCACCCTTAAATACGAATACATAATAGAAACCGATAAACATGCAACCTCTGTAATCAGTAATTCGGTTGTATTTAAATAATACGAAGTTACAACTAAGACCCAACCAACCATATAGTCCGCTCCCGTAATTCCCCCATAAGGGACAACTTGAGAAAATGCACCGGACGATAAAACGGTGATCACCACCGCCTGTTACATTTTTCGAACTATCTTCTTTCCTTGAGATGCTGGTGATTAGAAATAGGTTGTAAGGGCCTTTTCTGAACAGAAAAGGCCTACTCGTGTCAATGAAACTAGATCCCTATATAGTGTTAACCCATACACATGCAAAAAACTTCACTACCCTTTCTCCACAATTGTGTCTAAGCATAACACATTCAAGTTTATTCACCGATTTTCCTAACGTGGATAGACATCCAATCTATTACATATACATCTCACCTTATATTAACTGTTTATATGTATACAGATTAAAGGGTGCAATTTACAATAGTGCACACACACACACATTATATATATATATATATATATATATATATATATATATATATATATATATTAAAATTTATGCGAACCAGTAATAGATTATTTTACTGATTTTACTCCTCTAATGAAAAGAGCTTATCTTTGAAAATGCATGGATTAAGGAAAAACTTTTTTTATATTCCTTGCTTCTGTATCTGATGAATATTGTATCTATTATATCGAGCATTCTCTTATCACGATATGATCTAAGATTAAGATAAAATATTTATCTTTATAGTTTCATTTATATATATATATATATATATATATATATATATATATATATATATATATATATATGTGTGTCTGTGTGTCTGTGTGTCTGTGTGTGTGTTGGGGCGATTGATAGAAATCAGGGAAATCGGGGAAATCGGAACTTTTGGAGTATCGGAATCGGTATCAGAAAATTTGTATCCTTATTTCCGATTCAAAAAGCAATTCTTATAATTTTTTCTTCACGATAAAAATGAAACAACCACAATGTATTTATGTATTAGAAGATTGTTTATTCACAACATAAGACAAAGAACCACAGGATCGTAGGTTAGGAATCCCATACCCAGATTTAGCTTTGACTCTCCGAGTCTAGTGTAATTTGTTACTTATTGGTAAATTATGGTAAACAAAGTAAATATTCTAGCATTCACTTACGCCTATTCCCTTTTCAAACCATTTAAAATGTTCAAATTTCTTTTTCCACCTATTTGCTAAACGTCTATATGACGCCTCTCAGAGAGGTCACAGTTGAGTATTAAAACGATCGGGACAATTTTATTTTTCTTGCGCCGCCTTGATAGAGCGATGTGTGTTGCCACATGATATTAAGTGTTTGTAGAAGGAAGAAATGTGGGTGTTCAGATGCTCTTTAATGCGTTGATGTAGAGGCCTAACGGTACTACCGATGTAGAACTTTTGACACTTAGAGCATTGTAGGTTGTATACTGTATAGGTGCGGAGGCAGAGGTTAGAGTTGGAGATGGGGCAATTAGCTAGAGAGCAGGGGTCCGGGGTGTAGTGGCTTTTTTTGGATAAATGTTGTCGGAGAGAAGTTCCTGTGTGAGAGAGTTGCATGTTAAGGTTCTCACTACGTAAGGAAAATTTAAAAAATAAAAAAAATTAATAAATAAATATATAGAATAAATTTATATAAATTTAGTTCTAGGAGTAGTATACCCTTGAAATACCCTTAAATAAAATAAA
>OY744517.1:154006474-154021474 GCA_963556195.1 Sepiola atlantica
ATGTTTGTTCACATTATATTTAAATGTGTGCATGTTGGTACGGTGGCGGAACTAGACAGCAGAAAGCGGATTCCAAAGCAAGTGGTGCGAGGAAAGAAACTATTAGAATAGAAGGTTTTCCGGCATTACGGGACCTTTACAGTGAAGGGGTGGGGTTTTGCTGCCAGCGTGATGGGTCGGAGGTATTTTCGTTTTGTGGGGTACTAGTGCAGTACATTCTATCGGAGCACATTCTGTTAAAGTACTTGTAAAATTGATGCAACAATGCAGCGATGTAACAGGGACTGGATCTTTGCAGACAGTGCTGGGCATCTTAGGTTAAGAACTCTTTTTTTACATCCTATCCAGGAGGTAGAAGCTAGTGATAGGTGCACCAGCCCAGATCGTGACACCACATTCCATGCATGGGCGAATGGTGTTTTTTTAGAGATACAAATATATGTCTGCAAGGTGAGATAATGATGAGCATGGAAAGATTCATTTTTACTGCTGTTCGCTGCTGCAAATATGAGTAAAATTAAAATATTAAGAAATCACAACACTGTGGCCATAAACATACGTATGATAACAGCTCCCCCCACTGATGCCAAACGAACTGCCAGCCAACGATACCCTGTTTGATATTACGCCTAGAAAATCATTTCTGATCAACTTATAACAAAGGACATCTTTATTTCGGGATCTGCCTGACAGCGAATTAAATAATTATCATCTCTTTTTATAAGGCTATGTTAAATATATTGTCCTGTCTTGTCGATACTCTGGCTATGTAACACTTTCACCAAATAATGTTTCACTTAATGCCGCTCAGATCACTCTTTTTTTTTTGTCTTGGCATACTAAAAACCGACATCGTAGTAGGGTGTTTTATCTTCTCTCTACGGAAATGACGGTTCTAGTCTTTCTCTGTTCTATCGTTATTTTCACGGTAGGAACTCGACTGAACTACAATCTACCCTGTAACACCTTCACAGCAAGTACCCGTCTAGCTCTCACAACAGCAAAGAACTTTATTTACTTCTTCTGTATACCTGAAACCAAACGGAACTTCCATGAACGGGGTTTCTTTCCAAGAATTGTGAAACACAATAAAACGAGATTGCTTCTGACTACAACATAGTCGTCTTCAAATCCAATGTAAACAAATACTTATTGAAATGTCCTTTTAAGTCATCAAACCTTAATTATTTCACCAACTGTTTCCAATCCTCTTGTTCTACATCCAATGTACAATCTCATTAACCCTTATCCTCGAGTGGCCTTTGTGTCTTGATAAGCAATGACTCATTAGTATAAAAAAATATATGGCAGAGTTATCTCATCGTAAGTAGAAAGAAGTGTCTCACTAAATAATTTATCTTCTCCCATTACTAATGTCATTTATAGAAAAGCATTTTCATTTTCTCGATTGTATTAATTACAGTTAGTCATCGTTTTCGATTATTCTTGCAGTAACATAACCAACCCTGTTTAAATCAACTTACATTGCATTCCGTGTTATCTTTAAAACTTCCACAATGTTCTACTTCTTATCGAAATCCATTCCAAATTATTTTGATTCTAGAAAAATATCTACACTTTTTGGTTGAAGCTTAAGAGATCTTAAGAAGCAGAAATTCAGGGAATCTTGCTTAATCGGTGTCTAATAACCATAGATCAAATTTTATGAAAAACAAAACTATTTGAATTTTCGAATGAATGAGAGGTTGTGGCCATATTATGACTCATAAAACCCCTATAAATATTCCAAAGAAGCTGAAATTTAGGAAATGTTTACAAGAGTCTAATAACATATTATTATGAATAAATATTATTATAAAATTATCATTAATGGTTAAAATTTCATCAAAACCTGAGATATCTGAATATAACAAAGCGCTATCATCAAACCCATTCCTGTGTCTGAAACTAAATACAACTAAACATAGCCCACATTAACAACCTTTACGCCTATTAGTTGTATAAAAAATTCATAATGATCGGTTAATCAGTTTCGGAATTTACCGCATATTAACATATAAACATGTACACATACCAAACCTACAGCTGTCTTTGAATGACCATGTATATATATATATATATATATATATATATATATAGAGAGAGAGAGAGAGAGAGAGAGAGAGAGAGAGAGAGAGAGAGAGATATGGTTATTCAAAGACAGTTATAAAGAATGTTATATATATATATATATATATATATATATATATATATATATATATATATAACATTCAGTCAGTGTCGTCGTATCATGATGCAGGGGTAGTGGCGCCGACTGTCAGCTCGACGGTTGAGTTTCAATCCCGGCTTGAGGCACTAGCCACACTGAAGAGCTGTGATACAGCGACACAGTCTATATGTGGATGACTATATATATATATATATATATATATATATATATATATATATATATATATGTGTGTGTGTGTGTGTGTGTGTGTGTGTGCCTGTGTTTGTGTGTGTGTGTGTATATTTATATATATAATGAAATGAAAAAAATTGGACAATTTACAATATTTATTAATTGTTCAAGCAAGAAAAAGAAAAAATCGACCCTTAATCCATGGATTTTTAAAGGTAAGCTCTTCTCATCAGAGGAGAAACACTAGCAAACTAACAAATTACTGGTTAACATAAAATTTGAAAATCTAAATATTGCAAGCAAAATATCGAGCATTCCCTTATCACGATATGGTTTAAAATAAAGGTAAAGTATTTATCTTTGTAATTACATTTAAACACGATATACTGTCATTTCGCTCCCAGTTGCGGGTTCGTTAGCTCATCTAGTAGAATATCACACATCGGTGGTCACGGTTGGTGGTGACTAGCGGAAATACGCTGGATACGTCTAGCGAAAACTGAGGAGTCGTGAAACGACGCAACAGCTGTCTATGGATTATCTTTTTTTACTATTTCGTCACTAGTTATCAAAGCTAATAGGTTAATAAAGGTCATTGGACTGGAACGATTGTCAGCCGAAATTGATCCATGCAATGAACGAAGTTCGGTTATTTGTCGGGCGGTTCACGACAAGTATTTGTTTACATTGGATTTGAAGGCGTCTATATTGTAGTCTGCAAGGATGCAGTCCCGTGGTAATGTTTATCCAAAATGGGAAATCGTTGCACAAAAACTCTGTTCATAGAAATTCTGCTTGACGCTAGGGAAATGAAGAAAGGAAGGAAAGTTTCTTTCCCGTTGTGGTAGACGGACGAGTTTTTGCTGTGAATGACCAGAGATTGGAGCTCAGTCGAGTGTTTTATCGGTATTCTTCTATTTAAAGTGGCCGAAGGACAAGATTAGCTGATAATATTATACAACGTTGCAATTCTAACCTTCTGTAAGATGCGATGTGGATTGATCTTGCATTTATAATAATGCGCCTCGGTCTAATAACAGTCGTTTAAATTACAGCATGAATTGATGGGAAGTAAGATGGGGACTCGCCTAAAGGTCAGTTTTTCTACGGAGATGCCATCGACGGCATTATTTACTGCCTATAGGGAACCTACTGTAAAACCTTTGTTTGATTGTGAGATTAAATTTGTACCCCAAACCACCCGTCCCCCAAGTCTACCCTAAATTTAATTTAAGCCAAATTTGATTTAGTCGGGCGGATATCACTTTTTTAAAAAATATTTAGAAAGATCTGCAGGTGCGCCTCCGGTGTCAGAACCATAGGCGGTTAACAAAAGAGGAGCGCTGAGTTAAAAGCAATAAATCAACGTCTCTTTTTCTCCCTGTCCGTTTGTGATTTTTTTTAATCACCTCTTCTCCCCACGAGGGCAAACTGACCCAAGAACAAAGGCACCTCAAGCGGCACGCTAACAAAAAGATCACACTCTGAAAAAATGTGTAAGTAATGCCTGGGAGGATTGTCTCTTTTTCTCCTTATCCGTTTATGATTTTTAATTATTTAATTCACCTCCCCTCCCCATGAGAGCAAACTTAAACACAAGGTCTGTTTAACGTGGAGAATCCAGCTCCCATTAAAGAGGGGCAATCTGGGGTGGGGACAAGAATAACCTGTACAGTCCCTTTAGAACAAGAAAAAGGGAACGTTGGGCGACAGGCAACTAAAAAATTCATCACCACCACTACCCTCCGAAAGAAGAAGTAATGCCTGGGAGGGTCGCCTTCTAAGATTGTGACAAGCATTATTTTAAATTGATGTAAAAAAATATAGCAAACTTTCAAATTATAAATACATAAAAGAAAATCTTAATTTTAAGTAAAATTATTTAAGATCACATTTTTTTTTAAATAAATATAAGTTTTTCTAACGGTATGAATTTAATTGTTTCCAACTGTAGCAAAATGTGACACAAGGCCGGGAGGTAGGGGGGACCAGCTCCCCTTAGCGGGCACCCTGGTCGGGTACAAAAGTTGTCAATAACGGACCCGTCGTTACTGCCCGATAGGAGCGTCTCAAGCGATTAGCTTGAAACCAACCTCTTGCTGAAAGAAGAAGGTAATGCCTGAGAGAGGACAGCTGCTAGAACCGAATGGAACAATACCTTACTCAGACAAAAAGGGTCAGACACCTTTGGGTCAGAATGGGCTCAGATTTAACCCGGCGAGGTAAGTATTACCTGTGCCAAGTAAGTCTGCTGGTTTAATTTGTATAGCTTTATCTTAAGTTTCCACGCATCTATAAGAGAAGCTCAGTCAGTCAGTCTGTCTTTCTGTCTGTCTGTCTGTCTGTCCCGCTTAGGTTTGAAATAAGATTTTTTTTTTTATTCTATTGTGTTTTCAAATTTTGTTATTTGTTTTCTTTAGTTTTTCGATAATTTTTGGAATCATTTTGTAATCTATTTTGTTCGAGTAAATTTAAGTTAATTTCTGTTTATTTTCATTCAGGATTATTAAAATGGAATGTCAAGTTAAGAAAAATGAACATTTTCGATATCTTCTTTTTTGCTTTTATTTATTTATTTTTGGCTTTTTGATTTCTACAAAATGTAACATAACGAGAGCCGTGTTTGAATTGAAAAGTTTGAGTTGACCTCAGCGGAAGTCGATAAAATCACGTGACTTCCTGACGGAGATGTTCTGCCTCTCGGTCTGACGATACTTCAAGCAGGAAAGACGTGTTTAGGGCGTGGTCCCCAATAGAGTGCAGCTCGCACAGTGTGGCAATTAAAATGGATTATTTTTCAAATATAATTCAATCTCAAAATTAAAGAAATATTTCTTCATGTGTTTTGGGTGATAAAAATATATAGGATAATTTCATTAATTCAGCTTTAATATAATCATAAAATCAGAAATGTAGGTAAAGTGTAACTACAGAAGAAGATATTGCGAAAGAAATTGATAAAATTGTTGCAATGTTTTTAATAGAAAAGTTTAAGTGGCACCCAAGGGTCAGAGGTGACCCCAGAATGGAAGTCTCGAATCTATGTGATTATCTTTTTCAAGCAGGGAAAACGTGTATAGAGCGATGTCCTTAATGGAAAGGCAGCGCGCACAATGTGACTGGATGTAGTGAGAAGAGCTATCCGTCTCTCTCTCTCTCTCTCTCTCTCTCTCTCTCTCACATTCATTCACTCACTCACTCACGTAGTCTGTCACTCACTTACGTAGTTCGTCACTCACTCTCTCACTCACGTAGTCTGACACTCTGGTGTTTCCTGTGACTGTCACTCTTTCTTAAATAAACTTTTTTATAAACTAATATTGACGTCCGAGTTGTTTTGTATCCACAGACAGTCAAGAACCTGCGTTCGACGACGACAACACAGGTGTGTATAATGGTTTATACACGCATCAGTAAGTGAAAATATAACACAACGAAGTATTGAAAATCTTGTTGAACATTAGGAAGAATTTGTAAACAACAAAAGAGAATACAATATTGATTATTTTTTTATTACTATTATTAAATCTTTTAAATGGAAATTTAAAAATAAACGGCGGGAACTTAGTATTAGATTCGTCCACACATCTCTGTAAGTGGATCCGTCAGTCGGCCCGTATGCCCGTTCGAACGTATGTCATGCTTAAGTTTGGAAATCAAATCAAATTATTGGTAAAGAAAATAGCAAAATAATCTACAACTTTCTTCCGGTGCATCTTCTTAATTGTATTCTTAGTATCGCCTGTTGCGCCACGGGTCCATGTAGATACATGGACCAGTAGCGCAACGGATAAAGCGCTAAGTTATGATTAGTTTTAAGTGATATTCTTCTGAAGGTTTAGGGTTGAATCCTTAGTACAGGGGATACTAAGAATACAACCACGAATTAATTTAGACTTCTACCTATTCATGGGTGAAAGCAAGCCAGCCCCGTGGATTAAATAAAAGTTCCGTTCGAAATTCCGTACAGATTCCCGAGTTCGAAAAGATGCACCTGAAAATGATCGGAGGTTACATCGGCCGAAAGATTTTGAGAATAACACCGAGTAGTCTAAATGATCCAAATAATAAAAGTTATCAATCCTCATCTCAAATTTTCTGAAACGGTTTTAATGTTTGTCCAAGACCTCTTTAAACCTGGATATGGTTTAGGCATCGCCACGTAGGTTGTTCTCACGGAGAGAGAATTATGCCTTTCTTCTATTGGGACGACAGCGACGATGTTACATCTTTTTCGGTGTCCTGTTGAAACCGGGAAGTGGCACTGAGGATGAAAAAATGCTGAAAAAAAATCGCACGGGACTGCTCTCAACAGGCTACAACATAGTCGTTATAAATCTAATTTGAACTTTTCATAAACCGTCCTCATAAGTAATCAAATGTTGTTTATTCTATTCATTTTTAATCATCTCATAATATTCTTCATCATTCAACTGACGATCTTTTTTTAAACTTAGTTCACCCCAAACAAGGCAAGTTGCCACTGTAAACGTAAGAGGCTAGTGAGAATTAGGGTGAAAGTTTAGGGGGTAATCCTAAATTGGGAGCTGTGCAGCGAGATGTTTGTTCATATTAGTTTTAAATTTCTACATGTCGATACAGTCTAAGCATCCGGATATCTGTGAATGCTAGCCTGAAGGGCGGAGGAGAAAGTGTGTTTTTTTTTTTGGTGGGTGTCTGGTTTAGGTTTCTTTCTGTTTCTTGTACTGTCATTTTGGTTTTAGATAGAGTGGGGAAGGCAAAGTGGGTGTTTGTTTGGTGGCAATAAGCTCACACAACCAGACCAGTAGTCGAGACTTGATCCATAGGAGTTGTGGGCTCGGGAAAGCCACTTGAGGATGAAGGTTAATGATCTTTTCATCTCATTAACCCTCATCCTCGATTGGCTTTTAGCCTTGAAAAATGGTGACTCATTAGTAAAAAAAAGTAGCATTTTCATCGGTAAAGGCGCATATTAAGAGATAAACTAATCTTGTTTTGCTCTTTCACGCTAAAAAGAAACAAGAATTCGGAACTTGCCGGTAGTCTGCCGCCCTGTCCTCAGCAAACCGAAATGGTGACGATTCCCGCCAGTGATACCCTATTCACTTGTTTCCCACTGCAGCAAGATGCGATACAAGTGGGAGGTGAGGAGACCAGATATCCCGAGGACGCACTCTGGTCGGGTACAAAATTAGTCATTCCCCGCTAGGGGCACCTCATGCGATTGGCTATAAACCAATCCCCACTCACGCAGGAGGAGATTTCTAACGATATCTAGTATCTACCGCACCTCTACCTCCCATCCGACGTCATGTTCTTTTATGTCTAGCCCAACCGCCTACATCCCAATAATCACTAAAAAAGAAAATTAAAGAAAGAAAATAACAAAGCAATCAAAATTGGTGAGTTTTTTCGGTCCTCAGAAATGACATGCGTTTTTTTTTTCGCGATAGTTCAGTTTTATCCTATTGAAATAATAAAGAAGCATCAAAAAGACTTCTATTGGAAAGCAAATAGCAAGTCAGACAAACCCCGCCGTCTGAAATGAATTCGAAAAGAAATCCTCACTTTAAATAAAAAGTCAACCGTAGGTTTATATATATATATATATATATATATATATATATATATGTCTCGGAAGTTTCTCAACCATTAAAACTATATTAAAAAATTTAAAAAAAAAAAAAAAAAAAAATTATAGTCCCAAGTCTTCCAGTGGAAAATCACTCATGTAAGTCAATTTATTTTTTACAGTTATTATATTAGTTTATTTCTAACATTTTAAGAGATCATCAGCTGTTTACCATGAAAAACTGTTTCGGGAATTTAAAAACAAGACAGTATTTAATTTCATGGCTTCCCAGCAGAGTTGATCAGACCCCACTTCCCTTAAAAGACAAAACATAAACGTTCCTTATACTAAATCTACGTTTTGTTCCATATAAATGTTTTGCTAACTTATATTAGTTATTTAAGACACAAAAAAAAAAAAAATTGTCTTTACCTGTGCTGTTCGTCTGTCTAATCAAATTTATCCGTTACTTACAAAAATGTTGCTGCATTTTAAAGTGTTTGGACGAATCCATGACACTATTATTTAAGTGATTAATGTATTATTTTTAGTTTTATATTATAAATATAAAAAACATCAACACATCAAAAAATAAATAAATAAATATGTATATATATATATATATATATATATATATATATATATATATATATATATATACATACATATATATACCTTTAGTTCCTCCTTCTCTCCCTCGTCCTCCTTTGTTGTCCATCTCCCCGTTGTCGTCAACCTCAAATAAATATTAATCTTCCTTGTTCACTTACAGTTTTTCTAATCTGCGTTCACAACTGTCGAGTTTTTTCTATTCTCAGTGTTTCAAATCTGCGTCTATAAGTTAACCGTTAATTTGTTCTCTTTTTCTTTCTATTTCTTCTTCTTCTTTGCCAACTCCCGGTGTTTAAAATCGGCGTTCATAACTGTCAATTTTCTTCTTCTTCTTCCTCTTCTTTTTTAACATTTCTTTCTTTCTTTCTACTGTATTTTTATTGTTTTTTTCTTATTATAATTAGTAGATGTGTTATATATACGTTTATATATATTCTACATTATTTCTATTTATATATCCTATGATTTGTTCTATCAGTTTATTTTGATTCATTTGATAAGATTTAAAAGCATCAGGATGGCGAGTAATTGCTTTATTTAATTGTCCAAATATTTTATTTTGATCGCCACCTTAATTAATCATTCTTATTATTAGATCAGAAATTGGGGGCATGAAATCTACTAATTTTAAGGTAACACGAGCGATTCTCAGAAATTCAGACATAATACTCCCGTAAAATATATACACAGGGCTAGTACTATTTTTATATGGCATTCGCACGATACGAAAAGGGAATGAATTTCTTTTATCAAACAGTTTATAGATAAATATTTTATCTTCAATTGTTTGGATATAATCAAGAAAAGTAGCTTGTGTTCCCTTATGTTCACAGTTTAATTTTAACTCTTTAGGATATATTAAATGTTTAGTATTTGCAAACTCTTCGCTATTATTAATGCAAACAAGGTCGTCAATATATCGCCTACATCCATGATAACTATACGCTCTAGATATATCATTTTTTATTAATGATGACATATATATATATTCAAGTCTATGTAAATATAGATTTGCCCAAAATGGAGACGGATCCAAACCCATTGGAATACCTATTGTTTGGAGCAATAATTTATTCCTTATTTGAAAGTAACTCTCTTTTAAAAGGTGACTTATAAGCATTATCAGACTAGTTTTGGATACACTCGTCTTACCATTTTTATTTTTACACCAAAAGGCTTTAGATTTTGCAAAGTCTATGTATTTACCTTTTCCTCCTGCAAAAGCTAAATCTACAGTATTACCTAATTCTTTAATAAGTTCTTTATGTGGTATTTTTGTATATAATGTACTAAAATCATATGTCGAGATTGATTTAGCCTGTTTACGAGAATTAATACGATCTAATTTTTCTTTTACTAGATCGGAATTATTTACCACCCAAAATAGGTTTATATTACTATAGAATTTACTTTTGTTATGGAAATTATTTATTTGGTTTATAATTAATTTAAAGATTTTAGACACAGCCTTACTTAAAGGTTTAGTGATGCACATTTTTTAGGCAACAATGAAACGGGCGCCAACTGGTGTTTTATGCATTTTAGGTATCCAATACATAGATGGAAGTTTTTTGTATTTTTCTTCTAATTTTAATCCTAATTTTTCACAAATAACAGTATTGTTTATAATAATGTTATCGCTTTTATTATTACTTAATTTATAAGTATCTGAAACTTCACCTATTATTCCTACTTCTAGCAATAAGCGTTGTATATAATACTTTTTACAGATAAAAGCTATATTATTTGTCGCCTTATCAATAGGAACTATTACAAACCTATTTTGAAGCATTTCAAGCTCCGTAGTTATTTGTGGATTTCTAAGGAGGGGATTCGTTCTTTTAGGGTGCTTAAATTCTTTTAAACGTTCTACTTTTTTATTTACGAATCTAAGTATATTATTTTTCCATGCGTCAAATGTAGAGTGTAATAGTTTATGTTTTCTTGCCATGGATGCAGTGAAATTATCTAACGCTTTATTTATTTCCTTAACACATTTCGCATAATTTAAACATTTAGGTTCTCTATAGTTTGGGCCTTTACTTAAGAGTTTTCTTAATTTAGAATTTTTAACTATCGCTAGATTACCGGTAATTATATGCCCTATGTCAGTATTACATAAAGGGGAGGATTCACATTCACATGATGGTATATACATTTCATCATTATCATTAATATTTAAATTCTCTACAATTTTTTAATAGTTAAAAACCTTATTCCGGATAGTTTGCCCTAGTTTATATGTTACTATTGGTTTCTGTTCCTCTTTTTTAAGTTCATTGGGCAGTGACTGAATGATTTCTGGATTATTAAATATTTTAGGCAGATTTATATCATCAAATCCTTTATTTTCATATAGGACTACACAAACATTTCGAGGTTTATTTTTTATACCCTCAGCAGGTGGCTTGTATAATTTTGTATCGATTATATCCATGATATACTCATACCATTGAGGAAGTTCTTCTATCCTATATATCATATCCGGGTTTAATAATATCTTAGATGCTATGTCTTTTAATACTTTTTTCTTGGTTTTATTAAGAAGTTTTCTAATGTAATTAAAAGACTCGGAAATATTAGTCATGATAATCTCTTTAGTTTTCTTAAAAAATTCTTCGCATGAAACGGCAGATTCTCTATTGTTCCTATTTACACGTGTTCTATCTCTAGTACCGTAGCGAGGCAAAGCTGGATACAATCGCCCTACATTTTCTGATTCGTCTTGTAAATTATCTTTTTTTATTTTTACATTTAGACCATATGGATAAATTACTCGCATTTTCTTTATTAATTCATCTTCTTTATTTAGACGCATTTTAAGCGTATTATTATCTACCTTACCAGAACTATCATATCCATTATCTTTAAATTTTTCAATAATCTGTATTGAAAAAGACGATTTTCCACAGGTTTTTTCTTTAAAGTGGTTTACTACATGGACACAGCCTTTATTACTAGTTCTATGTAAATTCATCCGTCTATTTAAAGGTAGTACTATTTCGCCTACATATTGGAAATTACAATTTTTACAAGATAATAAGTAAACTAAATTGTGTGACCTACACGACAAATCTTCCCCCGAATGATTTAGGACCGGATAGATTCTTTTAGTTACATTAGATTGATATTCTTTAGATGTTATTAGAATATCACAAGTTTTACATAACGAAGCTCCACAGGGAGCAATGTTAAAATTATTATCGGTCGGACAAGTCCCATTTGCCATTTCGAAAGAAGGAGCTCCTACTTCAGTGTCTCTAATGACAACGGCTTTACCCTGTCGAAATCTGCCCGACCTCCTTGGGGGATTAGCCCTAGGGGAACTCAGTAGTTCTGAGGGCTGCCCAGACTTAGCTTGCAATCTCGTTTTAGTAACAATAGTTAATACTATTATTTTTATACATTACGTTTTATCAGGATGAAAACTTAAGCACCTTTGGTGCCAGAAAGGTATTCAAATAATATATATAGGATAACACCTTCTAAGACCAGGTCAGTCCTTAGGTAGGTTTTCAAAACGAGTCCAAGGACGTACATCGACTGGTCCAGTGAAACACACTGCAAGAGGCCCCTACCCTACCCGTTTTTAGAGATTCGTGATTGAATCGAGATGTAACTTAGGAGTAGGGCTACTGAACGAGGGTCAATAACCACATGTGCTCAGAGGATGATTATTAGAGCCAATGGGAAAGGTAAGGAAACATTTGTCGATGTGAGCGACTCAAGAGCGTACTTTAAAGTGCGAGTGTTCTCCATTTTTTTTTGTTGTTGTTGTTTATTGGAAACGGGTGGGCGGTCGAGCCAGAGATGGGGTGTTTACACGTTGATTGCCTTTTGAGGCAAACTAAGCTGGGGACTGACATCTGAAGAAGAAGAAGAAGAAGAAGAAGAAGAAGAAGAAGAAGAAGAAGAAGAAGAAGAAAATATAGATGTTCGTATTCGCGAGTTAGAAGAGATGATGATGGAACTGAAAGAAAGGCATCTTCATCATCATAATCACCCTTCACCTCCCCCCCTCTCTCTCTCTCCGTCCGCCCGCTTCCTCTGCGGTCGTTGACTGCCATTATCTTTCTTCACAGATGCGATGACCCACTGATAGACATAAAGTTACACGCTTCCTCTTATCGCGAGCCATGTGTACCTTAACACAAAATGCAGGTTCTCGAGCGATGATTCCTTCAAGAATGTGTGTGTGTGCCTGTTTCTATGTGTGTGTGTGACGGACAGGCAGACAGACAGACAGACAGAAATAAATACAGGAAGGGAGAAAGATACGGACAGATGGACAGAGGGAAGGAGAGATAGACAGACAGGCAGAGACAGACAGACAGGGACAGACAGACAGACAGCTAGACAAACAGACAGAATAAAAAGAAATACAGAAGAGGGGAGAGATAGAGTGGCAGATAGACAAATAGAGAGAGACAGACGGACTGAAAAAGAGAGACAGACAGACAGATACACTGACAGTGAGGAACAGAGAGAGAGACACAGAGAGAGAGAGAGAGAGAGGGAGAGAGAGAGAGAGAGAGAGAAAGACAGATAAAGAGTGATGTAAAGAGAGGCAAATAGATAGAGGGGCAGATGAACAAATAGAGATGACATAGATAGATAGATAGATAGATAGATAGATAGATAGATAGATAGATAGATAGATAGATAGATAGATAGATAGATAGATAAGGAGAGACAGGGGTTGTTAGAGAGGAAACGAGTGATAAAGAAAGAAAGAAAGAAAGAAATGAAGAGAGGTAGAGGGGCAGATGAACCAAATAGAGATGAGGAGAGAGACACAGAGATAGGTAGTAGAGAGATGGACAGAAAGAGAGATGGACAGAAAGAGAGATGGACAGAAAGAACGACAGATAGAGAGAGGAGAAAGCGAGATGGACAGAAAGAGAGAATAAAGAGAGCTAGACAGAGGGAACGCTGTTTTCTCGGTGATTTATTATTAATCAGTATTTTCCTAAAGTCACGATTGCACTACTGTCTAGTCTTACAACATCATGACTGCGTCGGGCAGACAACACCGACGTTGCTCGGGAATAAATAAGTAGCCTTGTGTACCCCCGCTTTCAACTCTCAACTCAATATTACAATTTTGATTCTTATTTCTTCATTTATATAATTTCCAATTTTTAAGCTATAAATAAAATAAAGTAAAACATTATCTTTGGATGTTCGGCGCGAACGCAAACCTCGCGATGTTATTAAAAAAAATACAATATTCCAGTAATATTTTTTTAACTTAGTTCACCCCAACTCTCGCTTCCCTTATTTTGTCCTTTCATCCTCACATTCCATGAGCGATGTTTCTGACAAAGAGGGAAGAATTGCTGTTTTCTGGGTCAGAATCTATCCATCTAGCACTTATTGTTGATTAGTTTTTGACATGAATTAGTATTTTTTTAGTGCCTTCATGCCTTGTCTGGAGCGACTTCCATAAAAAAAAATGGCAAGTTGCCACTGTAGACGTAGGGGCCTACTGAGAATTAGGGTGAAAGTTTTGGGGGTCATCCTAAATTGGGGGCTGTACAGCGAGATGCTTGTTCACATTAGTTTTAAATTTCTGCATGTCGGTACAGTCGGGGAAAAAGGGAGAGCAGGGAGGGAGTTCCAAATTTTTAAAATAAAAAATATATTTCTAAGAAATAAACAAACGCATGCAAATATGATAAATTATTGTAAAACAAATAATGTAGAATTCTCACATAGCAAAAGCCAAAAGCCACTCTAGGATAATAATTAATGTGATCGATGGATTTTCAGTTGAATGATAAAGAATATTATGAGAGGATTGAAACTGTTGAATGGAATGAACAACTATGGAGGCGGTTCATGACAATTATTTGTTAACATTGAATTTGAAAACTACTATGTTGCAGTCTGTGGGGAAGCAGTCTCGCGATAAAGTGTTCCACGATATGGGAATTCATTTATTTTGTCTGGTGTGAGTTTTTATTCATGTTCTCCAACGTGTGATGAGTTGTTGTCCGGTTATATATATATATATATATATATATATATATATATATATATATATATATATATATATATATATATAGTAATCCAGGTAGGGTAAAAATCCACAGGGTATAAATCCAAAGGGAATCAAACCGGGCTTATAAAAGAGTGCTCAATAAAAATATAGAGCTGTATTATGAATGATTTTAGCTGTAGATCGATAACATCGACATGCCAGTGTAGCAGACTTTGTACATGTTTTAATAAAAAATCATTCATATATATATATATATATATATATATATATATATATATATATATATATATATATATATATATATATATATGGTTGTATATAGGAGACAACTCATGTCTAGATATCCTTAGGTAGATCCTTTCAATAGTCCGAATCAGAATCTTAGTTTCGGAGGGGAATTGCCTGATGAATTTGCCATAGTTTGGATTTGTCTCCCAAGTACCTGATTAACGTCATTCCCCTGAAGAT
>OY744517.1:154033974-154091474 GCA_963556195.1 Sepiola atlantica
TGTCCGATCAGTAAAACTTGTATTTTGTTGGCTTTATTTGTTTCTGGATTCCTCTGTGTTTTTATCTATAATTAGGATATCATTCTTTGTTAGATAATACGTAGGATATAGTTACGTTGGTAAAGCAAAACCGTAAACAAAAACTGTAGCAGCCATCATGCGGGTTCACGAGGTAAAAGAGTGAGGGTCGCGCCGTGTGTCGTTCATCGGGGATTTAACCGAGAGTGTTCCGATTACAACACAGAATCTTGTGATTTCTGTGCGAGGACAAGAGTCCCTTTATGCAAATAGCCGTTGTTTTGCATGGGCAAATTCCCGTTGAAATAAAAAGAGGACAAACTTTCCTCCCGAGTGTAACGATAACATTCAGTTGTCGTCATGTCGCGGACATGCCAGGCGAGGTTCACGACAATCAGTCCGGCAGAAACTGGGGTACTTCGGTGGCCTTTTATCTGTCGGGCTGAGGTATTCGTCCTGGGTAGTTCTAAGAGGGCTACTCTCCCAGGCCTTGCCGCCCTCTTTGGGGTGGAGTAAGTAGCTTACTGCCTGAGGCGCCCCGACCGGGAATGCCGACAGGACTGCCTAGGCAATTTTTCAAAGGTTAGAGTGCTCTTTCTTTAGGGGCGCTGGTTTAACTCTCGCCACCTCCTGGTTTTGTGCCACATCTTCCTACGGTTGAAAGGAAGTAAATATCGTGACGATAACTTCTTGGCCTTTTGGCAAAGATCAAAGTGTAGTATCTGTTCCCCATAGACTGGTATTGTCTTGGCGTTCGGGTCTTGATTCCGCCGGTCTGTGGGTTTATCCTGTGCAGTTCTAGGAGGTCCAACTCCCAGGCTTTGCCTCCCCTCTTTGGGGAGGAGTAAGTTTATTGCTTACTGCCTGAGGCGCCCCTATCGGGGAATGCCCGGGCAATTTTTAATGGCCAGAGTGCTCACCTTCTCGGGCGCTGGCTTTTCAAATCCCACTTTCCCGACCTTGTGTCACATCTTACCTTGTGGGAGGAAGATAAATAAACCGTGACGATAACATTACGATATGTCGAGTGTTCAGCGATAAAAGGAGAAAGAAATTGAATTAGCGTTTTGTGTCGGGTTACTTAATTGAAGAGATTCCGTTACTAAAAATTAAACGTTCATTAATGAATCTTGTGGGTTTTTTTAATCCAGAAAAAATATTTTCCATAAGATGGCCGAAAAATATTAATAGATTGTTTGTTATAAATTGTTTATTCAGTGTCAGATATCCAATTAATGTCCTAAAAGGGTTAAGAAAAATCATGTGGGACAAATTTTTTGTGGTAGATTCGTTGGAAAGACCCTTATAAGTTCGTTATAAATCAATAAAATCCTATCATACGAAAGGAAATTGATTTGTCTACAAGTTTACCAATGTGTATTGGGTTTTTTTATAATTAATCGGTGAGATACAAAAATTAAATATATCCGTTTTTTATGGATTTTGTTCAAGCGCAATATTATACTAAACAAAAAATGACGTTAAAAATTGTTAGTTTTAACATAACTTTGGTATATATGTTTTTAACCTCATGAATAAGCGTATAGTTGCGCAGGTGATTACTTGTTATGCTGTTGTTGTGTTTTTTTCGGGCGCTTTCATTATTGGAATTGCAATCGGTAGTTGTATCGGAATCGGGAATTTATAACAGAATCGGAAATTGTATCGAAATTTGGAAAGATATTGTAGTCGTCCCATCACTAGTGTTATTAGAGTATTAGTATTAAAAGTATTTTAGGATGTTTTCACTGTTATTGAAATTAATTTTGTTAATAGGTGTCTTTTTAGTTTTTATGTGCAGAGCTTCTAATATCTGTAGTCTTAGTTTTTAGTTTCGTGTTCTAATATAATTGTGTTGTCGACAAGAATTTTTCGAAATTGAGAGTGGGGCAAGAATGATCAGTTTATAGGTGTTGGGCTATTACGCGGGTGTAAAGGTAAGTGCATAGTTTGACGTCTCGACAGAGATGTGGTGGTAAAGGCCATGTATACGTCTTTTTCTTCATTGGCGGAGACGCAGTCTCCCAACGGACATTTAAACTCATATACTAGGTGTGTCTTATCAAAAACGTTGGTCGATGGGAAAGAATTGTTTGTGACTATGAGGTTTGAGGTTTTAAATTTGCTATAATAAATAATAAGTTTTATTTTTTATTATTTGGATCGATAGGGAGTACATTTTGATTAATCATTTTTTTAATACGTGTACGTCTATTTTTTATGGAAATAGCTCCAGACAAAGCATAACGCCACTTGATGTAAGGAGTTAAAAAATACTACCTCAAGGTCAAAAACTAGCCAACGATAAGTGTTAGATGGATAGATTCCGATCCAGAAAGCAGCAATTCTTCCCCGCTTTGTTAGAAACATCGCTCATGGTATGTGAGGACTAAATGAAAAAATAAGGGAAGCGAGAGTTACGAGGCTTCCGAAAGTAAACCAAGGTCCACTTTCTACTTTCCTAAATTATATAATTTTATAATTATATAAATTTTATAATTATATAATCTTATAATTGTATAATTTTATAATTATATAAATTTTATAATTATATAATTTTATAATTATATAATTTTATAATTACATAATTTAATAATTATATAATTTTATAATTATATAATTTTATAATTATATAATTTTATAATTATATAATTTTATAATTATATAAATTTTATAATTGCATAATTTTATAATTATATAATTTTATAATTATATAATTTTATAATTATATAATTTTATAATTGCATAATTTTATAATTATATAAATTTTATAATTATATAATTTTATAATTGCATAATTTTATAATTATTATGTAGCTGATTTCGGTAAAATAATGTTATGTATTTATTGAGTAGGGAATTAGCTTTATTTGTATTTTGTAGCGAGTATTATTACGATGTCGAATGTGTTCGTCTCTAATGTAGTTGGGGAAGCCATTATTCATTAGAGTATTTGATATTTTGAAGTTCGTGTTGAAAAATAGTTGGGGAGGAAGAGATTAGTTTAGCTCGAGATAATAGGTTTTTATAATTGCGGTTTTATATCGAAAAGGAAATTCGCGATTATAGTCAACAGTGCAGGAGTTGTTATTAGTAGGTTTTATATACGTTCATGTGGAGAATTCGTTATTGTTCGTATCTATTAAAACATCTAAGAAGGCAATTTTATTGATTTTGTTTAGTTCGTATGTAAATTTGAGGAGAGGGTTATTTTCGAAAGTGGTTTGTAATGGGTTAATTGCTTAATATTTTTGTAAGTATCAAAATGTGATCAACATATCGTAAATAAATTGGTGGTTAGTTAATAAGGTTAAATATTTTGTTTTCTAGGTTTGACATGTAGAAATTACTAAATACTGAACTCATGGCGACTCCATATTTTTGTATAAAGACGTTTTTTTACGCAGAGCGTTGGAGTTTATTTTAAGGGAGCGGTTATTAGGGTTTAAGCTATTTCATTATATATATATATATATATATATATATATATATATATATATATGCATTATGCCTCAAAGTGTTTTCCTTGGCATTATTTTAAAATATAGTATTTGTTGTAATATAAGAATATAATAAACTTGTAAATTATGTAACTTTACATTTGTTTTATGATTCCTTCGTTACGATCGTTTCCAAGACAACTTAGAAAAAATTTATTTTGTATTTTTATGACTCAAAACCGTCTCATATTCAGCGCCCTTTACGTCACATACAGAAGTCATTTAAGAAAAAAAGACAAATACTTCGAACCGTAAGTGTTTTCAGGTATGACTTTTTATGTGTCTATGGCAATTCTATCACAGATTTTAATTTTAAAAGCATTTATATTACTTATATTATTTAACTAACTTCTAGGTTTAATTGAATATTTCATTGTTGTTAATTGTTTATTACAGATTTACTCACTTTCCGATTTGTAATATACTACATTTTGTGAAAATGGTTCGTGGAAAGATGTCTACAACTGAAGGTAAATGTAAAGTTGCACAATTACCAGCTGACGGCAAAGTGGAATCATTGCACAGTGAAGAGATAAGTAAAAGAGGGGAAAGTGCAGCACAAAACGCATAATGGAGTTCGTCCACTTAAATTCTCTGGTAGAGATGAAACGAAAATTAAAATAAGTCTCTCTCAGAATCCTCGCAGCAGAAGTAAACAAAATTTTCTGGCGCCTCATGAACATCGCCTCATGAACATCAAAGACAACAACAAATCGTACTCTCGAGAAGATGGCAAATCATCGATCACCTCTTGTTTGTCCCGTGTTGAGTGAAACTAATCGGAACGAAGAGAATGGACCGACAAGTGTATGGAAACAGTTTGTTTTTTTCAGATTGTCCTGTGGACAGATAAATCCCGAGCAACACTCAATGGCCTGGATGGATGGAAGAGAGGTTGGCTCATTGAAGGTGGAAATCCTTGCTTGCAATTTAGGTGTCAACAGGGAGGGAGATGATTGATGTTCTGGATCGGAATTGTTTCTGATTTATTAATTTGGACTTTCAGGGTTCCTGAAGATCTAAAACTGAACTGCCATTTCCTAGAAAACAATTTAATTCCTTAGTTAAATTCACAGAAAGACACTCGTATTTCAGCAGGATAATGCCCTTAGTCATGCATCTCATTTAACCAGAGAGTGACTTGCTGACCAAGGATTTACATGAAACAAATTCACGGATTGGCCATCTCAGAGTCCAGATTTTGAACCCGATTGAAAACCTTGATTTTGGGACAATTAATTTTAAAATGGGTAAAATCGGAATAGTTAACCTTAGCGACATCTTTTCTGATAGAACGATCTCATTTTTTAAATGCGCGTGAAAGGTGATAATGTACGTAGGAAAATGAGCGTATTATATTATATAGATAGTATGACCACGTGGAAATTCTACTGTTTTGTTTTATTTTACTAATGAGACACGACTTATCAAGACAAAAAGCCACGTGAGTATAAGGATTAACGAGATTGATGGATTTTCAGTTAAATGATGAAGAATATCATGAGAAGATTGAAAATCATGATTCGATAGAACAAAGTTTGATTACTTAAGGGATGATTTATGAAAAGTATTTGTTTACATTGTATTTGAAGATGACCATGTTGTATTCTACAGGAAACAGCTCCGTAGTAATGTGTTCTATTAATGAGAAGTTCTTGGAAAGAAACTTTGTTCATGGAAATTCGCCTCGCGCTAGGCACACGGAGAAAGAAGGGAAATTTCCTTGAAGTTGTGGTAAGTAGACGGGTTTCTCCCATGGAAATAACGATAGAGTAGAGAAAGACTAGGATGTTGGCTAGGAGCAAAGCGTAGAATCTGTTCTGATACTACACTTCATCTTTTCTGTCCTCGGTCAGTGAAGGATAAATCCTTCTAGAAGGGCGCAATTTTTATTTTTGTCCCAATCTAGACTTCCCCTTTTCGGGGAGCTGGATTTTCCTTACATTAAAAGGCGACCCCATGTCGAACTCTGCCATCGTAAGGGGGCAGTGAGTAGGGATTAGCAACGTCTCTTCTGTAGGAAAAGAGCTTTAGAGAACAGACGAGATCTTCACTCACTAGATGGTGAAGTCAATATTTTACTCTGCTAATGCAAGAAAAAGTACTCTTAACGACATCTCCCCAAATGAGGCAGCAGTATTCCATCTTAGGAGGTACCTGATTCCCCTTTGACATTTGGTATATGCTACATCCAACAGGTCTCAATACCTTAGATAGAGCAGGTGTGAGTAATAATACAGTATTACATTAGGTAAGTGGTATATTCTAGAGAGAGCGAGGGAGAGAATGGGCAGAGGGAGGTGAGAGAGGGTGAGAGGAAGAAGAGGAAATGGATAAACTACTTGTCAGATAAAGAGCCTTCATAAAACGAATAGATGATGATAGAATTTTATTTATGACGTCTTATTCGATTTGGGAACAATTCGCTTTAAAATGGGTAAAATATAAATGTATGGCATACAGCAAGCTCAGATAGTCTGCAATTACTTTAGCACATCGTCTTTGACGATTAAGCGATCTCATTTTTTAAATAGGGTGAAAGGTGATGAGGTATATACAAACGGGGGTACGTACAGATATGCAAGATATTTGAATGATTGCAACCACCTGGTCTGCGTGAAGGTTTTTTGGGGGGTGGGGGGGTCAGGTGTTACTCATTGCCTTTCGAGCGGTCCGATAGAAATAACATTGCAGTTTGTTTTTATTCAGTCAGAGAATTCTTTTGTCCCTTTTAATGACTTGGACAGGCATATTTCAGTTGACGTTCGCAGCCGGTTGCAAACAAGGAGAAAGAAATCAAACCCCGTCGATTTATAGAAGAATAAGAAGAAGAAGAAGAAATCATTAATCACGAAACACGATTCTTTCGTGGATAACAATTCTAAGTAACTACAGTATATACTGGCAGTCGCCAACCTTTTGAACTCCTTAACAACCAAATGTATGATTTTAAATTTGATGAACTATTAATATGAATTTAGAAGAAAAGGTAAATACATTTAAAAGGGAATGGTAGTTTGCTTGAAGTATTGCTGGTAAATAAGTATATGGGTATTTACTAAGTAGTGAAAGAAAGGATGAACAAAAGCAAATAATAGAAGACAATATCTGTGGTATTAATCTTCACAATTATCTATTTATGTTTTAATAAATCTTTCACAAACAATATTAGTAAACATAAAACTTACTGTAAACATTTTTTTTTAAATCGGGATATCTTTTGATATTTCGGGGGAAAATCTCCCCGTCAAAAAAGAAAAACAAAAGTTCAATCCGTCTAAAGGAAAGAAACGTCAAAGATGACTGTCTCTCATAAGGATAAGGATCGCAGAAAAATATTAATTCAGAATAATATATAAAAATATTTTATTTCTTGTAAATTATTATTTGTGTTCTTTATCTTTTATTTCTTATGCGTTAATCCCGAACAACGGGACCTTTGATGGACCTTTGTCTCCACTTGACACGATCACAGGTCCAAGTGAAGGCCGGTTTCACAGAGATCTTTGTACAGGGGTTCTGCTCATCTCATCATCGGCCTACCTCTCGGTCGTTTTCCGGTGACTTCCAGCACAAAGGTGAATGTTCTTTATAAAGCTATTATATGATTATACTTTGTAATTAATATATCATTTTATATTAAATGAGTATTATTTTATTTGCTTATTTAATTATTTATTATTTATTTATTTTTACTTATTTTTGCATTAATAAACCATATTCTACTCATTTTGAATTAAAAAATTCAAAATGAGTAGAATATGTTTTATTTATTTCTTTTAATTATTTTAAAATTGATTGTAAATACATTTATATAATAATTAACTTGGCTACTCACCCTCACTTCTTGGCCTTTTGGCTAAGATCAAAGTGTAGTATCTGTTCCGATTGATACTGCACCCCATACTGGTGTTGTCTTGGTCTTCGGGTCTTGATTTACGCGGGTCAATGGGTCTGTCCTGTGCAGTTCTGGGAGGTCCACCTTCCCAGGCTTACTGCCTGAGGCGCCCCTACCGGGGAATGTCGACGGGGCTGCCCAGGCAATTTTTAAACCCCACTTTCCCGACCCGACCTTGGGTCACATCTTACTTGTGGGAGTAAGATAAAAACTGGCCTTGTGCCTAACTCCTGGAGAGGAGTAAATCAATACTCGACGTTGTCCGATAGCATGGACAACACAGTTTTACAATGTGTGTGTTATTTTAAACCTTTCTCTCTTTACCTCTCTATCTCTCTATATGTATCAACCTCCTCCTCTTCCTCTCTCACTTCCCTCTGCCCACCCCTCTCTTTCTTTCTCTCCCTCTCTCTCTCTCTCTCTCTCTCTCTCTCCTTCTCTAGAATATACTACGTACTTAATGCAATACTGTAGTATTACTCGCATCTGCTCTATCTAAGGTATTGAGCACTTTGGGATTCAGCATATACCAACAGTAATACTGTATTATTATTATTATTGCTCCCAGCAAACGCCGAGTTTGTTGTCTAGTATACAACATTATAATGAAACATTTAATAAAAATAATAATAAAAATATCAGAAATCCACCATCATATTTTTGCTAATATATCATTGCCCCACCCACCCTCCAAAAAGAGAGAAAGTAATCCTTTAAAGGGTTGTATCAAGATCACAGAACAGATATTACACTACCCAATCCCAGACAAGAAGGGGGCGATGACTGACAGAATAGGATCATGACGAATGAACATATATTACACTGATCCCCCAAAGGATGAGGTAATGCCTGGGAGGATGGTATTCTGCCAAACGAAGATGTATTACCATACCCTTCAAATGAAGAGATAATACCTGGGAGGGTGGTCTCATGACAACAGAGCAGATACTACACTACCTCCCTCCCCCACCACAAAAAGGAAGATGTAATGCCTGGGAGAGTGATACCAGGACAACAGTTTAGATACTACAATGAATTGAGCATTGAAACATAGTACATTAGGATTACAGTTAGGACTTGGGTTATGTTAGGCTTACATTAAGGTTATGATAAGGTTTAGGCTGTAAAAAATGTAGAATAAATGCCACTGTGAAACGCATTACGGAATAGTGGTCAAATATAAGGAAAAATGATATTTTTATGCAAATACTCAATGACATTAACGGAGTCTATCAGTCTGACAGCAGCTGTGTTGCTGTCGGGCTGAGGTATGGTTCTGTTTAGTCCTAGGAGGTCCACCCTCCCGGGCTTTACTTACCCTCTAGGATGGGGTTAGTTTTTTGTTAATAAACTGAGGCGCCTCTACCGGGGAATGCCGACGGGGATGCTCAGACATTTTTAGGGGGTAGGGGTCAGAGTGAGCTTATTATAGTACGCTGGCTTCTCAAACCCACACCTGACCTCGTGTATAACCTCCTGGCATGAAGATAAATAATATGACCGGATGTCATTCTCTTGAGTAAGTAATAAAATGTTGTTGTTTTTTTTTTTACTACAACCTGTATTTTGTCTGTTTTTATTTTGTTTTTTGTTTGTTTTTGTGGCGGTTTTTTTTTTGGGGGGGGGGCTCTTCTACAAAACAATCTATTTCCTACACAACAATGCGTCTGCATAAATAGTCCTTTCAACTCAAACTAAGTGAAATTTGATTTTGTTATTCGCATAAATAATTTTGATCGGCTTCCTAAGTAGAAGCCGCTTTCGATTTTTGACATTGGTTTTTTTTTCTTTTGGGACATTTTCGAAATGAATGAGCAACATCAGGTTACAATCGATTTAAATATGGCCGTACGTGAAAAGTCATTAACATAATTACAACGTCACCATAGCTTCCATAAATAAAAGCGTGTAATGTATATTATTACTAACGAGACGTACCTACGCAGCGTTGCTCGGTAGTCTTTATACTTTCATTTTTTTGTTCACTTTTTTTTTTTAACTATGCCGTTTCTTTTATTTTTAACAAATTATTTTTTAATAGCGGGACCCGTGGAAATTCCACAATTGTGTCTTTCTGTAACGTAGTTTCAGAATATATCTGGTTATGGGTGTTTATCTCAAAAACCTTTGTAGGTGTTTGTGACATATTTCCATTCCATGAAAGTTCGGTGCGAACGCAGGCCCCACCATATTATTGTACATATAGTGACAGAAGAGATACTACACATCTGATCCTATCCCGAAGGCCAAAAATGTGTATTTTAGTTCGAGTTTCACGTTCGTTTTTAAATTTGCATTGATTTTTGCATTGCATTTTCAGTGATCGGGCGATCTCATCTTTTTAAAAAGGGGTGGATGGTAATAACTTACGTGCGAACATAAAATTGCATTAGCTTATTATTATTATTATTATTATTATTATTATTATTATTATTATTATTATTATTATTATTATTATTGTTGTTGTTGTTGTTCTTCTTCTTCTTCTTCTTCTTCTGGAATCAGGTACTTATAGGAGGTACTACATGAAGGTTGCCAACATCCATAATGGTGCTATGGAACTTGACACGCTCAGCTAATCGGTGTGTGTCGTTATCCACTTCACAACCGCCACCTCCCAATTATTAATTGACGAGGTCCAAAAAAGAGTCGCCAACCTAATAGGTCCTTCACTGTCAACCAATCTCCAGTCCCTGTCCCATCGCCGCAATGTGCTTGTGCTTGTTTTACAAATACTTCAATAGATTATGCTCCGATGAATTGGCTATTCTAGTGTCCCCTCGATGTAAATTCACTAGACTACCTCGACAATTAACTAAATCCCATCCATTCACTGTGGAGGTCCCCAGATGCCGGAGAGCTTTCTACTCAAATAGATTATTTACTCGTGCTGCTGACCTCTGGAACTCCCTCCCTGCCCCTGTTTCCACGACAGTACTGACATGCAGACATTTAAAATTAATGTAAACAGACATCTCGCTGCGCAGATCCCAATTTAGGTTGACCCCCCCCCCAACCTTCTCCCCTTTTGTTTCTTCTCAGTAGCCCCTTACGTCTACAGTGGCGTCCTGCCTTGTTTGGGGTGAACTACGTTAAAAAAATGTAAAAACTTGTCATAAAACTATAACTACTTGTTGTTAAAGTAATGGTGTTTTAATCTATATACTATTAAAATGGTGGTGTCTTTAGAGTTTGTCTATTCGTAACGAAATTAGAAGCATGTGATTGGTTGACAAAAAACAAATAGGCAGAGTACGCATTACTAAGGCAGTAGTTTTACTATATCAATAACCGAGTTCGAGTTCCACGTAAGTCTAACGGATTTTTTTAACTGGATACGTGTTTTATAAAGTTAAAGAAATTAACATAACACAATAACATTAAAAAAATAACATTACATAAATATTTTTTAACTAAGTGACTTTTTATTTTGATAATCCGCAAAAAAGTAGTTATACAAGGTATTCAGCATTAGTTTAAGGCGAATTATTTTTGCTTCAAACAATAATTTCTTTCTTTTATTTTCAATAAAAACAATAAGTAAATACATCTGTCGAAGTTACTTACTCTCTCATGCAAATACTAAGGAGCGTATTTTTCCACAAATTGTACAAATATTTTTCTTCGTACTAGAGATAAAGCGGTAGCAGCTAGGTAAAGATGGAAATTGACATACCCAGCTACTGTACCAACATCAAAGCTCAAAGTGGCGGGTATAAACTAGTTAGTATTTATAGAATAATTAGATGCAAATGGGTTCAAAAACTTTCAATCTTTAAGACGTGAGGATTTGCTCAGAAAAAAACTTTCTATTCTACAGTTTAAATGCTTCCACAATTCTCTTCACTTTTCAAAGGGTCGCGAAGTAATTCGGGTTTTTTTATTTTCAACTATTAACAAAAGATTACAATGGGTGTGTTGACGAAGAAAGAGAAACGCATTGTGATGGATTTTTTTAATTTCGTAATTAAATTAATTTTCTTTTTTAAATAGGACATTTAAATAGTTATTTCTGGTACATTTCTTAAATAAATAAATAATGTATTAATAATAAATTTAAGAAATGAGAATGCGTAATACACATACAGGCAAGAAATGCATACATACATTCACACTTTAATTATTCATACACTTTTAATTTAATAAGATCATATATAAATAGAGATTTTGTCCGTCTGTCCATCCGTTAGTCACAATTTTTTAAACGTAATAAATACATTGCAGAAAATTTGTCTAATTTCGAAATATCATGAATCTTAACTAGAGTTAGGAATCGAGAACATTGCATTAATAGAAAATAATAAATTCGCAACAAATAAAACGGATGTCATGACCGGAAATCGAAACTTAAACCTTTGGATCTTCAGTTTCAGGTTCTACCAACTGACCGATTTGGACTTGCTTATAAATAGAGCTTAAAACATTATGTTAACAAAATATTTGTAGCTTTGGCGTGGCGTCATAGATTTATACGTTTCAAAACATGAATTCAAACATAAGCGATAATATTTTTTTTTTAAATGAATGGGTAAACATTATCAATAGCGTTTTAAATTATTTTAATAGTCCAAAACCATTTATTTTGGTTTTAACTACGCATTGTATGTTTCTTTTGTCTGTTTGTTTGTTTTTTTATGGAAGTCGCGCCAGACAAGGCATGAAGCCACTTGATGTTAGGAGTTTAAAAAAATATTACTTCAAAGTAAAAAATTAACCAACCAGAAGTGCTAGCTAGATAGATTCTGACCCAGAAAACAGCAATTCTTCCCCCTTTGTCAGAAACATCGTTCATGGAATGTGAGGACTAAAGGACAAAATAAGGGAAGCGAGAGTTACGAGGCTGCCGAAAGTAAACCCAAAGTCCACTTTCTATTGTAGTTCTTTAACAATAATATAATCCTTCCGACCAAGCAAAACTATGCGACCAGATGGAGCGTATATTTACTAGTATAAAAAAAGTAATGTGGTCGACCATAGTCGGGGGCAACCGAAAGGCTCCCTTTTCATTTTCTACTACACCATATGGGGAAGGGTGCCACTCCTTTCACACGATTACTCCGCTTATCTTTGATGCTCACCTCATAATTTTGAATACTTAGCAAGTTGACATCAAGTAATATATTTGAGTCTTGAAATAACTCGAGTGAGGATTGAATTCCAACTTCCCGGTCGATCAGCGCACACTCTAAACAATATGCCGAATGGTCTAACTCACGAATGAAACCAACCAGCTTACTGACAATTAATGTAAAGTAGCCAGACTTTTGTAAATTACTAAGCACGTGAAATTAGTGCATTAAAATCTGTTTAACAATGGAAAATAGTCAGAACTTGACGAAGTTATTTTAATTTCGTAATTTACACTTTGATATAGTTTTGTTAGCGTTGAATTAGTTATCTCCGTTTATATCAAGTTAGGTATGTGTATATGTTTATATATTTATACGTACAGGATAATCTCTTAAACTAATGAACCGATCATTATGAATTTTAGAATATATATTCTAGGCAACACGATGGGTAACATGGGCATGTTACTTTTTTTGTCAAATTTATCATTTAGGGGATGCGCCCACCCAAATTCTAACCCTCTTCTAAAACTTTTAAAATAAGTTTAAGGAGAGTATAAAGTAGACCTTCAGTTTACTTTCGGCAGCCTCGTAACTCTCGCTTCTCTTATTTTGTCCTTTAGTCCTCACATTCCATGAGTTATGTTTCTGACAAAGGGGAAGGATTGCTGTTTTCTAGGTAAGAATCTATTTATATAACACTTATCGTTGGCTAGTTTTTGGCCTTTGAAGTAGTATTTTTTATCTCTTTACATCAAGTGGTTTCATGCCTTGTCTGGAGCGATTTCCATTAAATAAAGTTGAATAAAAAATGTAATAGAGAAAAGAATTGCTCTACATCAAAGTTTGACTTTGACACCAACGCGGACTGTCAAAGCCCCCATTGTCGGTACTTGAAGTCGTTAGATCATCTCGGGTCTGCTAAAGCTCTTCCCGATCAAATCCCATCTTATCGTCTTCTCTCCGGGTCGCCAACTGCCGCAAAACTCGTCAAACTGTCAACTTCCGTAAACTAAACCGTCGTGAAACTACTGCTGCAAACAACTTTCACTTCTAATTCAGTTCCATGACCGTTCTTTTGTCTTAGTCACAGACAAGCAGAAATGACTCAGCCACTCGTAAAACGCCTGGTCTTTGTATCAGAGTGACTGATAAGCAGAAATTGACCACAAACTCCTTCTCTTTCTACTCTCCTTCCTTCTTTTCTCCTCTTTCTTTCTTCCTCGTTTCACTTTCTTCTCTCATTGTTGCATAGGTGAGGATATTCAAGCGCGTGTTGGCTCTATGCTCTGACACTAATCTTGTCTGATGAGGACGATGTTGATAATAATCGTTCTCTTGTAGTCCAGTAGTTGTTTGATTCTTTCAGTCAGCCATCTTGAATTAAGACCGCACGCATATAGACTTGGAATAAAAGCTTTAAAAAAAAAACAACGACAACTTTTTATTGTTCGCTGATTTATTCATATTTCCGGAAACTAGAGTAGTGAAGTGTGGTTGTTTAAAATGCCCCAACTCCCCCTCTCCGGCTGCACTGAGAAGGGATTTTTACTTCAACTGTCGTGACATAAATCTAACATGACGCACGCGAGTCGACCTGAAAAAAGCTTTTAAAAAACGACGACACCTTTTGTACGGTTCACGGGTTTATTCATATTTCTGGAAACAAAAGTAATGAACTGTAGTTGCTTAAAGTGCTCCAACTCTTCGTGATGGCGTTGAGAAAGTGAGAGGGGTGCTTTCTCGACCGTTGTGGCACATATCGTCGAGACATGTCTACCTCGGGCAAGATATAATAGAAAGAGAGAGAGAGAAAGGTAGAAGATGCTTCACTCCTCTTCGCCGGTTTTGACGTTATTTCCCATAATCAGTTGCCCGGAATGGTATATGGTTCGCCTTTTGTGGGGGAAGAAGGGAGGGACGATAGCCCCCCCCCCTCATTATACAGCACCACTTCTCCGCAAAAGTACAATCTTTCCCCGCCATGGTAGGGGCGGTGCCAACGTGATAGTGTCAGAGCTATACGGTTAACAGGGTTCTGGTGAAACTCTAGGATGTGTCGGTATCAGGATCCGTCTGCCTCTGGTCGTCTCTGTCTCTGCATGCGGCAAGCAAAAACATGTCAGGCGCGGAACATGAGACCAATGGAGTGGATGTGGCAACGTTGCTTCTGTGCCATTCCTTTGTGGGTTCTGGGCTAAACCTTCCATGACTTCGTATGCAAACGCTCAATCTTGCTGTTCTCGATGTTGGGGGTAAACACCAGAAAGTTACTGAATAACTACGGCTAACAATGAGGACTTCATGCAGACCATATAATTCTGAGGCACGATGCTGAATTTAACTTGCCTAACAAGCAAACAAAACAAACAAACAACAGAGAGACCCTTGATTAGCTAAAAAAAAAGAAAACAAGCAAAAACCATTTGATACGTTCATCGTAAAACGGATATTCGCATCACAACTGGTCTAATAAGGGTTATGTTATCTCCTATCCCCAAGAGCCGAATGTAATGGAAGATCGGCTCAAAATGAGTCCGAAAAGTAACGCATTTTGGACGTTCATGGCCGAGTGTATCCTCATTTATTTGCTGCATGCTTCCCACTGCAGCGATATGTGGAACAATACCGAAAGGTGGGAAAATCCAGCTTTTCTTAAAGCGCACTCTAGCTGACACAAAACTATCTATGAACCGATCCGTCGGCATTCCCCGGTAGAAGCGCCTCAGAAGATCGACAATACTCCCCCCTCCATGTGAGGATGGAAATTAAAAAAAAAAACGAAAACAAAAAGAGGGGAAAATGGTCTCTGTTGATGGTAACAATGTGCTCGCCACCGGAACTTTGTTACGTAGTATACTTTTCTCATGTGACATCGTATTCAGTGCAACGACGTGCTTGTCACTAGATATTTATCACGTAGTAGACTGTTCTCCAATAACAGCGTTTTTAATACTGATCTTTATCGCTCACTGATATTAGCGTTTCAAGTGTCGACTTCCATTTAGCCTGTCTTTTATGGGTGACAAAGCACGCCGGTCACACGTAATCGATACGTATAAATACTATTGTTCCATCGTGTACTTGTTCTTTCTCATATCGAAGTGTTACATGCTAGACAAAGGCAAGCTCTTTTATGGCGGCAATAAGTTAAGCTAAAATTATTTCCACTACTCGACCCAAATGCTGAGTCATCACATCCGCTACAGATGTACTACCTTGGATGTTGCATCTTCTGGGACCAAACTGGGTAATATCAAATCACGGGAAAAATAGGGTATGATACTAGCACAGCAGCCCCTAGTCTGTCGGATTGATTGCTGAGGCGAACCTCGATTAATAACGTCCCAGACCGATCACGATTTACCTAAAAAAAAAACCGTGCTCAACCCCTTCGGCGTCCTATCATAAGTGATGGGTTTACCATATAAGTTAGGCGGCATGGCATGAATCTGTCTCATCTCTTAGTGTAATGTGGGAGGTACTGCCTGGGACGATGGCGTCCTTGAACTGAGGATTATTATGTCTAATCTCATAGACATGTATTTATGAAAATCAAATGTGTCAAGTAATAAAAATAACTGTTAGGACAGTGGTGTTTTATTTTTAAAAAAAAAACACTGCTTGCTGGCGCTGCATTTCATACAGAAAGCTGTAAAACGGCAAATAGCTTTAACGAATCGAAATCCCTTTAATCATTTTAAATCTTTAAAATACCAATAAAAATAATTATTTAAACTTTTTTTAAATACATTTTATTACTGAAATATTCTCTGTTTAACTTTATTTTTGTTTTATGAAACGAAAACAAATTATTTAAAAAATGAATTTATATATTATCATGGTGAACGAACATATACTACACTACCCGGCACTAAAAAAGATGAGTTAATTACAACATAACAAATACTACACTACCTCCCCTCTAAAAAAGAAGGAAAAGGTAATCCTGGGATAAGTGTATGACGAGGAACGAACATATACTATACTGTCCACCTAGAGGGGGTAAAGCCTGGAAGGATTCTTCCTAAAAAGTGTGACAATGCTTGGGAAGAAGGGTATTATGGTGAACGAATTGACATGTACGACACTGCCCACAAAGGAGGAAGTAATGCCCGGTAGGATTGTTTCCTGGCAACAGAACATATACTAAACTACTCCCTCTAAAAAAGAGGAGGTAATACTTGGAAGAACACACCTCCCCTAAAAAAGGAAGGTAGTGCCTGCGAGTATGGTACCATGACATCATAACAGATACGACACTACTCCCAACAAAACAAATAAGAGAAGGTATTCTCTGTGAAAATGGTCTCATGCCAACAGAATAGATACTATATTACCCCTCCCTCAAAGGAGGATGTAATACCTTGGAGGATTCCTCCACCCCTTTCAAAGAGAAAAGGGTAATTCCTAGGATGACAACAGAAACGATACTACACTAAGCACCTCCATTAAAAAATAATATAATGCGATTAAATCCGTTTTTTGTTTGTTTGTTTGTTTGTTTGTTTGTTTGTTTGTTTGTTTGTTTTTCTCGTTCATTTAAAAATGCCAAGTCATAAAAACATTACTTTTTATGGTTCCTTGGCCTTTTGGCTAAGATTAAAGTTAAGTATCTCCTCTCAGCGACATCAGACGTTTTACTAAAATAAACCTGAAATTTTCATGCAAATTACCTCCCTTCAAACTTAATGAAAATGAAATTCTAAAAAGTTTTTAAATATCATTTTGTTATTAAATCGCTTTAATCAATATTATTAATAATTATAATAATATTACTATCGAACAAACTATGGCGTATATATAAGAAAACATGACGATGCAAGTTACAAATGCAAAATATTAATTTATTATAAACTGTTTGTAAAATAAATATGCGAATTAAGAATAACTACAGCTGTTTGTGGGTGATTTCATATTACTATGTATACGGCATTTCAAAATCTTATGCAGTATCATAGAATTACATAAGCATAAATCGTTTTGATGTTAATATAGTTAGACTATGTGGAAAGCAACTTTCGCATTTATGAATTTGCATATGTAAAGCTTATAAAATATACATTCTATGTAAATAATGTATAACGCAATATGATAAAGAGTTGCATAGTATTTGAAAAAGACGAATTATTTAATTTACTTTCATCATAACCTGGATATCTATATATACACTATTAAAAAGTTATGGTAGTCACTCCTACTCCCGCGCTGAAATTACTAAAAGGGGCTGAGTATTGATTTACTCCTCTCCAGGAGTTAGGCACAAGGCCAGTTTTTATCTTACTCACACAAGTAAGATGTGACCCAAGGTCGGGTCGGGAAAGTGGGGTTTAAAAATTGCCTGGGCAGCCCCGTCGGCATTCTCCGGTAGGGACGCCTCAGGCAGTAAGCAATAAACTTACTTTTCCCCAAAGAGGGGAGGCAAAGCCTGGGAAGGTGGACCTCCCAGAACTGCACAGGACAGACCCATTTACCGGCGTAAATCAAGACCCGAAGGCCAAGACAACACCAGTATGGGGTGCAGTATCCATCGGAACAGATACTACACTTAAAATATAAAAATGGTTGAATTCGAACGAAATTATCTTGATCTTAAAGCACATACAAATAATCGAACGAAAGCGCATATAAAGCAGAATTTTATGCAGGTTCTGCTTAGGGGTGTATACCTGTCAAAGAAATAGCTCATTTTACTTCATATAAGATATAATATTTTAGATAACCATCTTTAATACATTTCAGACAAATTTGATTTCACGCTGTTTGCTTCTCTGATATTACTTTTTTTTGTCCACCATTTTTTAATGTCTTTTTAATTCGCAATTTATAATCATTTTAATTTTACGAATGAAAAAAGAAGGGAAAAGCAGAAGAGATGGAAAAAATGCTCGATAACGGATCAAATAATCTAAGGGTGGTGAATCATATTTTAAGCTACGAAGATTTATCTCTCTCACATTATTTGATTCATTATTTAAGATTATTTAAGATTATCGCCGTCGTAAGAATCTTCTTAACCGGAATATTCTTTTTAAAAAAAACTGAAGTCAAAGACCTTTTAGTATTGTAAAAATGTTAGAAGTAAAACAAAAGACAAAATGGTTCGGCAGAAACAGATATAGATATGTCAGATGCGATGCTATTTGGGTGTAAGTTCTAAAATCCGACGCTTTTTGTTTTACGCTGCGAGCTAGTCCGAAATCTTTTTATTTTTATTTGTCCGCCATCTTTTTAATGCCTTTTTCAATTCGCAATTTATAATCACTTTTATTTTGTCACAAATAAAAAAAAAATGAACAAAACTATGAATAAATCAAAATTGAAAATAGTAAATAACGCCAGACATAATCTATTTAGTATTCATTTTTATCTTGTTCTTATTTTGTTTAATATTCTTGTTATCATCTGGTTTGCTATCGCCATTGCGCACTGTCTCTTCTTCGACGCGAAAAACAATGGCGGCGATAAAAATATGTTTCGGCGAGCATTTGGCCCTGACGGCCATTGATTGAGTCGACGCCATTACCACTCACACCTTGCCGCCGACCTCGTTCACAGAGCGACGACAAAACCGTCTGCACATCCGTCTCCGTTAATTATGAAATAATTTATGATGTACGAATAGTGAAGAAATAGCTTACCAACAAGAGTATTTTTAGACACATTCTCGAAACTGTTTACCCGCTAAACGCTATTCGAAAACGAGACAGGCTGATAATGAAACAAAAAGTTTTCAAAGAAGCATCGAAAGAACAAAGACACAAGTCTCACCAAACAAAAAATAGCTCAGATCCGGTTGTCATTGCATAGTTCTTTGTAAATGATTTGAGAACTCTCGGCTGCTGAAAGAAATTGAGATAGTGGCGGTTGACATGTCAACAGGCTGGATGGAAGCTTGAATCAGACAAAACACGTTTAATAATTAACGATAATAATTAAGCTATGCGCTTAAAATAAGTACTTGACTCTCTCCCTCTCTCAGCTTTAAATACTTGAATTTATATATATATATATATATATATATATATATATATATATATATATATATATATATATAACAAGTTAGTAGAAAAACACAAGTGCTTCCAGTTTGAGATATTTTGTTTCGCTTTTTAACAGGATTAAGAACAGACCGGATATTTTCTAATTCTAGGATGACTAGGTGGGCGAAACCCATGTATCCCCCGCGGACACAGCAATGTATAATATTAAAATTTAATTAATAATTCATATATATATATATATATATATATATATATATATATATATATATATATATATATATATATATATATATATATATATATATATAGGCAGCATTTTCTCTGTAATACAAGTATGACAGACAACTTATGTCTGGATATCATTGTTTGGATCCTTTCCATTTACCGAATCATAGTCTTTGTTTCCGTGGTGATTCCTCTGAAGATGGACCCGGATGGGCCTGAATGTACTTGGGACACCTGCAGTTATGGCAGATTCATCAGCCAATTCCCCACCAAAACAAAAACTCTGATTCAGAAAATGGAAAAGATCCACACAAGGATATCAATACATAAGTTGATATATATATATATATATATATATATATATATATATATATATATATATATATATATATATATATATATATATATATACGCAAATGAGTGATGAGAATAAAAATTGAAAAAATACAACATTTATTAAATCATCAAATGTTTCAAACAAGGAATATATGAATAAACATTTTTCTTTCCTTAACCCATGGATTTTCAAAAATGTATGTTTTTATCATCAGAGGAGAATATAGGGATAAAACAGTAAAATTATATTACTGTTTCGCACAGATTTGACAATATAGAAATATAAAAAGATATAAAAATATATAGAGTTTGTTTTAGCAAAGAGAATCATCTTCGATGAAAAATGTAAACATGTCCAAAAGAGCAAATCCAGGAAATGATGAATGTTGAGCAAATGTAGGGTGAATAGCAGAATGTCTTCAAAAGTAGGAGTAGTGACAAAATTTCGTTTAGGAATATAAAGGGAATTCAAGTCTGAGGTTAAAGATCATTGGCAAAAGGGTTATTCACCAGAAGGAGTACAAGTGAATAAATCCGGAGAGAATCAGTAAAAATCAAAAAACAAGGCGGCACATCGCCGGTAAATTTTCTGCATTGGCGGAGCAAAAATGTGATAGTTTTAATCTCAAACAGAAAAGAAAGGTGCATGGAAAATTCGTCAATGGAAAATTCGTCAACAGAAAACTCGGCAATTTTGGCCAAGTAGGAAAATTCGGCAATTGTCGAATAAATATCGATAGAAAATAGATTTTAGAACCGTTTTTATAGGAGATATAATTGTAAATACGGGGCTACCCCCCCCCCCTCCCCAGTGAAGAACATTTTTTTATATCATTTTTTTGGTACTTGTGCAGTTTACGAACCGGGCTATTTTTTTAGATAAGATTTTCAAGTTAAATTAAATTTTTACGATATCTTTTGTTAATTAAATTGTTAGGTGAAATACAGAATAGTTAACAAAGCCCCCCCCCCCCTCACTCCATGTTAAGAATGGCTTTCTAAATAATGTTATTTCAACCCGGTTCGTAATTACGTTACGAAATTAAAGGTTTGGACCGGGTTTTTTTTTAAATAAGATTTTCAAGTTAAATTCATTTTTTACGATATCTTCTGTTTATTAAATTGTTACGTGAAAGTACAAAATAGTTAACAACCCCCCCCCCCCCCATTCTCCCCATGTAAAAAATCGTTGTCTAAATAATGTTATTATTTCAAGCCGGTTCGTAATTAAGTTACGAGATTAAATACATCATAATTCATTTAGATTTCTTCGTAAACAAGTCAGCCATTTTAATTGACAAAACATCAATTACTTCGTGTGTGTGTGCAAAACTTGAAAGGAATTTATAAACTATCGAGTAGAAAGTCATTTAAATTGGCTTTAAATTCTTTAATTAATTTATTTAATAACAAGAAAACAATTTTGCTTTTTTAAATACATGGAAATTTTTTAAGAATTTAAGTTTTCCTGTGACGAGTTTTCCTAAATTCAAAAGAAATCTAAAGTGGGAATATAAAATAAATTTCAAGTTAATAAAAAATATATTAAAAAGTATATATATATATATATATATATATATATATATATATATATATATATATATATATATATATATATATATATATAACTTCTTTGTAATATAGTAGGAAAACTCCCAGTAGAGTGTTCGATTAAGTAGGAATTAAAGTTAAAAACTAAAAATTAAGAGCGTAATATTTACGTGACTTCACATTTCCGAAACAGATGACAACAGAAGATGAAGAGAGACGGATGGCTAAGTCCTTCCGTGTTTGAAACCGACGGTACGAATGTTGTACTAATTTTTCTGTACCAATATATATATATATATATATATATATATATATATAGTGAGAGAAAGAAAGAGGAGGAGAGACATAAATACTTGTCATTTTGATTACATCCACCACCCAATCTATGCTGAATGTATCATTTGATCCCCATTCCTAAAATTGAATATAACGTAAAAAGTAAGAAAAAAAATATGATGTTATGAACTGGACGAACAAAATGGCATAGGGGTTTTCATACAAAACGCCGAGTCTTTTTGCCAAAAGTGAAGTCCGATGTTTTAACACCTAAATTTTCAGATATGTATTTAAAAATAAATGATTTTTTTTTCATTATTAAATATATTTAAAAGTAAATAATTTTTTTTCATTATTAAATATATAAAAAAAATAACATTTCTTTGTCTTCTAAATCCTCCAAATAATTTTTTAAAATGTTTTCAAAAAGATGTGTAACCTCTTTTATTCAAATGAGCGCCAACCACTCTATGAACACATCAGACTTCACTTTCCCAAAACGTCAAGATCGGACGTACAATTTGCTATATCCACGAGGGGACAACCTCTTGCGGTTAATACCAACAAAATATTAAAAAAGAAGTAATCTTTGAAAAGGGTGTTTTAACACCGAAAGTCTCAGATATGTACTTAAACAAAATGATTGTATTCATTATTTAATATATAAGAAAAAAATTCTTGGTATTCTAAATTCTCCAAATAATTATATATATATATATATATATATATATATATATATATATATATATAGTTAACTACAGACTATACGTGTCATCCTTTCGGAATCATCAGTGTAGAGATAATTATTCCAACTGGTCACACGATCCGAACCCCTGAACAACAGTAACCTTTAACTCTAAATTCCCACCTCCTAACCGATACGGCCATTCTGAATGACTATACGACGTTGTGAGAAATAAATAGTATCATGCCGAGCAGGCAACAGTAGTCAGCCGTCTTACCGGTGTTCAACAAGGAGGAACATGCATTTATAGCTATGATTTGACAGCTGTATTATTACTTCTCACAAGAGGACCAGGCCGAAATGAGAACTACAAAAATTATCTAATAGTAAATATTTAATTATTTATAGAATTATACGTTTCATTCTTTCGGAATCATTAGTGTAGAGAAAATTATGCAAACCGGTCGCACGATCGGAAACCCGACACAAGCGTCAACTTTAACTCCAAATCGCTAAGTCCGATTTAATCGATGTTTGAAAAGGCCGGAGGGTCGAAATAAATTATCGCATCGGTGATTATGTGATTCCGTGTTACTTTATTTTATTCGTGCTCTGTTTATTACATTGAGTTTTCATACTCGGATTTCCTTCTGGTATTTATTTCACTCTAACACACACACCATATATATATATATATATATATATATATATATATATATATATATATATATATATATATATATATATATTTATATATATATATATATATATATATATAATGCGAGATTGAGCAATTATATAAACAAGTAAAAGATGAGAATAAAGATTCTAAAAATACAATATCTATTACGTCTTCAGTTTCTCAAAACAAGGTGTTTCAAATAAAATAAATTTATTTTTTCTTCCTTAAGCCATTACTTTTTAAAGAATAAAATCTTATCTTATCGTTATGACTAAATAGATATTGTATTTTTACAATATTTATTTTAATTTTTTACTTTATATATATATATATATATATATATATATATATATATATATATATATAAATATATATATATATATATATTATCGCAAGCATGAAGGGAAGACGAATTTTATTGTTCATGATTAAAAGTTAATTTTTAAAAAGCCAGCCGACCGGTTTCGCTCTCACTTAACAAAGGCTGTATCGAAGGATTAAAAAAAAACGAGGGAATTAAAAAAAAGGGGGTGAAAAGAGAGAGTACAGAAAATAAAGTAGCTATTTTATTTTCTCTACTCTCTCTTTTCACACCCTTTTTAAAATCCCTCGATTTTTAATCCCTTGGTACAGCCTTGTTTAAGAGGGGGCGAACCCGGTCGGTTTGCTTTTTTTTTTTCTTGATTAACTTTTATTCATGAACGATAAAATTCGTCTTCCCTTCATGATTGCGATAATAAAATTTTGCACTCCCCAAAAATCATAATATATATATATATATATATATATATATATATATATATATATATATATATATATATATATATATTATGATTTTTGGGGAGTGCAAAATTTTATTATCGCAATCATATATATATATATATATATATATATATATATATATATATATATATATATACTAGATGAATACCCGTTTCAGGACGGCTAAAATTAATTCACAGAACAGAACAGTTTTGCACCATTTTTATGTCCCTTATGAATATTAAAATGAAGATATAATGATATTAAACCTCATGTCTAGAATTTTTATTCCAATGTTGATTCAAAATCCATTACATGATTTTGATTCAAGAAAATGTCTAAAATGAAAGGCTTGTGCGTAATGGATCTTCATCTTCAGAGAATCTTGCTTAATTGGTGTCTAATGACTATGGATCAGTGCTCCCTCGACGCAAATACACTAGAACAACCCGACAATCAGATAGGTCCGATCCATTCATTGTGGAGGTCCTCAGATGCCGGAGAGCCTTCTACTCGAGCAGCTTCTTTCCTAGTACGGTCGGCCTCTGGAACTCCATCCCTGCTCCCTGTTTCCACGACTGTACCGACATGCAGGGGTTTACAACTAATGTAAACAGACATCTCGCTGCACAGCTCCCAACTTAGGATGACACCCAAAACCTACTCCCTAATTCTCAGTAGCCGCTTACGTGTACAGTGGCGACCTGCTTTGTTTGGGGTGAAATATCTTCTTTTTTTTTAATGCAAATCTGAAATATTCGAATTTTCAAATATGACGTGCCCATAATTTAAAAAATTACTATAAAGAAACAAATTTTGGGAATATTTATTAATTGATGTCGAATACTGATTTACTCCTCTTCAGGAGTTAGGCACAAGGCCAGTTTGATCTTACTCCCACAAGTAAGATTTGACCCAAGGTCGGGTCGGGAAAGTGTGGTTTAAAAATTGCCTGGGCAGCCCCGTCGACATTACCCGGTAGGGGCGCCTCAGGCAGTAAGCAATAAACTTACTCCTCCCCAAAGAGGGGAGGCGAAGCCTGGGAAGGTGGACCTCCTAGAACTGCACAGGACAGACCCATAGACCGGCGTAAATCAAGCCCCGAAGGCCAAGACAATACCAGTGTATGGGTTGCAGTATCCATCGGAACAGATACTACACTTTGATCTTAGCCAAAAGGCCAAGAACATGATGTCGAATAGCAACTGTTAAAACTTCACAAAAATCGGAGATATCTGAGTTTTTACGAGAGGCTTCCTCCTCCTTTTTATTCGCTTTACATTGAACTAAATTAAACAAACTACAGTCACCATTGTCCTTTTTTAAGCCTAGCAGCCGTGTTCCCAAATTTATAATGATCGGTTCATTAGTTGAGAAGTTAATCCTATACATACAAATATATAAACAAAAACACATATTTAACTTTATATAAATAAAGATATGGGCATTGACAATAAAACAGATGGGCTGTACATTTAGCGTAAAGTTTTCAAAGTCTATTTAAAAAAAAAAAAAATAGAGCGATGGGGGAGAGACAAAAAGGAATTTGAGAAGAAGGGGAAAATGGTTGGGAATAAGATCTCAGTGGTTGTTATAACAAAGATGGCGTCGACGTCGGCGGCGTCGGTGACAACAACAACAGCAGCAGCAGCTGGCGAATCCAGATGACTGGCCAAGAAGTGCGAGTGCACTCGCGCGTTGTGGGCAGACAAGCTGAGCCAGACGGTAGGCTAGGCAGATATATCTGGCTTTTGAGGCCCTCAATAGGTCGGGGAGAGCGGGGGGTGAGGGAGGGGGGTCATACGTTCAATCTTACTCTATTCTCTTACGCTCTAGTGCCTCAATCAATACGTCTAGACATTCAGATGAAATGTTTTTCGTCGGCAAACTTCGGCCTTTTCTTTCTATTTTTTGTTTACTCTCTTGTCTCGTTGTCTGGCACAGGGCCCTCGTCCTCATATCAAAGTGAAGTATGCTTTTATTCGCTTCTAGTGTCCCATTCTCACAAGCATTACCTCTCCCGGAGATTGTCAAGAATTTCCAACAGAAAAAAAAGGAGGAAAAAGTCAATAACTGTTACCAAAGGCAATAAAAAGTTACTTTTCATTTATTTGTGTTTTAAACTATTTTACGGTGCTTTTATTCACATTTAATTTTTCCTTAAAATTTAGATTTCGCAAAGGTCGCCGCTGGTTTCCCGGAAATAATCGAAGTTTAAGTGGGGTTTTTTTTTTGTCTCTCTCTCTCTCTCTCTCTCTCTCTCTCTCTCTCTCTCTCTCTCTCTCTCTCTCTCTCTCTCTCTCTCTCTCTCTCTCTCTCTCTCTCTTGGGGTGAAAAATAGAACAACAACAAATATACAATAGATAACTGTTCCAAACGCAATAAAATTTTACTTTCTGCATAATTGAAAAGAGAAAATTACGAAAAAATATAAGTCACAGACTTCGGTGGTTTCCGGAAACTATAGGCAGCCGACGATGGCCATTGCGAAATCGAAATCTAAATTTTAAGGAAAAATTAAATGTAAATAAAAGTGCGTTAAAATACTTTTAAATGGGTAGGTAGAAAAATAACTTTTATTGCCTTTTGTAACAGTTATTTGTTGACTTCTTTTTACCCTTTTTTTCTGTCGGAAATACTTGACAATCGCCCTGCTTCCTTCGGGTGTGAGAGGAATGGTTTTACCGCCGGTAGCCTGGCGACTGTTTTGATCACAGCAAATGTTGCACCTATTTAGAGTTGCTACTTTTTGGAGAAATTTGGAATCGGCTTCTTTTTTTTATAGGATGGTAAAAAATCTTTTATAGTATGACAATTTCAACCCTAAAAGTCCACCATCTCGACAAGAAATGTATTGAAGTAGAAAATAAGTCACAAGAGATCTCCATGAGTTTTAATATCAGCCCAAACAAGGTAGGTTGCCACTGAGATGTAAGGGGCTACTGGTATAGGGGTCAGATATATAGATATCCAACGTTCGGCAACAGAATGTTTGTTCACATTACATTTAAATTTATGCATGTTGATACGGTCGGGGAAACAGGGAGAATGAATGGAATTCCAAAGGCAAGCGTTTCAAGGAAATAAGCTATTAGAGTATAACATTTTCCGGCATCTCTGGACCTCTACAGTGAAGGTGTGAGATTTTGCTGCTAGTCGGGTTGGTCGGAGGTATTTTTGTTGAAGGGGTAAAAGTGTTGTAAGTTCATCGGAGCACGTTCCATGGAGGTGCTTGTAAAACAAGCACAGGGATGTAACACTGTGGCCATGTGACAGGGACTAGAGATTGGCATAAAGCGCGGGACCTATTAGAGACTCTTTTTTTGCACTCTGTCTAAAGGGTATTGGCTAGTTGTTGGTGCACCAGCCCAGATGTAGAAACAATACTCCATTCATATGGGAATACTAATGATGTAATGATAAAATATTAGTGTAATGTTCCAAGGTCTCTTTAGTTTTGGAGGCTCTAAATGTCAACTACTTCATGAATAATCATAAAACATTGAACGGGGTAATTTGGGTTAATTAAAGTAAGACTCATAAAGTTAAGCAATAAATCTTTACAGACTTAAAACTTTATTTTTAAAAGTTGAACATTCCGTCTAATTAGTGCGGGATATTAATGTTTTTGTTTTCTTCCGATTTCGGCAAATTTATTTTCGTAAAACTAAAGATTCTGCTTATATAGGCTATTACGTGTGAACATTCAAAATATTTCGGAAGACTAAAATACCATTTATTTAAATACATTTACAGTAAATCTTTACTATCACGCCGTCATCGTTTACCCCCTAAAACCTTGACACTACTGCAGTTTAGCAATTCAAGCAAATTTATTTGTTTTCATTTTTTAACAATTACATTCGCAACAAGGGCAGCGAATCACGGACGTTTCAATATGAATGGGGATAAAAAAAATGCCCATCACAAATAACATCTCGAGAATAATGATGTGTTTCTTTGGTTTAAGAGCAAAGAAAGAATCGTTTTGTTAAATCCTAGTTTAGTCACGTAAATTATTCGGCGTGAAGTAGATTTCGGCATTATTTTCCAAACTTTTTTTAATCGACAAAACTGTCAGCGGCATTTTTGTGTTTTCACTTCTTTTTTAATGTTACAACAAATAAGTGCTACCAAACGCAATAAAATTTACTTTTCTATTGACTTGCATATTTTTAAACTTATGAAAGTGTTTTCAAGTTTGTTTTTAATTCCAATATAAGATTCTGTCGATATCCAGTCCTTCGGGGACAGTAAAAAATCCAAAATGGCCGACCTATGAGTTGCTATTGGTGTTTCATTCATTAAATGCACTTTAAAAAAATGACTTATTACTAACCCTAAGTCCTACTGGCAACACCCCCGGACTTAGAGCAATTGGTAAGGTAGTGACATTCATGTGTAGTTTAGTTAACAGAATATACAAAAAAATACAAAAATATTGTTTTCGCACTTCATTTTAGTTTAGGACCCCTCTCCCCCAAAAAAAACAAAGAATTTAAATACTATAATAATATATGCTTAGTTTACACACACACACACACACACACACACACACACACACACACATACATACATACATCCAGCATCAAACCATATTGCCTCTAATTCATTTAATTAATATAGGAAACTGATCCCACACTCTAAAAGCTAAACAAATTAATTTTTGTCGAAATTCCTTTTCGCCTATATTTTTTCACAGTAAAATAATTCTTTCATACCCCAACCACGGGCAACACCGGGACACGGATCCTGCTAGTATGATATATTTTTCTTTGGTAATACTTTCCAGTTTGAGACGTTTTCTTTCTCTCTCTTTAATTTTTTTTTCTTTTAACTTCACTGATTGAGAAGTCATTTTATATCAATATTAGTGTGAACACTGGCGAAGCATAATTTTTTTCACCATTTTTGAAAAAGGAATTACACTGGTTAATGTAGCAGTTACATAATTAAGATCTATTTTCTTTTATACTTACATGTTGTCACTCGCGTTGTGATTGATATGTGGTTCGGTAAGGTAACAAGGCATGTTCTTACTCGCGTAGTGATACTTCGAGGAATAAGAACACTTTGCACATGCGCACATTGTCCCATTTACGTCCAAACCATTCGGTGCCCAAATATAAACAGTTCCCGTCAAGATGGCAACATGACAAGACGTAATATTTTCTCGTTCGCCTCTCGTCATGACTTGGATGAGAGGCGAAACTAAAGAGCTGGAATGAATTCCTTTTCTTTAATAAATGTCGCCCGAACCAACCTATCTTATATTTTTGTATTCCTGTGTTGATAGAAATTGTTAAATAAAATTAATATAAATTGTAGCGAAGATGTTTGTCTTTTTAACTAGAACCTGGTTACCCCTTTTCTTCTTTGTCTAAAACAAGCCCAGTCAGATGAATATAGATGCAGCTACGCTACTAAAAAATGCCAATCTACGACAAGCTTCTCATACCCCATTAACTCTACACTCTTCTTTCAAAAGAAACCGCGCGATTTAGACTGTTGTAAGATATTAACTGAAGAGGAATGTTGATAAAATTAAATTTGTCTTTATGATTAAATTATATAAGGTATCAAGTTATATACAGCCGTTTATTTTTTTCTTCTTTTTCTGCTTAATTATATTTTTAAGGTTTTTTCACCCGCTCCGTTTTCATCATTGTTGAATTTGCGTCCATCTAATATTTTGATAAGAAAAATGCATTTGATAAATGACACAGGATATTAACAAAAGAATCTACCTTACAACAAAAAAACGGGATGACGTCGAAGAAAACAGAAAATGAAAAAAGTGAGATCCGTACAATCTCGTAAATAAATCAAACATTTCATTTGATAATCGGGGTGACCTGACAAGATCTAGGATCGAAACGCGATTTTGTGGCAGTTACTCAACTTCTTGGCCTTTTGGCTAAGATCAAAGTGTAGTATCTGTTCCGATGGATACTACACCACATAAACTGGTATTGTCTTGGCCTTCGGGGCTTGATTTACGCCAGTCTATGGGTCGGTCCTGTGCAGTTCTAGGAGGTCCACCCTCCCAGGCTTTGCCTTCCCTCTTTGGGGAGGAGTAAGTTTATTGCTTACTGCTTGAGACGCCCCTACCGGGGAATGCCGACGGGGCTGCCCAGGCAATTTTTAATGGCCAGAGTGCTCACTTTTTCGGGCGCTGGCTTTTCAAGTCCCTCTTTCCCGACCCGACCTTGGGTCACATCTTACTTGTGGGAATAAGATAAAACTGGCCTTGTGCCTAACCTCCTGGAGAGGAGGTAAATAAATACTCAACGTACTTCTTGTGTTTGAGTTTCGAATCTTAGCGTGAAAACATTTGCCGTATTCAATCACGCTGTTATTATTCTTTCATATAATATTATTAGGTGATATAATATATTGTGTACAGATTTACATCAATAATACGTGAGTAGAGCTTAGTAGTAATAATATGAAAATATATTTATGGCAATTAAACTACATTAGAGGCATCCGCGTTTCATCTTTACAGGAAGTCGTCTGGCGATTCCCTGTGATGATGAAACGCGGACGCCTCTGTGTAGCTTAATTGACATAAATATATTGTCATAAATATATTTTCATGCTATTACTATACATACTATTACTATATATAAAGTTAGGTATGTGTATATGTTTATATATTTCCATGTACAGGATTCACTCCTGAGCTAATTAACCGATCATTATGAATTTTGGAACACAGCTGTGAGCTATATTAAGTGTAATTATGTTTCATGCAAAAAAATGGAAAGAGGGGTGGAAGCTCTCCGTGGGGATTCAGATACCTCCGATTTTTGTAGAAATTTTTACACTAGATATTAGACACCAATTAATAAATAACCCTTAAAATCTCAGCTTCTTTGGAGTATCTTAAAGAGTTTTTTTATGGTGAATAATATTGGAATATTTCGCATTTGAAAATTAAAATATTTCAGATTTGCATTGTATTTGATCAATAGTTATTAGAAACCAACTAAGCAAGGTTCCCTGAATTTCAGTTTCTTCTTAAGACCTTATAAGCTTAAACTTTAAATTTTTGACATTTTCTAGAATAAAAAATCATGTAATAGATTTCTATCGAAATTAGAATAAAGATTATAGACGTAAGACTTAGTATCATATCTTGATTTTAATCTTCGTTAGGGGATATAAAAGGGGTTCAGAAGTTTTCTCTTTAAGACATTAATTTTACCTTTACTGGAACGGACATTCTTCTAATATATATATATATATATATATATATATATATATATATATTAACTCACAAAATACATAACTCACTAATTACCCCATAAGACCAATAATCTCCACATCATAAAAATATATGATATACCCACCCAAAGACCTTTCCATAACTTATCATTTTTATATACAACATGACACACTCCAGATATATTGTACATGCCACAACCGCACCCACATCCCCCTACCAACCCCAATATAACCTACACACCCATCTTCGTTAACACCATCTATCACAAATATAAATCATTAGATACTCCATCACGTTTTAAAATATATAACATGGTAAATACACAACTATCAAACCCCATTAAAATAAAGGATTAATAGATGACTAAAACTTAACCCCCTCCCCTCCGTCTCACACAGACCCTATAATAGACTCATAAACATTATTAGATAAAGCCAACAGAATTAACTAAATACAAAAAACAACACGAATGCGTATTGCAATAATAGTTAATTCAGTAGATATCCCTTAGATAAACACGTTCACTGATAAAGATATATCAACATCCAGCCACCACATAGTAATCATCCACTCAAATACAGACCCCCATCAATATACCCTTTAAAACTACAAAAAAAAGAAAACACCTAATATAATAAAATAAAACACTTTAAAAGATACTAAACTATGAATGAACAAATAAAATTAAAAACTTAATAAAAAACTTAATAAAAAACTTAATAAATCCCACCCAAAACCTAATCAATAAACTACACCACACAGCTACGCTTTAAAATTAACACACCTTTGAAACAGGCAACATCTATCATCAATAATCAAATTATTTTAAATAAAACTTAACTACGATTAAGACCCACATATGAATATCGAGACGTTTTTTTAATACAGCTTTAAAATACAATCTTAAAAAATACAAAACTATAAAGAAATAAAGAAATAATAAAATAAAACACTTAATAATATAAAACATTTAAAAAATACAAAACTATAAAAAAATAAAGAAATAATAAAATAAAACACTTAATAAAATAAAACATTTAAAAAATACTAAACTATAAAGAAATAAAGAAATAATAAAATAAAACACTTAATAAAATAAAACATTTAAAAATACAAAACTATAAAGAAATAAAGAAATAATAAAATAAAACACTTAATAAAATAAACATGTAAAAATACAAAACTATAAAGAAATAAAGAAATAATAATTAATTAAAACACTTAATAAAATAAAACATTTAAAAAATGCAAAACTATAAAGAAATAAAGAAATAATAAAATAAAACAGTTAATAAAATAAAGCATTTAAAAAATAAAAAACTATAAAGAAATAAAGAAATAATAAAATAAAACACTTAATAAAATAAAACATTTAAAAATACAAAACTATAAAGAAATAAAGAAATAATAAAATAAAACACTTAATAAAATAAAACATTTCAAAAATAGATCTTTAAATATGACCGTAAAAAGGGGGAAAAAGAAGATATCTATTTGCTTGAGCGATAGTGTATGTGGGGGAAAGGATTTGGTTTTAACTTACAATTAAGAAATGGAATGTAACTTGTTGAGAATCGAGTCAGTCTCCCTAAATAAAATGGCGGAAGGAAACATTTTCTCTATTTTTTTAACTAATTTTTTCAATTTGTACCGAGATAAAACAATATTCCTGAGTAGAACTATTTTTATATTAAAATTTAAACAAATTTTAATTTAAAAAATAATGAAGAATAGCTCATTAATGAAATGTCTTTTTGTAAATTAGTTAACCTTACAGCTTAGATCGTGTATACATAAGAATTATAAGTTACTGCTATTGTGTAAAGTTAAATTAACTTCAAATAGAGCGTTTTGACTTCACCGTTAGCGCGAGAAATGGGTCCAACTTTCGCATTTTTTTTATTTAGAAGAGAAATAAATACTCAGGATAGTTTAGTATCTGTTCTGTCCTCAGTCAGTGAAGGAGAAATCTTTCTAGACTTAAGCAATTTTAATGTTTGCCCCAATCCAGAGTGCCAATTTTGGGTGAGATGGATTTTCCCCACATCAAAAACCGGCATTGTGTCTAACTCTGTCTTTGTGGGGACGCAAGTAAATATGGAACTCTTCTCTTGGCCTTTTGTTCGGGAGCTAAGTGTAGTATCTGTTCTGATACTACACTTCATCTATTGTCCTCAGTCAGTAAAAGAGAAATCTATATTGACTTTTTTTTTAACAAACGAGTCCCCACTAATCAAGGTTCACAGGCCACTCAAAGATAAGGGTCATTGAGTTTGACGGGCAAAGTGACTATTTAAGAGGACGGTTCAACAAGAATTTGTTTACATTGGACTTGAAAATGGCAATGGTATAGTCAGCCAGGAAGTTCTAGAAAAAAACTTTGCTCACCAAAGTTCCACTTTGTTCTGGGCACCCAGAGGAAGAAAGGGAATCTATTGACAGTTGTTGTAGCTAGACGAGATTTTGTTGTTTAATGTTATAAAGGGGGGGGCATAGATTGAAGCTCATTCGAGCACCTGACATGAAACTAACGATAGAGTAGAGAAAAACTAGCGACATTTCTTCTGTGAGAAACGGGCAGTAGTGTGGAGAATAAGACATCGCCCACCAGATTTCAAAGTCGGTTCTGTACTCTGTCAAGGCTAGAAAGGATGCTCTGAGAGGCCATCCCCAGATGTGGCAACAGTACTCCATCTTGGGACGTATTTGACTCTTATACAGGTAGAGAATTGCGTCAGAAGTGAGATACCTTTTGGAGCGGTAGAATGATCCAATTATTTTTCCAGCGACCTTAGCAACCGATTTGAGACTGAGGCAGTTTTTTTTTTTTTTCTCCCAATCTAGAGTCCCACTTTTCCTAACATTAAAAATCGACGAACTCTGCTCTTGCGGGGAGGCAATTAACATAGAGACTGTGCGTGTGTATGATTGTCTGTGTCCGTCTGCTTACTCGGCTTTCGGAATTTACAAGTGAATTCTAATAGGTTCTCCGGCCTTTATTTTCTGTGTATAATCTCTTTTTTCAGGTCAATCCAAGTGAGACGGATTGTTAGGAAAGCAATTATGATACAAGTTACCGTAACTGTCAAGTTCCAGCAGGTAACCAAATGTATTTGTAGACATGTGCATATTCTGTGTCTACTTTCCTATACGTTCACATGTACACAGTTGTCTCCCTTGATAAAAAAGCCCTGACAACAATTGTATGTCATTTGACTATTTCAAATCTAATCTCCTGTTTTTTTTTTCTATAAATCTTAAATGTTATAAAAAATAATATTAAAATGTGTTTTTTATGTTTTTGTTTTTGCTTTCCAATTATTTCTTGCGAGACGATATTCCTGTCTTTTTTTCTTTTTCATGTATTCTTTTTCTCTATTTCTTTCATTCTTTTTTACATTTATTTTTTTTCTTTTATCCCTCTTTTGTCTATTTCTTTTGTTTGTTATATCTACCTTTCTTTCTTTCTTCTTTTTATTTCTTTCGTTTTTCACCAATTCATTATTTTTTTCATTCCTTGTTTCTGTCTTTCCTTTCTTTTTCAGTTTTCTTTCTTTCTCCCCCTTCTTTTCTTTTTCCTTTCATCCTCTATTTCAAACTTTCTGCTTTCCTTCTTGTGTGAAAAGACATTCTGCCTTTCTTCATTTCTTTTTTTCACATTTTTTCTTTCATTTTTGCATTCATTTTTTTCTTTCATTTTTACATTCATTTTATTCTTTCATTTTTACATTCATTTTTTTCTTTTGTGCATTCTCTCTTATTTTCTTTTATCTTTTTTCTGCCTTTATTACTTTAGTTTTTGTGTTTCCTTTCTTTTTTTTTCATTTCTTTTTTACTTTTTTTACCTTTTTTCTTTTTTACTTTTTCTTTATTTTTATTTTTATACTTTTTGTATTTTTTCTTTTGTACATTTATTCTTTCTATTTTTATTTCTCTTTTCTTATTTTTACTTTTCTTTTTTCTTTTATTTACTTTATTTTTCTTCTTTCTTTTTTACTCTTCCTTCCGTCCTTTTTACATTTCTTATTTTCTTACTTAATTCAAATCAAATGTTATACTAATATTATGTAAAAAGTATGTTTAAAAGATAAATACCCTGCAAAATGTATAGCTATTTCCCCCAACTTCTATATACCTATTCACTACAAAAATACTACGACCAACCAATCATTTGTAAATACGCACCCAACGTCGTCCTACTGCAAACACTAAGTCTCCTACCTAAGACTATCCTTTACATTAACAAGCTCGCCTTTTGGTTTTCCCTCCGACGCCACTATCCCAATTGTATGTATATATACTTGACTCTGTTTAATAAAATGTTTTTGAAAAAGTTTCGTAAATAAAACGAAATATCGAAATCAAAATCGAAACCAGCATGAATCTGTGTTAATTCCTTTTGTTCTATGAATTGTTTTCTTTGCTTTGTACCCTTATTTTTTTACCTATACATTTTTAACCTATACATGCTAATCGCATATATATTTAGAAACAAAAAAGAAACTGACCAATTTCATCGATCATAAAGTTTGGGAAACAAAGTCGAAATTGTTTTTACTTTAATACTCTTACAAATAAAAACAATATGAACAATTGGTGTATATCCTGTCCTTAATTCAGACATCCTATCTGTTGTGTATTTATTTTCTGTTTTGTTGTTCAGATATTTTTTTTTGTTATGTACTAATGGTGAACTGCTTGTCAAGGCCCAAAGGTCACTCGAGGATAAGGGTTAATGAGTTTGTCAGATGGACAGTGAGACAACACTATGAGAATTGGTAACGATGCTTGAAACTGGGCAGACTTTTAATTGGACTTGAAAAGGACTATGTTGTAGTCAGCTGGAAAGTAGCCCCATGATATTGTGTTCCACAGACGGGTAGTTTTTAAAAACAAAATTTGCTCATGAAAGTTTAGTTTAGTTCTAGGTACACAGAGGAAAAAAAGAAAATTATTTACAGAGGTTGTAGCTAGAATAGTTGTTCTTGTGAATGTTTTACAGAAGGAAACCATAGATTGGAGCTCAGTCGAACACCTACCATGAAAATAACGATAGAGTAAAGAAAGACTAGCAATGTTTATTTTGTGGGGAAAAGGCTGCAGGGATGAGAAGAGGGCATCCCTTACTAGATTTCGAAGTAGATTTCGTACTCTGCTAAGGCGGAAAATAGTGCTCTGATACAAGTAGAATACGCGTCAGGAGTGAGATAATTTATAGATCGACAGAATGTGATAGATACGTTCTGCAAATCAGGTTTGTTTAAAATTACTTCTATTTTGATATTGTAGAGTGTTCAGTTGAATCAATATTCAGGAGATCAATAAATGTCACCCATAGAATCGTTGATAAAATACATAATCCTTTCTGCAATCCAACCATATTTAGTACAAAGAAACTTCAGTCTATGTATAACTTGTCCACCAGGTTTCAGGAATGAATGTCCAACAGTCTTTGTTTTTATCACCGTTCAATAGAAAGCAATAGGTCCATGCCGTCTACCAATCTCCAGCCCGTATCCTTCCACGAAATGTACTACGACGGACTTGATTCACTTGTGCCCCCTTAACTTAAATGCCCCGACAAGCAGAAAAATCCCAACCCTTTCACTGTAATAGGCCTCATATGCTGGAAAGCTTTCTACTCTAATAGCTTTTTCCTCGAACCACTTGCCTTTGAATTCCCTCTCAGCTCCCTGTTTCCCTGACTGTACCAACATGCAGAAATTTAAATGTAATTGTTGTAGACCCGTGCTAGGGGTCACAAAAATAACAACCACAAATTGTGACAGGTTAAAGTATACAATGTATTTATATCATAGCAATACAGTAACGCCACTAAATGTGGTAGGAGATGACCGGATTCCTACCATGCGGTAAAACATGATAGGAATGTCCAATATTTAACACCTACCCACTATAGGAGTATGTGACACAAGGTCGGAAAGTGGGATTTAAAAAGCCAGCGCCCGAGAAGGTGAGCGCTTTAGCCATTAAAAATTGCCTGGGCAGCCCCGTCGGCATTCCCCGGTAGGGGCGCCTCAGGCAGTAAGCTATAAACTTACTCCTCCCCAAAGAGGAGAGGCAAAGCCTGGGAGGGTGGACCTCCTAGAACTGCACAGGGCAGACCCATAGACCGGCGGAATCATGCCCCGAAGGCCAAGACAACACCGGTCTATAGGGTGTAGTATCCATCGGAACAGATACCACACGTGGACACTCACATGATAGGAGTGTCCTCGATATTTAACACCTACCCACTATAGGAGTATGTGACACAAGGTCGGAAAGTGGGATTTGAAAAGCCAGCGCCCGAGAACGTGAGCGCTTTAGCCATTAAAAATTGCCTGGACAGCCCCGTCGGCATTCCCCGGTAGGGGCGCCTCAGGCAGTAAGCTATCAACTTACTCCTCCCCAAAGAGGAGAGGCAAAGCCTGGGAGGGTGGACCTCCTAGAACTGCACAGGACGGACCCATAGACCGGCGGAATCATGCCCCGAAGGCCAAGACAACACCGGTCCATAGGGTGTAGTATCCATCGGAACAGATACCACACGTGGACACTCACATGATAGGAATGTCCTCGATATTTAACACCTACCCACATTAGGAGTATGTGACACAAGGTCGGAAAGTGGGATTTGAAAAGCCAGCGCCCGAGAACGTGAGCGCTTTAGCCATTAAAAATTGCCTGGACAGCCCCGTCGGCATTCCCCGGTAGGGGCGCCTCAGGCAGTAAGCTATAAACTTACTCCTCCCCAAAGAGGAGAGGCAAAGCCTGGGAGGGTGGACCTCCTAGAACTGCACAGGACAGACCCATAGACCGGCGGAATCATGCCCCGAAGGCCAAGACAACACCGGTCTATAGGGTGTAGTATCCATCGGAACAGATACCACACGTGGACACTCACATGATAGGAATGTCCTCGATATTTAACACCTACCCACTATAGGAGTATGTGACACAAGGTCGGAAAGTGGGATTTGAAAAGCCAGCGCCCGAGAACGTGAGCGCTTTAGCCATTAAAAATTGCCTGGACAGCCCCGTCGGCATTCCCCGGTAGGGGCGCCTCAGGCAGTAAGCTATCAACTTACTCCTCCCCAAAGAGGAGAGGCAAAGCCTGGGAGGGTGGACCTCCTAGAACTGCACAGGACAGACCCATAGACCGGCGGAATCATGCCCCGAAGGCCAAGACAACACCGGTCTATAGGGTGTAGTATCCATCGGAACAGATACCACACGTGGACACTCACATAATAGGAATGTCTTCTGTTGAGTCTTTGCAACCATGGTATTTATTATAGATGGTTGCTTCCATTAGTTCTTCAATAGGGGTGATTTGTACCCCACAACAGTAATGTAAACCAACATCTCGCGGCATAACTTCCCACATAGGATGTCCCTATAAATCTGGCCCCTAAATCACAGTAGCCCTTACCTCTCAGTGGCGATATGCGTTGTTTAAGGTGAATAAAAATAAAAAGAATGTTTTAAGTACACCTGGATAAAACGTTCAAAATTGTCAATAACTTTGACGTACTCCTCCGTTAGCACTGCCTTGTTTTTGCTGCGATGACCCTCTTTAGTTCAGAAATAGTCTGGGGTTGGGTTTTTTTTTTTTAAGATTACGCAAAAGATTTTAAAATTTATAGGGGATTAACTTCCGGGGAATGTGAAAACCAATCAGGATATTATTGAACAGCTATAAAACAAAACTGTTGGCTATTTATGAGTGAAATTTGGTGGACAAGTCAGGCATAGACTAAAGTTTACACATTTGTACGAAACATGGTTGGATGCAGAAAAGATTGCGAATTTTATTAACGATTCCATGGGTATAATTTTGTATGTGTGTGTAGGGGGGGGGGCTGTATTTTAATAATATGTATTATTTGTATTATGCTTACTACTATTCTCATCTTGGTTTTACAGCTTTCGGCCGATAGATCCTCTGACCTTCATCCCTTATGTCGAATACGAAAATCTATGCGGAATTTCGAACTGAACCCTTTATTTAATCGACGAAAGTAGACTGTTCGTGTTCCATCAATCATGACCGGGTGTAAATGTTAATTTTTATTTCATTCTTAGTTATTATCGCGTGTAGTAGAGATCGGAACTTCAATCTCCAGAAAAACTATTTATTAAAGTAAAATTGGAGAAAACTAACGAAAAATAGGCTTGTCCGAATCAAATAGCCCGATATAAAACGGATTGCCATTTTAGTCTGACTTTGAAAATGCAACTCACTTAAATTTAGATTTTAGATTTTAGATTTCATTAGATTAATACAACCACTCTCACACTTAACAAACACACATACATTTAACAGACACACACACATTCAACAAACACACATACATTTAACAAACATACACACCTGCCTTTGACATTTTTTCTATATATTTTTTTTAATTTAGCAAACGTTATCAGATTAACATTTAAATTTTTAGAAGGAGTCCATTTTTTTTTTTGTAAATTTGACGTGAAATGACCTCGTCGTCTGTAGTTAATTCATGAAAACTGTGATAATTCTCTCTAATTTTTTTATGTTTTTTACTCTTACAATATTGATTGAATAAAAGATTCTCAGATTATCTTTTTTTTTATTTTTCGAAAATCATACTGTTCAATTTTTAGAAAAGGGATTCAGTTTGCTTTAAATTTCGGAAAGGCGTTTTCCAACGCGAGTATTTGGACAAAATATAGCAGTGGATCACTTTACGTTAAACAAAAAAAACTGAACCCTTAACTAAAAATTGAATAGTCAGATTTTTTAAAAATTATACTCAGAAAATGTTGTATTTAATCGATAATGATAAGAATTTTTTTTTAATAACAATTTTTTTACAAGGCGGGGGCACCCGTCGTTTTCGTCCACCCATATTTCTTTTCGTATTTAAATGATATATTATTTATTTAAATGACATATTATTTATTTAAATGACATATCATGCGAGGAAATGAGAGGTCGTATTTAAATTTGACTCCAAACGCTTTCAAGCGTACTATAGGTAACTGATAGGATAAATAGGAAATAAGCACGCTGGCAGCCACTATCGTTGCCCAGTATCAAATACTTAATACTTACCGGCCTGTATCGAAGAGGTTTCACGTACAAGCAGCACCTGGTTTATCACGGTCAATCCTTGATGTCTCTTGAGTGACTAAATCCACTAGCATATTAATTGGTGAGTTGAAAATAACAGCAAATAAAAGTTCAGTCGGGATCAATTTCCTGAACTCGAGGTTAGGATTATTAGACTGTGGGAAATGATAGAAACAGATGTGACGTCACATGACTAAAAAAAGAAGGTGAGAGGGGATAAGTCTAAAGTTCCTTAGAAGCACTACACGTGCGAACATGTTAATTTAAAATGCGCTGATAAGATATGATTAAACAGTGACTCTCTCTCTCTCTCTCTCTCTCTCTCTCTCTCTTTCTCTCTCTCTCTCGATTCCACTGGTCAGTGATTGGAACGAAGATTAACCCTCTGAGCACTGAATTTTTCTTTTGTAAAAAAAATGATTTTTACACATATTTTTCAAATGACACTGTAAACAATGCATATGACATTTATAGCATATAAATATGACTATCAAAATAAATTGTAAAATTTGACTAATTTACATATTGTGATGGCGGCCATCTTTAATCTATAATGAGGTTGACCATCCGCTCATGGAAAATTGTCATTTTCTCATGCATATATAAGTCAATTGTATGTTTGTGCTGTTGTGTATTGTATTGCAAATAAAACGTATATTCACTCTGTCTTTTAGGTTAGAAATAAAATTTAAAAAACAGTTGTTATTTCACTATTATTGTACCAGAGCTGGGTTAATCAACGTTTATTTCCCTAATGCCTTTTTCCTATATATTTTAATCACACGAAATATATGTTAAAATGTTCATTAGTTTTGGGATTAACCTTGTAAGCGCGGATTTTATTTGTTTATTGAAACATAGTTTTTTAAACATATTTAACAAATAACTCTAAGCTTATCTTTTCATTTTATGACAAAACAATGCATATGACATTTATAGCATATAAGTAGTACTATCAAAATAATAATAAAATTTGACTAATTTACATATTGTGATGATGGGCATCTTAAATCTATAATGTGGTTGATCATCCGCTCATGGAAAATTGTCATTTTCTCATGCATATATTAGTCAATTGCTGAATTTATTGTGTATGTTTGTGCTGTTGTGTATTGTATTGCAAATAAAACCAGTTTTACATGTAGTATCGTCTGCTAGAATAGGTGGTAGACTTGTTGCAATTTTGCGACAGCCGCGCTCAGAGGGTTAAGTCTAATATATCTCATCTGTCTTCATAACAGTTTTGTCATTACTTAGTCCTTCTCTAGGCATGAAATAACTTATTCGCACGCGGCGTGCCCTCAGTCTGGAAGGATCACTGAAAAGTTGCGTACAAGAACAAGCAGCTAACAAGGCATGAATATGTATGGCACAAGGTCAAAATGCAACATTGTGTTATCATAGTTTGATTAGTACTGAGTGTCCTGGAGCCTTTTGGGGGTGCCCAGTCTGTATAAATACTGAGAACGCCACATTACACCAGCCTTGTGCCACATCTTACATTTAGAAGCACTTATGGCGTATCTATATGCTATTAAAAAGTTATCGTGTTTTTTTTTTTTAGTTTTTCTATTCGAACGCAAATAGAATCATGTCAGATTGGTTGGCTAAAAGAGGATTACATTACTAAGGCAGTAGACTTTACGATGCCACGTTCGAATCTCACGTAAATACCAAGGAATATTTTGAAACTAGATACGTGTTCTATTAATTTAAAGAAATTAATATAACATAACATAGAAGTGTCCCCATTTTTTTTATATTTCGCAAAAAATAGTAAACATGAAGTTTATTCGGCATAAAAAATTCAGAAGTTGAAATTCCTTCAAAATTCCGACCTGAACTAAACTTTTCAAGGTCACATTCAAAAGTCAAGGTCAGATGAGATGCGGACTACATTCGCTATAAAATAGACCAAGTAGCGAGTCTATGAAAAGAACCGAAATCGCCAAAAGTATAACTTTCAACTTTTTTCCTGACTTTGACCATGACTTTTGATTTAGTTATCTCAAAATGAAACCAGTTTTAAATTATACCATAACCTATATTTTGACCAAGTTTAGCAACGATTGGTCAAGCGATGTTGATGCTGTACACAAACAAACAAACTCGACCGAAAACATAACCTCCTTGTTGGATGGAATAATGTTGCAGGCGTCAGTACTTTGATGACGTCATCATGTATATCCAATTGTCTTCAAATTTAGAAATTTCAATTTTTTTTTCAATCACTAAAGCTTTCCCCATAAGACTTTGTATTCATATACGTAAGAATGTATCCTGCTTCTCACAGACGCGACCACATGAACACTTTATTTTTTTATTTTTGCATATCAACGGACGCACACTCAACCTTTATAAAATGTATCTGTTTCATATATATATATATATATATATATATAATATTTGTTATTGTTTATTATCTATGTACGTATACGTTTCGTCCTTAATAATCGGGACCCATCAGCATAGAGATATGACTATTCACTACCGGTCATGCGATTCGAAACTCCGGATTACGAGTATTTTGCAATTCAAATCCGACGCCTTAACCACTCGGCCAAAGTTGAACAGCGAATAAGCGGTGATAATTTTAACACTTTATACGGCGGCTTGACGTCATAGCGCGTTCGACTTTTTAATGAAAGGAACGATGCATTTAAAGCTAGCGACGTCATGCTGTGTTAATACTATTAGACGGGTTTTTGCTAGGAGCTACAAATAATATATATAGTCTTGGAAGTTTTTAAAACTAGAAGAAAAAATGATTTAGTCCCAAGTCCTTCGTTGGAAAATCCCCTTACTTGTAAGTCAATCAATCTCTTGTAAGCACTGTATTAATAAGTTCCCAAGAATTTACGTTAGTCTTAATATTTTTATAGGGATCATCAGTTGTTTACCATGAAAAACTGTTTCAGACACACACACACACACACACACAAACACACATATATATATATATATATATATATATATATATATATATATATATATATATATATATATATATATATATATAAAGTGACAGATTAAAGTTATACCATTCTATGTAAGTTTCGAAGTAAAGAAAATCTAACACACCAATTAAGCAAGATTCTTTGAATTTCAATTTCTTCTTAAGATCCATTAAGCTGAAACCTTACATTTTAGACATTTTCTAGAATTAAAATTATGCAATGGATTTTGATAAGAATTTGAAGTAGGATTCTAAAGATATAGGTTAGCATCATTATATCTTGTGGTGCAAAACTGTTATGTTCGGGAAATTAATTTTACCCGTCCTGGGACAGGTATTCATTTAGTTAACGTATATAAAGAAAAACATTTATGAACTCACATTTAGTAAAATAACAGATCAATTCACGAATCTTGTGAACCAATTCTAAATGTAAATAGAAAACTGACAATGACTTAATTATATTAAAAATGTTTATTACTTCGATTTTTCTGTTGTCTTTCTTATCTTCTAGATTATAATGAATAATATATCTCGTTTAATTAACTCATTCCACAGACAAAAATAGGTGAAACAATCTCAAAAATAAAAAAGAAAGAAAAATAAAAAAGACTTTGAAAGCTACCGCTCCAGAAAGTACCTCACACCTGACGCAATCTTCTACCACTATAAGAGTCAGATACGTCTTAACATGGAGTACTGCTACCATATCCGGAGAGGCGCCGCTCGGGGCACTCTCTCTTGCCTTGAGAGAGTACAAAACCGCTTCGCAATCTAGTGGGGAGTGATCTCTTTTCTACCCTGCAGTCTCTTTCATGCAGGAGAGATATTACTAGCCTCTCTCTTCTGTATCGTTATGCTTATGGTAGGTGCTTGGCTGAACTCAAATCTTTGGTCTTCTGCCCCCTCCTCTGTAAAAATTTCACAGTAAGAACTCGTCTAGCTACAACAATAACAAATAACACCTCTCTCTCTCTCTCTCTCTCTCCTCTCTCTCTCCTTCTCTCTCTCTCTCTTTCTCTCTCTCTTTCTCGCTCTCTCTCTCGCTCTCTCTTTGATGACTTCAAAGAGCATAAACATATTCCGGTGGGTCAAGGTTTATAATTACGTAATATTATTTACAATTTATTTGCGTTACGTTTAATTTTAGTTGTTCTTTGCTTTCCTTTTTCTAATTATAATATTTTTACTTTCTTTCTTCTTTTATTTTGATCTCTACCTTTCTAGTTATCGCTCTCACCTCCCATCTTAATCTCTCTCTCTCTCTCTCTCTCTTTCTCTCACCTCCTATATTTCTCACAGACACACACACACACCTCCCATCTTTCTTTCTCTCACTCTCTCTCACTCTCACCTCATATTTTCGCTCTCTCTCTCTCTCTCTCACCTCCCATCTTTCTCTCTCTATCTCTCACTTCATCTCTCTTACTCTCTCTCTCTCTCTCTCTTTCTCTCACCTCCTATATTTCTCAGAGACACACACACACACCTCCCATCTTTCTTTCTCTCACTCTCTCTCACTCTCACCTCATATTTTCGCTCTCTCTCTCTCACCTCCCATCTTTCTCTCTCTATCTCTCACTTCATCTCTCTCCCTCTCTCTCTCTCTCTCTCTCTCTCTCTCTCTTTATCTATCTATCTATCTATTTATCTATCTTTCTATCTATCTATCTCTGTACCAGAACGAAACGGAGCTTCCATGAACAGAGATTCTTTCCTAGAACGTCTTGTCTTTTGAACAAGATACCGCGAGGCTGCTTCCCAGCCGATTACAACATGGTCGTCTTCAAGTCTAACGTAAACAAATACTTGTTGAGCCACCTACCGGAGAATCAAGTTCTTTCCAATTCTCTCGTGGCGGCGACCATTTTCCAACTGAACCTACTCTTTTAACCCTTATCCTCGAGTTGTCCCCGGACCTTGATAAGCGGTGGCCCATCAGTAAAAACAATTAAAAAGTTATTTATTCCTTACATAAAGACTAAAAAAACGAACTTCAGACGCATTATTTGTTGGGATGATTTCTTTCAATATTATCTGTTAGACTTTTGAGATGGTGTTTTGGGAGTTAGTCTGTTCGTATGCACGTAGAAACATCTGATTGGTTTACAACAAGGGAATGTGCAGAATACACATTACTAAGGCAGTAGTCTTTACGATGTCAATATTCGAGTTCGACTATCACGTAAGTCTAAATATTTTTTTTTAACTAGAAAGGTGTTTTATGAATTTAAAGAAATTAACGTCGTCAGATGGAGTAGTGCTACTATATCTGAGGAGGTGCCGCTCGGAGCTCTCTCTCTCTCTCTCTCTCTCTATGTATATATATATATATATATATATATATATATATATATATATATATATATATATATATCTTGCCTTGACAGAGTATATTACATGGATATTTTTATCAAACTAAGTGGGGTTTTCTTTTTATAATCCGCAAAAAATAGACATGAAGGTTATTCAGCATGAATTTAAAGCAAAATATTTTTCCTTATAACTGTAATTTCTAATGTCGGTCGACAATAGAAAAAGTACGTAAATACATTCATCGTAGTTACTCACTCTCTCATGCAAATACTAAGCAACTTATTTTTTCCACGAAATTTCACAAATATTTTCGTTCGTACGAGCTATAAAGTAGTAGAATATAGGTAAAGATAGAAATTGATACATCTGGGTACTGGACAAACACCGCTCAAGGAGTGGGTATGACCATGTTTGTATTATTTAGATTATTCGGACTACTATTCTCATCTTGGTTGTTATTTTCATAACGTTTCGGCAGATTTTCCTAATGGCTTTTAATGCACCACTTACATCCTAAACTTTTACACACTGCAACTTTTTTCCAACTGGATCATCTGGACCATTTAATAGTGTGTGCCTGCCCATAACGTCAACGGATTTTTACAACTTCAGATGCCATTTTTTCCCTGGAGTTTACCTTACTTCAAATCTTCTGTTACGAACTCTCATGGCGCCTTAAACGGTGAACTTTTCCTATATTTTCCCCTATTTCTTTTTACATTTATTTCATATTATCTTTATATCTTTTCAAATTATGATTTTTTATAATTTCCCTTTACCAACTTATCTGTTTGCACTCCTCGTACGATAAGATTTCATTTTTTGAAAAGCCATGGCTGAAGGAAGGATAATACAATTTCTTTTATTTGAACCCTCTTGTTTTGAACAGCTGATGACTTAGTAGATATTGTATGTTAAACAATTTTATTCTCATCCTTTACGGTTGTACTACTCTTATATGTATATACTAGAGGGATACACGTCTCAGGATGGTTTAGATTAGTTTTCAACAACTTTATGTCTCCTTACGAAAGTTAAAATCACGATACAATGATATTAAACTTTATGTCTAGAATCCTAATTTCACTTTTGATCCAACTCCATTACATGGTTTTGATTCTAGAAAATGTCTCAAATTTAAGGCTTAAGTTACGGGGTCTTAAAAAGAAATTGAAATTCAGGAAATCTTGCTTAATTGGTTTCAAACGACTATGGATAAAATTGAATGTAAATCTGAATGTTTTTAATTTTCAAATGAGAGGTTCTGCCTATACTATTTCCCATAAAACATCCCAAAGAAACTGAAATTTGGGGAATATTTACTAATTAATGTATAATACCTATTGTTAAAATTTAACAAAAATCGGACTTACTGGAATTTTTACAAAGGGCTTCCATCCCTCTGCGCCTACTTTACATGAAACTAAATTAAACATAGCTCACATTTTGGCCCCTTACGCATAGCAGCTGGGTTACTTTGCTTAGTTATGAATCCTGCATATACAAATATATAAACATATACACATATCTAACATGAAATAATCCTGGTTCATTCAAAAAGAATTTATTCACAAACAATTGTTTCTGTCCATTTTTGGGGAAATCTTGTAAATAAACTGTATTCATTTAAAGGTTACTACACGAATTATGCAAAGTTTCATTTTTTGTTTGTTTATTTTACACAAGTAAAATAAATTTACATTGTATTTGATGTTATTATGATCTATAGATTTTAGTTTTACTGTTAGTTTAAAAACAATAAATATTTGTCAATTTATCATTAGTACCAGCAATGGAAAATTAAGTTTGAAAAAACTTTAAAAAATCGTTTGGGAATCGAAAATAAGGCTAAACTTTTTTCCGATTCTGATACCAATTCCGATGCACAAAAAGTTCCGATCTTTTCGATTCACGATTCCGATTATATATATATATATATATATATATATATATATATATATATATATATATATATATATATATAGTCTCGGAAGTTCTTTTAACCTTCAAAACTGAAATAAAAAAAATAAAAAAAAATTTGTTGAATTTGTCTAGTAAGTCAATCAATCTACTGCAATCACTATTTTAGTTAACTTCCAAGAATTTACTCTAATATAAATATATTTTAATATATGTTTCTTTATATAAGGGATCGTCAGTTGTTTACCATGAAAACTGTTTCAGGGATTTTAAAAACAAAACAGTATTTCTTTATCATGGCATCCCAGCAGTGTTGATCAGACACCACCTCCCTATTTAATAATTATTTTTTAATTTAAAAAGTGTACAAATATTTGATTTAGTTTTGCCTCCAGATTTGTTTTTCTAAAGTTTTAAAATATAGTTTCTCCTTACCTGTGTTGTTCCTTTCAAAGTGAGTATTTACTATTTTACAGAACATCTATTTTATAGAGTTAAATGATTCCATTATAATAACCCCCCTTTTTCCCCCTTGGTTATTTTCTTTGTCTACAAATGTTTTAAAATTAAAAATATATATTTATAAAAATATTTCATATATACATATATATATATATACATTTATTTATTTATTTCATCATAGACTATTTACATATGTTATACATTTTTATAGTAGAGTTTTGGATTTCTTTTATCAATTTCTTTTGATTTATTTCATATAATTTAAAAGCGTCAGGATAGCGTGTTATTGCCTTATTTAATTGTCTAAATATTTTATTTTTATCTCCACCTTGTTTAAGCATTCTTATTACTAATGAAGTGACTGGAGGTATAAAATCCATTAACCTTAAAGTAACGCGGGCTATTCTTAGAAATTCGGACATTATACTCCCATAAAATATATACATAGGACAGGTACTACTTTTATGCGGCATACGAACGATATGAAAGGGAAAAGAATTACTTTTATCAAACATTTTATAAATAAATCTACCATCCTCAATTTTTATATCTAAATCTAGAAAGGTAGCATGTATTCCTGTATGTTCACAATTTAATTTTAATTCCCTAGGATATATTAAATGTGTTGTATTTTCAAACTCCTCTCTATCATTTATATATATATATATATATATATATATATATATATATATATATATATATATATATATATATATATATATTAAAACCGGAATGTGTCCCTTTAAACGGTGCTGATGACTCTATCTGGTAAAGCAATAGCCGGAATTTTTCCTAATTCCAGGAATGACCAGATGGACAAATTCGGGTATTTCTAGTGGATACAGTAATGTATAGTATTAAAATAAAATTATTAATATTAGCTCTTACATGATTTACCAAGGAGAACTTTGATATGCTTTTCTACTAACATATGATACATAATATATATATATATATATATAGAGAGAGAGAGAGAGGGGGGGAGTATTAGAAGGCAATCACAATGCAAGAAATGGAAATTTCCATTTCTTGTATTGTGATAGTCTTCTAATACTTCTCTATATACGTATTACACACAATGCTTCAAGCTACCTTTCCTTTATATATATATATATATATATATATATATATATATATATATATATATATATATATATATATATATATATATATATATATATATATATTAATGCAATAGAAATTCATGACATCATTAACATTTTGTAATCATGCTCACAAAATATCAACATTTAACAATATTATCCATGTGTACATGCGTTTCGGAAATCCAATTTATTATCACTTTTACACAAGATAGAAACTTGACAATTTAATGACTTTCCTCGTCAGCACAAATTCTTCATAAACCCTAATATCGGACACTTGTAATAGAAAGATTTTCAATAATTTCAAGAACAAAAATAGAAAGAGTGGAAGTATGGAAATGGCGGAAAATAATCACTTTATTGGCAGGTTAAAAACGTGACATCAACAAAAAGTCAAAATATGGGATGGAGTCGTTTTGGGGGAAGGGATGTCGATTATGAAAAGTCTGAAATTAAGCAGGGTCCCTTAAAATCGATCCCATTTTGCCTAAACTCTCGCTGATTTATCAGATTGCCCATAGTGGCCGAGTTGGGTTAAGGCGTCAGAATCTGGGTTATAACACGACTCGTGTTCTGGGGTTTCGAATCCAGCGACCGGTATGAATAATTATCTCTACACTGACGATTCCCGAAAGGATGAAACGTATACGTATGTAGATGAAAACAAATATTTATAATTATCTGTCGCCCTCAATCTAGGCTGGGCACTGTAGTGAGTAGTATTAACACAGCCGTCATCGTAGCTTTAATGCATGTTCCTTCAGTAATTGAACACTCTTGGCGACAGCTGCCTATAACAGGTTTAAACTCTCGCTGATTTATCAGATTGTTCATAGTGGCCGAGTGGGTTAAGGCATCAGAATATGGGTTATAACAGTGTGTGTGTGTGTGTGTGTGTGTGTGTGTGTGTGTGTGTGTGTGTGTGTGTGTGTAAGGTTAGTGGGAGACAACCCCAGCAGAGTGCTCGATTATTACGAAAAATAAAAAATAAAAGCGTAATATTTATTAATATGCTGATATATATAAACAGAGGCTGGAGAGAGCCTATTATATGCCTTTTTTAGGATTTGAAACCGATGGTACCGATGTTGTACTGATCTTCTGTAATATATATATATATATATATATATATATATATATATATATATATAGAGAGAGAGAGAGAGAGAGAGAGAGAGAGAGAGAGAGGTTTAGATTGTATTTAAAGTAATAGCACTATACTATGTTGCTAACAACTTCTGCAAGACATGGTACATTCGTAGATATTACCTACGTTTCAGCATAGCAAGGCATAACACCACACGTCTCAAATTAACGAATATAAAACTCACTTTACTCGTCACCGTGTACAAGACTCGTCTGTTTAACCAGCTCTCTAGGGCAAAGTGTCCTGCCCTGGATTCTATACAATCTGATATATGTTAACGCCCATCTGTTTCTTTCTGTCTGAAGTAAATATAATAGGCCAGCTTAAATTAAGTATACAATTACTGCCATCCTAGAAAAATGGTTTTAAACTTGACCATCTACAACGATTTACGTCGTCAGTTAATGAATAATATGATAAAATCGTCCTGTTTTCTTTCTTCTGTGTGATAAGGTAACGCCCGTCTGGTTGCTTGTTTGGAGCAAATGCTGTCGGCGCGGTTTTTCAATTAGACTTAATTTTCTAGATGCGCACATGAAAAAAAAATGGCTTCTAACTTGACCATTTGCGATTATATATACTAGCTGGGCGTGTGGTACATTGCAGGGTATTTGAAATTAGTACGCTAAAATCCGCTTACTGCCTCATTTAATTGTTAACAAATATGAGAAACTTTCGGATTTTTTATTGAAGAGCCTCACAAAAGATATCTCCGCCCGCTCAAAAACAGACAACATGAGGGGTCAAGTAAAAGAACGCTTTATTACTTACTCAAGATGGTGGAAATCATTCATGTCACTGAGTATTTATATAAAAGATTGTTTCTCTTATATTATAAACTCACACAAAACTCACACAAATAGCTGTTAACCATTCCGCGATGCGTTCCACGGTGGTTCTTATTCTTCATTTTATATATCCTAAACCTAACCATAACTCTAACCCGACGCATGTATAGACATTGATCACTGTTTCTCATTTCGTTTTTTTTTTATAAAAGAGCTCCTGCAAAAAATATACTCCCACCACCTAAAAATGACGAAGTTGTATTACTTACACAAAAGGATGGAATCTATTATTTGCATAAAATGATCACTTTTCTATATGCTTCTGCCTTTAGATAAACTAAAAATAATAATTGTCCAACCATTGACGTAATGCGTTCAACAGTGGCGTTTTTTCTGCATTATGTACAACTTAACTTTAACCCTAACCTAACACGAGAACGTCTAGACGGGACTCACAAAAGTAGAAAAGTAGGTCAAGGACGTGTGTGCGCACTGTGCATGAGTAGCGAGGTTATTATTTTTTGTGTTTTGCGAAACTTATCTTTCCATTAGTGACGGGGCTTTACTACATAAGACCCAAACCTTCTTAGTTGAATGAAATTTAAAATGGAAATAGATGAAATTGCCCAAGCTGCATCCATTCATTCGTTTCATATGAATCAGATGGTTCTATTGCTGGCATTGGTTTCCCCGATATTTTTCTAGTTAGAATTATTTCTTAAAAGACATTAGGTACTTACGGGAGGGAACGCATGAAGGTTTTCTAAAATCTTCAGTGAAAGTGTTTCTGTGGAACGAACTAGATTCGAACTTGGCATAGCCATGTCGTACGTCCGTGTCGTTAACCACTTAGCCACCGTCACCTCCCCAAGCTAGAGTAAGTTAGTAATTTACATTTTGATATGTTGTGTTAATGTGTCATTATTTATTCACCATAATTGGCTGCTTGCTTGTTGGGGTTCATTTCATGCTTAACCCGTACATTTGTATTTGTATTCGGTTGGTTTGTAGATTCATTTGTTCTGAAGGCGTATATTTTTGTATATAAAGACAGTTTTTGAAACGATTGTCTCTATTTAACCCATAGATGGGACCCTGTCAGGTACTCCCAATCCGAGTTAGAATAGACTTGAAAGGTAGTGGCCATGAAGGAGTTACTTCATACTCCACAAAGTTCCAAAATTTAGACCGTACAACTGGGTGCAACTTTATGTTATACCTAGGATAGATTCTAATTAATCCATGGACAGTACCCTGACAGGTGCTACCACTACTACATTTCAAAGTGGACCTGGAGTAATTGCAATTAAAGGGTGACTACCTACTTCCCAAAGAACTCAAATTGGGATCTCACTGGATGCAGTTCTGTGTCACACGCAGGATGCTTATGGGAGAGCTTGAGTAGTTGCTATGATTGGAGGTAATCATTACTATTACCGACATAAATTATTTTTAAGGAAATACCGTTGGGAAATTAGTAAAAAAAAAATTTATTTTGATTAACCTACTCATTTGTGACCTATTTGCGTTAAAAAATTAATATTTCAAACAGTTAGTTTGTTTTTTAATGTCATCTTTCCGTCCTAGTAAAGATCGTTTTATATTCCTATTCTTCAAATCCTGTATTTAGTGTAGCGAGTATGTTGACATCAGTGTGTAATAAGCCCCCGATCAAAAGCGTTCTTAAATGTCTGCTTGTATTTCAGACCTTGAAATGGAAGATTAAGCAGAGGACTACCGATATCTAGTAGTTTTTTACTACATAAAAAGAGAAAAAAAGCTACAGAAACCTGCATAAAGATATGCCATGTGTACGGGGAGAATGCTGTTACAGAACGAGTGTGCCAGAAACGGTTTGCTCGATTCCGAAAAGGAAATGTGTCAGTGAGATGCTCCTCGCTCTGGTCGACAAAAGATGATTGACAGTGACCAAGTAAAAGCCGTAGTTGAACAAGATTGTCGTGTGACAACCAGACAAATCGTAGACATTCTCAAAATTTCCAAATCGAACGTGGAAAATGAATTGTATAAACTCGGTTATTTTTCTAAACTTTACGTTTGGGTTCCTCCTTCCTTAAAAGACGAACGAACTTTTTGGCCAACCTTATATTAAGCCAATTTACTGTACTGTAAATAGTGATTGAGATTAAAATAATTCGCAGTAGCCATTTTGACGCTGGGCAGGAACTTAGTAGATAGCCAAAACGGAAGCGAATAGGCATCGAAAATGCAGAAGCCAAGTATTCGGCCCTTACTTGCTTTCGCTCTGCTTATGTACTTAGTTCTTGTCCAGCATCAAAATGGCTATCGCGGATTATTTTAATCTCAATCACTATTTACGGTAAAGTAAATTGGTTTAAAACATCTTTTAAATATTAAATGTTAATTTTTTTTACGCAAATAGGTCACAAAAAAGTAAAATCACAAAATAAATCTTTTTTGACTAATCTCCCAACTGTATGTTCTTTCAAATAATTTATGTTGGTAATAGTAATGATTAGCGGATTAGAAAATACACTTTTCTATGAGACGTTTAGGCAGATACAACAATCAATACCTGCAAGTGATAAGATTGTAATGCTAGAGTAGAAAGAGATTTTGGAATTATCTTGGTAAGAACGATGTCGGAAATAAAAACCGGAATAGCCTTCTTTTTTTCTTTTTTTTTTTTTTTTTTTTTACAGCGTTCAATGTTCGAATTTACAGTATACAAAGCATAAAGGTGGTCCTCCCTACAACTTTCACAATGGCTCATTTATGACTATATCATTGCTTTAAAGCATGCATGGATAACTTTTATTCATGTGTGGGCCAGATTAAGTTTTCTCAACCTTGACACGGGCCAGTGCCCTGATTGTAGACTATGCATGTGTAAGTACACATTCATGTATGCTATAGATATAGATATATTCAACTACCGATTTTTATTCATTTATTACTCTGTGGCTATCAATATAAATTTCTTTAAATAAAAAAAGGTATTCAAAAAGCAAAAACTAAAACAAATTTATTGGATAGGACCCGTGGCGCAGTGGGTATAGTACTACGTGGTACTAGTGGTATTAGTTCTAAGTGACAGTCATCTGAAGGTTGAAGGTTCAGTCATCAGTGCGGGCCATACGAAGAATTGCGAATTACTGAAGACTTCTTCGCAGTCGTGGCAGATGGAACGAGATGAAACGTGGATTAAATAAAGGGTTCCGTTCGAAATTCCGCCCAGAAAGATTCCCGAGTTCGACAAAGTACACCTGAAGAAGGTTGGAGGTTACATAGGCCGAAACGTTTTGATAAAAACACCCAAGATAAGAACAGTAATCCGAATATACCAAATTCTACAAATTGATTGGGTAACGGTAATGAAAGGTCAAAAAAGACATCAATCCATTTGCCCTGACTTTCAAGCATGACTTAAAGTTCCCGTCGTATATTAGCTGTGTTTCGGATAATTCCTTAAGATTCTTTTAATACTTTCTTAAAAAGATAATCCTTATCAAAAGTCTCCACGGGGCCCAGGAAAAGCGTCCGCAAGCTGGATTTGGCTCGCGGGCCTTAGATTGCCCATGCATGCTCTGAAGCGTGATATATAGTAAGTTGTCTCACCTATAAAATGATGTTGGTCAGATTTTCAAAGTTTGACCCGAATAGCATTTAAGCTGACAAATCAAACTTGGGTTCTGACTAGTAAAGTTCCATGTGTTACTGTTGTACCACGTTAATCGCAATAGAATAACGTCCTTCGCCACAATTTATTTTTAAAACTACTTAATCAGATCTAGCCGTTTTCTGTATGTAGTAATTCTTGAATAGTCACCTTAAAATAAAAATATTTTATGGGGAATAATTCTTATTCTTTTAGTGATAGTTATCATGTATTACTTACTTTTGTTTTATTCAAGGTTTACTAATGGTTATGTTTTCTCATTATTTTCTTTATAAACAAAAACAAATGTTCATTTGCAATTTAGACAAAGATGGATCATTGACTTATATATTCATTTTCTTACTTACGTCTTGATTCGTCCTTAATAAATTAAAACCAGGTTCACGTTTAGCTTAGATATTGAACATAACAAAACAAATGCGTTATATATAATTAATTTTATTGTATTTCTGAATCCACAGGAAAACCTGTTAGGAGAGTTACCTCCCCCTGTTTTACATATTTATTCCGAAGTGCGATCTGCCCAATGTAAAATACGATAAAATAGAGTCTTACGTTTAATTAAAAATCTACTTGATAATTGGTCCTATTTTTTTTTTCTGTGTATACTAATTATTGCCTAATACGTAAGTATAAACAAGAGTTTTTATTTGAAATTGCGTTTTCTAATTACGACCTCATCTCGACAAGCACCCAAGCCAGTCTATCAAAACAACTTATTCTTGCATGAAAACAATTACATTTAATAGTTTTGTTTACATTCATTTACATTACACTGGTATTTTAATCCGTTAATAATAATTACTATGATTTTTAACCTGATTATTAATATTTGGTTTGGGGATTTTGAAAGTTACCTTTACTTGAAACAATATTTATTCGATATATTAAATGCTTTCTAACTTCGACGGCTGACAAAGTCATTCATTCTTTTCTTTTTTCACCTTTTAACATGAAAATGTTGCGAAGTAATTTTAAATGGATGTCTTTTTTACGGAGAAATGGAAATAGAAAGACATTTTGGTAGATTTAATTTCGTAAATGATTTTTTTCATTTTGAATGTGGAAATTTGAAAAAAAATTCAACGGTTATTTTATAACTAAGCAGTTTTTTTCGTTTTGTCTACCTTTTTTCCTTCTGTTATGAAAGGTACAGTAAAAAACAAAAATGAAAGTAAAAAGACTCCCGAACAACGCCAGGTATGAACAGCTAGTATTAACATAAGATTAAAGCTGTCATGTTACACAGATATTTCGTTATATTTCAACAAGTTGATCATGGGCAGAAATTCAAAACTCCAAATGATTATACAAAACGATCCTTACGTAACATACAAGATAACTTGTGGACGTCTCTCTCTCTCTCTCTCTCTCTCTCTCTCTATATATATATATATATATATATATATATATATATATATATCTTTCTTTCTCTCTCTTTCTCTCTTTCTCTCTCTTTCTCTACTCTACTCTTTCTCTATCTACTTTCTCTCCTTCTCTACTCTCTCTCTCTCTCTCTCTCTCTCTCCTATATATCTCTCGTTGTGTCTACTCTCCCTCTCTCTCTCTCTCTCTCTCTCTACTCTCTCCCTACACTCTCTCTACTCTCTCTTTCTCTCTCTCTACTCTCTCTCTACTCTCTCTCTCTCTCTCTACTATCTTTCTCCCTCTCTCTACTCTCTTTCCCTTTCTCTACTCTCTCCCTCTCTCTCTACTCTTTTTACTCTGTCTCTCTCTACTCTTTCTCTCTCTCTACTCTCTTTCTCTACTGTTTTCCTCTTACCCTTTCTCTTTCTACTATTTCTCTCTCTACTCTTACTACTCTCTCTCTCTCTCTCTCTCTCTCTCTGTGTGTGTGTGTCTGTCTACTATCTTTCTCTATTATCTCTCCTTCTGTCTCTACACTTTCTCTCTACTCTTTCCCTTTTCTCTACTCTCTCTACTCTTTCTCTCTCTCTCTCTACTCTCTCTACTCTTTCTCTTACTCTCCCTCTCTCTCTCTCTCTACTATCTCCCTCTCTACTCTCTCTCTCTCTCTCTCTCCGTCTCTACTCTTTATTTCTCAACTCTCTTTTTCTCTCTCTCTATATATATCTCGGTTGAAATTCAAATAACTGTTGACTTAAACCCTAAAGCTTTCTCTACCCGGTGTAGTCCGGTAATGTGGTTTTAATGTCCATTTCCATAATTAATCTATCTAAATAGCTTCCAAAACTTTAAATATTTTAATGCATAGGGAATAGCAAAAAAAAATAATCCACAAAAAGTAAATTTCACGAAATACTTCATCATAATAGTGTCTTGTTTTCTAAGAAACCGCAATTATTCTAGTGGATTTAATTTAACAATGAAATTATGTTTAGTAAATAAACTTTTTTGTCTAAATAGGATTTTTATTATTTCACTAAGTAATTTTTACTTCTCGTCAAGTCCAGTGTTTGTGGATCTAAGAAAATCATTTAAAAACTGTCAATAAGCAAGCTGTTTGGAGAGTTATTAGTAGAGTGAACGGCCCTTCGTTTGAATAGATGCATGGTTACCTTCCTTTGTGTTACACGCAACGAAACAGCTATGTGTATATATCTATATTGAAACGGAGCCACAACGCATGTTTCTGTTAACTCGCATACCCACGCAACATCGTGGCATCCCATCGCGACATCAAAGTTTGTGATTTAGTCTTTTTATTCATATGTTATTGCTTCGGAACAGTATAGATTGTCTACAATGTTTGAGCCGTCCGATCAATTTCGTAGTGAACCTCTCTTTTTACTAGTGAGTTCATATCAGTTCCGCGTAAT
>OY744517.1:154096474-154163974 GCA_963556195.1 Sepiola atlantica
TATATATATATATATATATATATATATATATATATATATATATATATATATATATATATATATATATATATATATATATATATATATATATATATATATATATATATATATATTATATATATATATATATATTATATATATATATATATTATATATATATATATTATATATATATATATATATATATAATATATATATATATTATATATATATATATATATTATATATATATATATATATATATATATATATATATATATATATATATGAAAATGGAAGGATGAGAGTAATCCGACGTAATGGGAAATGAAAAAGGAAAAACCAAGAGATATATTTTTTTTTATATATTCATCAACGTTTCGTCTTTATTTGTAAGCCTTCCTCAGGATGATAATCTAAAGAAAAATGTCATGCAAGTACATCGAAATATTGGGTTGACATGATGGGTTGATGAGAAAAAGTAGTAGCCGTGGCTACTGAGAGCGCAGTTATAAACAAAAACATAGAACATTTCAACAAATCTTTCAAACATCTAATTAAGAACAACAAAAAATAGACATCATATATCGAGTATCACCCCATCATTCCTACACTATACGGGCTCCCCAAAACCCACAAACCGGACATCCCCATGCGCCCCATAGTATCAAGCATAGGTAGTACCACACAGAAAATCGCACGGGCTAACATTCTCATCCCACTAATGGGCACCATCAGCCCCTCCCACATCAAAGATTCAGGCGACCTTCTTTACAAAATAAAAAAAACATTAACGTAGAAAAGAAAAAACATACATAGCCTAGAGTTAACAGCGCTTTACACAAATGTCCCAGTAAAAAAATGCCTAAACTTACTCCACACACATCTAAAGAAAATCAAAACCGACTTACCATTTCCCCCCACACTTTAATAGAAATAATTAGACTCTTCACTGACGAAACATATTTCCAATTCAAGGACGAATTCTACAACCAAAAATTTGGACTCCCCATGGGCAACCCTCTAAGAGGTGTATTGGCCTGCCTCTTCTTAGAATTCTTAGAATCCGGCCCTTTCAAATTTAGACTACCCTCTAACATCGAATACTTCAGATACATTGATGATATTCTTATTTTCCTCCCCATAGATATACAAATCAATAACCTCAAAGACAAACTCAACACAGTAGAATCCTCCATAAAATTCATACATGAGACTGAAATAGACAGCTCGATACCATTCCTAGACACTCTTATAATAAAAGCCAACAACAAACTAGCATTAAGGTACACCGCAAAAACACTCACAAAAATGACTACATAGCAAGATAAAAACAGGTATGATCATAGGCTTCTTCCTACGCGCTCTTAGAATCTGCAGTCCTCAATACATAGATGAACAAATAAAACACATCATTAATTCCTTAAAAACACTGCAATACCCCACACATTTTAGGCTAAATACCAAGAAGAAAGCCTTTCAAATATTCTCCAAAAACGATACACAAAAACATCAAACACCAAACACCTCTCTCATAGACAGACCCTTTCTCTTACCCACGGATTCCAATAACACATCCATCTGCAACACACTTAACAAACTAGGCATTCCAACAGTACAAACCACATCACAAACCATAAAACAAACATTAAATACAGCAAGACATTTAAAAAAAAAACCCACATCCCATGCCGGCTTATATACTGTCCCATGCAACAACTGCCATCAAAATTACGTGGGGGAAACGCAACGTGAATTGAAAAAATGATGAGCGAACACAAAAGGAACATAAAAACAATAACTCTCAGTGCACCTTTTCCCCATGTGTTAGAGCACGATCATGCTTTCAAATTTGAACAGGCCAAAATCATCAAACCCATTCATAACAAAGCTCGGCGAAGACTATTGGAAACAGCACTAATCACAGCCTCCAATACCATCAGACAACGAAATGACTTCTATAATCTATCCCCCTTAATAAGCAAAATTATCCTGGCCGAACAAAAACTAAACGTAGATCATGGCTAACCTTTCTTCTCTTCGTTCTCAATTGTACTTATATACGTCCCCGCATACACACTCACGCACAAACTCCTCCTCACATAAATTTTCATTCACTACGAATCTAAATCACTTAACCACAAATAACAGCCTTATCAATGAACACAATCTAGACATCCTCACAAATATTTAGATATTTAAACCCCTTTTGCCCTCAATTTAATTTCAAACCATCAACACTGCCTGCACAAAACTACATTTCACCTATTTCTCGTCAAAATTAATATCACTTTTCTCCTTCTCTTTCTTTTTCCTTCCCCTCATTGTCATGTTCACAGCACATTTCAACACTTTCCTTCTAACTCACTTATATTCACACATTTCTGACATAGCCAACTGGTCAATACTCCTACCCTCCAAATATTTCACACCTAACCACAACAAAATCTCCCCTCTCCCCCTCACCCATCTCACCCTTTCGACTACTTCTTTTACACTCTTACCCAACCACTTTCAAATTATCTTCATTTCTTCAAATCTTTTTCTAAAACTATGATACTACCTACATACCAAAGACACAGAGTTCCCTCCTTCCCTCTTCTTTCCCCAGCCCCTCAAAATCCATGCTACACCTCACCACGACAAAAACCTCAGCACCCCTCCCCTCTCTCCCACCCTAAGACCAATTCACTAACACTCTGACCCCTTCCCCTGTTTCACTCACAGCCATCCACATTCATTTCACTCTCTGCTACTGACTGACTTCTCTTAGCCCGTACCTTGGTCTAGCGCTCTCAGTAGCCACGGCTACTACTTTTTCTCATCAACACATCATGTTAACCCAATATTTCGATGTACTTGCATGACATTTTTCTTAAAATTATCATTCTGAGGAAGTCTTACAAATAAAGACGAAACGTTGTTGAATATATAAAAAAAAATCTCTTGGATTTTCCTTTTTCATTTCCCATATATATATATATATATATATATATATATATATATATATATATATATATATATATATATATATATATATATGGTAGGATGTATGCACTCTTTGCATCTTTATAACTCGTTCAATTTACTGATAGTAAATTGAACGAGTGATATGTTTAATACTTAGACTTAGATAGCATCCAATCTACACAAAGAACACAACATCCGAAAGATAAATAGATTAAAAGTGTAGTTAATCATATTCATTAGATACAAATGAATACTTCAGGTATTGAATCAGCTCTATGGTAAACCAGAGCTATAATATGACAATTTAGAAAGATACAAAATTATGACATATTTATCATTAAGTATACAAGTTTCAAATATTCGACATCAACAAAGTATTAGTTAGCGTACGTTTCTGAGACAAAATGTTTTAATTAAATTTCTTTATCAGCAAAAATTAGAAAAAAGGTTATCAACAATTCGCCAATAGTCCAGTCATATAGCAGAGTCCGCATCGATCCAGCTGCTTCAACGACAGAGTCCACAACAATATCTAAATTACAAACTTACAAACTTTCCCAATATTTTTCATCATTCTTTGCATTGCTAGCTGAAAAAAAGGATGTAGTTATATATATATATATAACGCCCCTCCTGAAAACTGTTTTCTCTTTGATTCAAATGAAATTTAAACCATAGATAAATGACCAAAAAGTATGTCTATTCCCAATATATATCATGAATGTTAAGCGAGAGGAAGCAGGTGAAGCCAGTAAGTATATATATATATATATATATATATATATATATATATATATATATATATATATATAGTAGAGAATGGTAGTTTGCTTGAAGCATTGCTGGGTATAGTAGTAGTAAGTTTTTGAAAGGCTGTGGGCAATGCAATTCCGGGTAAGATGCAAGTTGAAAGGAAAGGAACAAAAACAATAAAAATAAATCGAATACGATATAAGACTTACTATTTATTTTTCCTTTTTTTTTTCCTTTTTTTTTTTTTTTCTTACATAACAGCAAGAGTGTTTTAGCTGTCCGGGTGATTAAAAATCACTATTTGATATTTCGGGAAAAGACATCCCTTTTTCAAAAATAATTAGACCAGAAGAAGAATAATATTTTATTCTTCTCCGACTGTGTAGAGAATAATACAAAACAAAATGGCTGCCAGATATAGACCGCAGCAAAAAACAGTTTCACAGGGAATATAAATTAAGTTAAGTTTTATTTTAATATTATGTTAAATATATGATTGGTGTTTAGAATATTAGTGTAATGTTGGTTAGGTGTATGGTGTTCGATAAACTGAACACCATACACCTAACCAACATTACACTAATATTCTAAACACCAATCATATATTTAACATAATATTAAAATAAAACTTAACTTAATTTATATTCCCTGTGAAACTGTTTTTTGCTGCGGTCTATATCTGGCAGCCATTTTGTTTTGTATTATTCTCTACACAGTCGGAGAAGAATAAAATATTATTCTTCTTCTGGTCTAATTATTTTTGAAAAAGGGATGTCTTTTCCCGAAATATCAAATAGTGATTTTTAATCACCCGGACAGCTAAAACACTCTTGCTGTTATGTAAGAAAAAAAAAAAAAAAGGAAAAAAAAAGGAAAAATAAATAGTAAGTCTTATATCGTATTCGATTTATTTTTATTGTTTTTGTTCCTTTCCTTTCAACTTGCATCTTACCCGGAATTGCATTGCCCACAGCCTTTCAAAAACTTACTACTAATATATATATATATACAGGGTGGGCCAAAATAAGGGTCCTATCTTTAAATTTGAATAACTTGAATTTGAATAACTTCCACAAAATAAAAGTTAAACTCACCAAACTTTATGTGTGTGTAGACTGACCCTTCCGAGATTTTTTGAAATAAACAAAACAAATTTTAGCCGAAAAACACTTCTTAAAACTTAAAAAAACTAAAGTATTGTTTTTTACACTGTTTTGAGTTTTTTAAGCAAAAATAATGTTTTCTAAATGAGGGTACGTTCCTTAGGGCTAATACGGCTCATGCTTGCTTCGGAAGGGGTTCTTTATTTATTCTAAAAAAAAAAAAAAAAAAATCAATAAATAAAAAAGTTATGAATTTTTTAAAATAGGACCCTTATTTTTGCCCACCCTGTATATATATATGTAAACATTGTTTAAAATAACAGAATTCGTCTGTTTAATTATACCTTTTTTATTTTTTCAATTTTTCTGATGGTCTTTTTTGTATTGAAATAAAAAAAATTAATAAATGTTCCATAGGTTTCACAGGTTTCACGAACGTTTTCGATTCTTCTTCGAATCATCCTCAGGTGTCAAAAGCAAATGAACAAAAAAGCTGGAGTAAGAAGAGAATTTTAAAAAGACGGCGGAGAAACTCGCATAGGACGTTATTCGCCTAGTTTCAGGAAGTCGTTGACGATTTAAATTCAGCAACACAGGATGGCATCACAGAACAAAATTGCATTACGTTAAGCATTTAAAAATTTTAAAATGTTATATATATATATATATATATATATATATATATATATATATATATATATATATATATTCACAATCAGCAACGCCGCAGCAAAAACAAACTATGAAAGGCATAAACCGAAAGTCCTTGACTCGAGTAATGCAATTCTTTGGGCTCATCAGTGTAACCCATCCGAACTAAGGATTCGAAACCCGAGTCACTTGCATGCGAGGCGATCATTGAGTACATTCTGTGGAAGTACTTGTAAGACAGTTATAGTGATGCAACACTACGGCGATGTGACAGGAGCTGGAAGTTGGCAGACAGTGTGTGATATATCAGGTTAGAATTTTCTTTTTGCACCTTGTTTAAGATGAGGAGCGTAGTGTTCATCAGCGAAGATATGGCAACAATACTCCATGCACGGGTGAATGGTGGTTTTATAGAGATTTTTTTAAATGACAGGGGTTAGACGTTTTCTAAGTAATATTTTTTTTAAATGGCAGGAGTTAGAAGTTTTCTAATTAATAAAATTGTTTCTAACCCCATTCATCATCACTTGATAATCCATCTATCTCATTAACTCTTATCCTCGAGTCGCTTTTGACCTTAAAAAGTTGTGACTCATTCGTAAAAAACATCAAATAACTAACATGGCGGATCTATTCCTTGACTTAAATGACTTTACATCGTTCCTCATTCGATTCTATCTACCGCCATCTACTTCAGAAATATATCTCATCCAAAAGCTTTTTTACGTCACATGATTCATCCAACCTAATCAAATACCCTCGAACCAGGGGTGAACACGGTTTTTTTGATGGACAAAAGTTTCAGCCCCTTTTCTTCGTTTGTTAAATAATCGACAATAATCTATCACGTCTGTTAGCTGTCTTCAAATATCCGTCGCTTCGAAAGCAGACCTAAAATGGAAGACGTATATCCAGTCTGTTGCTAAAGTTGCTGGAAAAATGGTTGGATTATTCTACAGCTGCAGAAAGTACCTGACTCCAGATTCAATCCTCTCCCTATATTAGAGTCAGTTACATCCTAAGATGGATTACTGTTGGCATGTCTGGGGCGGTCCCGCACTCTTTCCGTTCCAGACAGAGTACAGAATCGACTACGAAATCTAGTGGGAGATAATCTCTTCTCCCTTATACAGTCTCATCATCACAGAAGATACGTTTTAGTCTCTCTCTCTCTCTCTCTCTCGCTCTCTCTCTCTCTCTCTCTCTCTCTACTCTACCGTTATTTCCATGGAAAGTGCTCGACTGAGCTCCAATCTTCGGTTCCTCCTTGTAAGACTTTCACCGTAAGAACTCGTCCTCCTACCTCAACGTACAAAAAAGCTTTCTTTTTTCCCCTCTGTGTCCTTAGTGTCAATCGAAATTTTCATGGACAGATCTTCTTTGCGAGGCCTTTTTACATGTAGAACGCATTACCACGGGACTTCTTCCCTGTCGATTACAACTTGGTAGTCTTAAAATTCAACGTCAACAAATTCTTGTCATGGACCGCCCCAAAAGTAATCAAACGCAGTTCATATTATTGATTAATATTAGTACTCCCATAGCGTTCCTCATCTTTCGCTTGGCAATCATTCCATCTCATTAAGCCTTATCCTCTAGTGGCTATTGGCCTATATAAATGGTGACTCAATAGTAAGACCAGTATTTTTCAACCGTTTTACCTTTAACATAAATTAAATAACTTAAGGAACCCCTGCGCAAAAACAAAATTATGTAGCATATCTTTCTTATTTTATTTTCATATATATATATATATATATATATATATATATATATATATATATATATATATATATATATATATATATCAATGTCTGTGTGTTCCCTTAGACAGGTTAAAAAGTCTATATAAAAAACTAAACGCATATTTATATGGAAAATTTTCTGGAGAAAACAATGGAAGTGGTCCTGAATCTCTACATGTCCCTCAATGTGTCGAATCTCTATGTTTTTGCTCTAATGGGGATATGGGGACAGAACTTCCTTAAAACTTCAAATACGTATATTCGATTTTAATCAAATTTAAACCATATGTATAAGACACTAACTCAGAGTTTTAAAAAATTTCAGTTTTTCAGACTATATTGGGGGGCAGTAAAAAAAATGAAAAAGTTATAAGGTGTTATGAGCAGAGTTAAAAAGTACATAGTAGTGATCCTCATTCAATCCCGAGCAACGTCGGATCTTCCTGCTAGTGCTAAATAAATTTCATATGTTCCTTTATAATAATTCATGAATGAAACAGAATGAAAACCGATAGTTGCTTCAACATTTTATTATTTATTTATCCTTTACTGGCAATATTGAAAAGACATAAGATGAATTGCTTCAACATTTTATTATTTATTTATCCTTTACTGGCAATGTTGAAAAGACATAAGATAAATTGCTTCAACATTTTATTATTTATTTATCCTTTACTGGCAATATTGAAAAGACATAAGATGAATTGCTTCGACATTTTATTATTTATTCATCCTTTACTGGCAATGTTGAAAAGACATAAGATAAATTGCTTCAACATTTTATTATTTATTTATCCTTTACTGGAAATATTGAAAAGACATAAGATTAATTGCTTCAACATTTTATTATTTATTTATCCTTTACTGGCAATATTGAAAAGACATAAGATAAATTGCTTCAACATTTTATTATTTATTTATCCTTTACTGGCAATGTTGAAAAGACATAAGATAAATTGCTTCAACATTTTATTATTTATTTATCCTTTACTGGAAATATTGAAAAGACATAAGATAAATTGCTTCAACATTTTATTATTTATTTATCCTTTACTGGCAATATTGAAAAGACATAAGATTAATTGCTTCAACATTTTATTATTTATTTATCCTTTACTGGCAATATTGAAAAGACATAAGATAAATTGCTTCAACATTTTATTATTTATTTATCCTTTACTGGCAATATTGAAAAGACATAAGATTAATTGCTTCAACATTTTATTATTTATTTATCCTTTACTGGCAATATTGAAAAGACATAAGATAAATTGCTTCAACATTTTATTATTTATTTATCCTTTACTGGCAATGTTGAAAAGACATAAGATAAATTGCTTCAACATTTTATTATTTATTTATCCTTTACTGGAAATATTGAAAAGACATAAGATTAATTGCTTCAACATTTTATAATTTATTTATCCTTTACTGACAATATTGAAAAGACATAAGATTAATTGCTTCAACATTTTATTATTTATTTATCCTTTACTGGCAATATTGAAAAGACATAAGATCAATTGCTTCAACATTTTATTATTTATTTATCCTTTACTGGCAATATTGAAAAGACATAAGATAAATTGCTCCAACATTTTATTATTTATTTATCCTTTACTGGCAATATTGAAAAGACATAAGATTAATTGCTTCAACATTTTATTATTTATTTATCCTTTACTGGCAATATTGAAAAGACATAAGATAAATTGCTTCAACATTTTATTATTTATTTATCCTTTACTGGCAATGTTGAAAAGACATAAGATTAATTGCTTCAACATTTTATTATTTATTTATCCTTTACTGGAAATATTGAAAAGACATAAGATAAATTGCTTCAACATTTTATAATTTATTTATCCTTTACTGACAATATTGAAAAGACATAAGATAAATTGCTTCAACATTTTATTATTTATTTATCCTTTACTGGCAATATTGAAAAGACATAAGATTAATTGCTTCAACATTTTATTATTTATTTATCTTTTACTAGCAATATTGAAAAGACATAAGATAAATTGCTTCAACATTTTATTATTTATTTATCCTTTACTGGCAATATTGAAAAGACATAAGATTAATTGCTTCAACATTTTATTATTTATTTATCCTTTACTGGCAATATTGAAAAGACATAAGATTAATTGCTTCAACATTTTATTATTTATTTATCCTTTACTGGAAATATTGAAAAGACATGAGGTAAATCAAGGAAAATGTACATTATAAACTTTATCTCACTAGTTCTTGCAATGCTTTTACGGGCCTTTGCGGAATCTTAGGCTTCCGTTGAAACCTGATTGAAAAACGCTGATATACACATGTTACATAACGAAACCCCGCAGCTTGGGTGGAGAGAATGATTGACAGAATAGGGGTCAGAAAGAATGACCTCGGCGGATAAGCGAAAGTAATGGTATCACGTAAGTTCCGTAGAAAAAACAATTATTTCGCTTTTCCGGTGAACACTCGAGTGGGACAGTCGCACAAAATGTTGCTCATCCCCAGAAACACCAACGGGATGGAGAACAACGTTCGATGTGAACTAGATAGCGTAGACCCAAGCCGTCTCTCTCTTCCTCTTTCTCTCTCTCTTTCTCTCTCTCTTTCTCTCTTTCTTTTTTTAACACAGTTACTCACTTCTAAATATATATATATATATATATATATATATATATATATATATATATATATATATATATATATATATATATATATATATATATATATATATAATGATTATTAAAAATTCCAATGGCCACAATTCAGCCATTACTCATATACTTTATTTTTGCAATGGCAGAATTGACGATGGTCTTACAATTGTTTCGCAACGTGCAATATGCTACAATTGAACGCAATTACACGCTATTCTTCAGAAACCAAAATAAAAAGCATTTATAAAGATGTTATATCGTGCAGAAAGTTCATGGAAAAAAACAGAAAGCAGACAACACTCACACGATAATAGAATGACAGAATTCCAATCAAGCCGCCATTTTGAATCTATCCTATCTATCGTATATATAATGTCCCTATAATTTGTCACTTTGCCTAAACTAATAGACTTCGATTTAAAAAAAAACGAAAGAGGTTTCGACCGATGTGTATGACGGTATTATACATTTCCAATTGCAAAATAGTTGATTATTTACAATAAACTTACATACGGAATTGAATTTTTTTATAAAGAAATATTTGAGAAAATAATTGGGAGAGGTAATCTAAGAATTATATGTTTAATCGATAGTAATCGAAATATTTTTATTCTAAGAAATTTAAGAAAAATGTTTGAGACGATCGGTATGGACCGAATTTCATCATAAAGGAGGGGAAAAGTCGTGCCAGTGATCATTGACGCACCTGGAATGCTGTTGTCTGTCTGGCATTTAGATCTTGCTAGGTAAATGATTTGTTGACATTTTTGCTTGATAAAGAGAAAGATAGAGAAAGAAAGAGACAGAGAGAGCGGGGGAGAGAAAGAGTGAAAGAAAGAAACGGAGAAAAAGAGAGGGAGAATTAGAGGGAAAGAAAAATGAGATGGTTTGAAACAAGTATGGCAATAAAGAGAAAGAGTAGGGATGAGGAGGCGTATTAGAGAGAGAGAGCGAAACAAAAAGTGAGAGAGGAGGGGTTAGAAACAAGTATAGTAATAAAGAGTAAGAAACAGAGAGACGGAGAGATAAAAGAAGAAAGTTGGAAAAAAAGTCGTACCCATAATTGGTGGTAAATTGGGATCTATTATACGCCATTCTCTAGCATGTTACGCGTAGGTGCTAGAATTGCTTTTGCGTTTGGTAAAGAAAAAGGAATAGGAAGAAAGAGAAGGAATAAGAGAGAGAAAATGAAGCGAAAGAGAAGGGATACATAGATTATTACGATAGAAGGAAATGGGGATGAAGAAAAATGAGAAAGAGAGAAAGAGATACAGAGGGGGTGTTGTAGAAAAGAGGGCAAAGCAGTGAATCAGAGATAAAGATAAGGAAGCATAAATCGATGGAAAGAAGAAGAAGAAGAAGAAGAAGAAGAAGAAGAAGAAGAAGAAGAAAGCGAGCAAGTGAAGTATTGGAAGCAAGCGAATGAATAGGAAGCAGATAGATATTAAAAGGATGAAGGAAAGAAAGATATCGTTATTTCCATCGACGCTGCTCGACTGGGCTCCAATCTTTTGTTCATGCTTGTAATACATTCACAGCAAGAACTTGTTTCCTACCACAACTGCAAAGAGTTTTCCTTTCTTCCTCCGTGTGACTAACATTAGACGGGATTTCCATGAACAGAGTTTCTTTCCAATAACTTCCCATCCGTGAAACACATTACCACGTGACTGCTTCCCTGCCGACTATAACAGGGTCATCTTCAAATCGAATGTCAACAAATATTTGTCATAAACCATCCTCATAAGTAATTAAATTTTATTCATTATATTCATCATTTTAAATCCTCTCATAATATTCGTCATCATTGGACTTAAGTGAGAAGGAAAGAAGGGGATGTAGGAGATAGTCATGGGTGTTTATCTGCTTATCACTGCATCAAGGTTATATATGAAGTCAGTATAACGTAGGGGGGAATCCAGCTTCCCCGAGGGGATACTTTTAAAAGTTATGAAAAGTGACCGTGATGGGACCCGTCGACATATCCTTGTATGGCAGCTTCAGGTGAGCGGCAATAAACCCATCGTAGGAGACGGTCATGCTTGGGAGGGTGGCGATACTTCACTCGGGCCAACGGGTCGGGTCCCTGGGCAAGCCAGACACTAGAGGTCGTTATAGGTGAGGGTAAACGTGCCGATGATGGCGAGGATAGCATTTAGCTCCAGTGACAGGCATTGGCGTTACACGTAAAGACGACTTAATCTGATACGACTGCACGCACGGATTCTCGCAGGCCTCCTACGTATCTGTCCGGGACTATCGCTTACACACGATACATCCGAACTCCCCGCCTGAAATGACGGTGCATTCACATATGATATAAACCCTTTCGCTAGATACTAGGATACATTCTAATCGATTCGTGTTCTATCCAGATGTGATTTAAAAACAAGCCTTCAATACAAGTTTTCAGACAGATAAAAGAAACATGAGACATAGATCGGATTGGGGAGGAGTCTGTTCGGCTGGACTATATACGTTTTGGGTGGGGATTCTTCAAGGAGGGAGTTTGTGGCCGGTTGTACACGGTGATCATTACATTTCGACTCAATGCTTCTAACAGCGCATGACATTTTATTTATATATATATATATATATATATATATATATATATATATATATATATATATATATATAACTCAATGTCTGTGTGTGCCCTATAGAAAAAAGGTTAGAGAATCTACATAAAATCTAAAAGTGTATTCTTATGTAAAATTAATAAGGGAATATGAAGTATTTCTGAATCTCTAAGTGCACGTCTAAAGGGGTAAGGGAGCAGATTTCCTCAGAGGGGGTCGAGTTTTTCAGACATAATTTGGAAAGAAAACTCTGTAATTTCAATGTATTCCTTCCGCTCGGTATTTTCTTTCAAAATTATTTAACGTTTCTTAAGTTTCTCTTCAGACTAGGGATGACGTAACAAGAAACTCGAAAACGATGGTTTTAGTAGTGCTCTGGAGGCATCCTTAATTTTATTAGAGTGGTTTCAGTAGCGTGCTAAACGGGAGCAATAAACGTAAGATTACAGTTTTACATTTGGTAAGTGGTATATAGTAATCCAAAAGTGCTCAACATTCTAGATAGAGCAGGTGAGTTTAAACGCAGCGTTGCCCGGCAGACAGAACTTATCTCTTTTGTAAACTCGGTGTTGACTGGGAGCCATAATAGTAATAATACAGTATTATATTTAGTAAGTGGTATAAGTTAATCAACAAGCGCTCAATATCATAGATAGAGCAGGTGTGTTTACTCTGCGTTGCCCGGGACTCATCAATATCATAGATAAAGCAATCCTACATACAGTGGGTGTTTTTTAAACACCGTGTTATCCGTGAGAAAGATTTTCACTGTATTTTCTCGTACTATTGTATACCAGAAAAGGTACTCTGCGATGCTCGGGAGTCAGTGTTCAATACCCTAGATAGAGCAAGTACGTGCAATAGTACAGTAGTACATTTTCAGGGAAAGTCAAGTAACTTAGCGTTGGCCGGGAATACACTAAAATAAATATAGGTTTTATTAATTATATGATTAAGGAGGAAAGGAAGATAAGAAACTCGGCGTTCTCCGGGAATAACATTTGGCAACATGTTTCACATCTAGCTTGGAGTAAAGTGAAGTTCGTTAGGCCACATTATGAAAACATATTCTGCAAATGTGTAGCTAAAATGTTTGTATAAATAAAAAGATTTATATAATATATATGTGGGGGGGGTGTAAGGTTAGTGGGAGAGAACCCTAGCACAGTGCTGGATTATTAAGAAAAATTCAAAACTATGAGCGGTATATTTATTTATATATGTATTACAAAAGAATAAAACAACATCGATACCGTCGGTTTGAAATTAGAACGTATATTTGGTTTCCTATGCCGGACTCTCTTCAGCATCTGTCTCACCGGAAAATGGCGGGTCGCGCACTGTGTGAGTTTTCTACGATATTTAAATCTACAACTTGATTTTAATTTTTGTTATTTAGAAACGCCGAATTAATTTTTTAAATAACAAAATTGAAATATTGCAGAAAAGTCACACAGCTGGCGAGCCGCCATTTTCGAGGAGAAAGGCATCAACTGAAGAGAGTCCGACATAAGAGACCAACAATAAGTCCGCCCTGTTTAAATTTGAAACCGACGGTACCAATGACGTTTGGGTCTTCTGTGATATATATATATATATAACTATTTCATGTATAAACACAAATAATATTATATGTATAATATATCACGTATATATATTTTCAGTATATATTTCAACAGTGAGTAGAAGTAAGTGGTAGTATAAAAATATATTTATGGCAAGTGAGCTATACAGAAACCTTTATGCTTCATTCTCGGGGAAATCATCAGGCTCCTTGCAATTTGCTTGATGGTTTTTCCAAGAATGAAATATTAACTTTACTTTGTAGCTTATTTGCCATATATATATATATATATATATATATATATATATATATATATATATATATATATATATATATGGTACGTCAATGAAAATTAATAAGACCTGCAAATGGAGCAAATCGATATCTTCAGTTGTTCAAAACAAGGAGCAGTTTAGTTAATAAAAAACATTTATTTTCTTCTCTTTCATTCCTTAAACCAGGTTTTTCAAAGATTAAAATCTTATCATCAGAGGAAAATTTTGATTGATAAGACAGACAGACATACAGACAGACAGACAGACAGACAGAAGGAGTGGAGAAAGAGGGCAAGGATAGTAAGAGGAAGATAGATCATTTGTAGAAAAACTGACAAAAGTGCTCAATTCCTATTGTGAGAGCATAATATATTAATATTACTATAAAAAATAATCAGTTAGTTATAATAACGTCGGTTGCTACGAAATTCTGGACGAAGCAAAACACGGGCATAAGCAATGAATATAGCATTAGTAGTAAATTTTTATGTTTGTTTTTATTTGGGGAGTATGGTACGGTTTCGGTGGCACCTTCCTGAATGGTAAAGTTTTTACAAAGATAAATAATGTGTTCACGTTACTCACTCTGTTGCTTTGAATACATATTCCATAATTCATAATGAAAAGTATTTCTGAATTGAAGCAGACATATACTTTTCATAGTTTAGGATTTTACTAACAACATACATATAAATTGATAAATATTGACATTTATTTATATAAATAGATAAATATTAACATTTATTCATATAAATAGATAAATATTAGCATTTTTATAACTTTTAAACAAATTTATCAATATATTTTAATTTTTTTAAAACCTTCTAATTAATTACTGGTAATATCGACAAAACTATTGCATATATATAGGCAAAGTAGGACAATAAAATTACAAATGAATAACACCAAGCATGAATTTATTATAAATTGTTTTTAAAAAATAGTTATGCAAATTCAGCATGCAAATAGCTGTGTTTACGTTTTAGCGTCCTACTATATATACACTATTTAAAATTGATATGTTGTATTATTGCTTTAAATAACAGTCAGCCATTTGATGGTAATATAAGTGTAATAAATGAAAACAACTTTCGCATTTATTTCTTTAGATATAACATAATATATCTCTCTTTCTGTCTGTCTTTCTCTCTGTCTCTGTCTCTGTCTCTATCTATCTATCTAGAGAGATTATATATATATATATATATATATATATATATATATATATATATATATATATATATATATATATATATATATATATATATATATATATATATTGGGTAAAATGCACGATATGTCATGAAAATAAAATGCCGTGATAGACAAAATGTGTGAAAAAAGAGAAACGGAAAACAAATTTAAATACAAGAGAAAAACAAGAAACGAGATATTTGACCGGTTTCGTTTCTGAAGACGTTCGTTGATACGAACGAAACCGGTCAAATCTCTCTTTCTTTCTCTCCTGTATGTAAATCTGTTTTCCGTTTGTCTTTTCACACACACACACACACAAACACACACACACACACACACATATATATATATATATATATATATATATATATATATATATATATATATATATATATATATATATATATATATATATATATATATATATATAATTGCCTTTCTGGTACCTAAGGTACTAAAGCTTTTTTTTTTCTTTAATGCAACTTTAATTCCTATATATTTTTATTTCTAGCTACCATATCGCAGAATGGTTCTTGGGTGTAGTGTTTAGATAGTATTATTATTATTATTATTATTATTATTATTATTATTATTATTATTATTATTATTATTATTATTATTACTAGTATTACTATTGTTATAAAGAATTTTATTTGATATGCAAATTACCATATCACACGGTAGTCTTAATGGTAGTATATTATTATTATTATTATTTGATTATTATTATTTATTTATGTATATATAAGTAAAATTTTAAGCTGAATTATTTCGACACTTGATTATTGGGGAAATGGTAGTTTGATCTGTACCATTGGAGAGCCATGCATATAACTGTCTTGTTTTTAAATCTCCGAAACTGTTACATGGTAAACAGCTGATGATCCCCGTGTTAATATTAGATGCTTACGTTAAGGTCTCCTGTTTTTGTTTCACTGTTAGATACTTAATCCCCCTTTTTATTTTATTTACTTACTATTATATATTTTATTTATTTATGAATTTTCCAACGAATGTTAAGTCTGCACTATTTTGGATTTAGTTTCTCTGGGAATTTAAACTGCATTTTCCTTTTTTTTGTCTTTTTGTTTAAAATAACTCAAAGCTTCTTTAGACTATATATATATATATATATATATATATATATATATATATATATATATATAGAAAAATGTCATGCATGTACATGAAAATATTGGGTTTACATGATGGGTTAATGCTACTGATTTCACCAAGCCCGGACCCCGGTTTACTGCTCCCAGCAGTGGCTACTACTTCTTCCCATCAACCCATATATATATATATATATATATATATATATATATATATATATATATATATATATATATATATATATATATATATATATAAGTTAATGTTTGTTTGTTTTCATTGGTATTTTTTAGATTTAACGATTTATCCGATAATCGTTAAAGTCATTTGCCGTTTTCCAGCTGCGGGATCATTTTTTAGATAAAGACTTCGAATGGCTTCACTCTTTTGTGTTTTTTTGTTTTTTAAGTAATACTTAAGTTATGCTAATGAAAATAACAAATGGATGGTTTCTGTCAAAATTAAATTCAAACAATTAGCAGGTGTATTTCGCACGCGTTCATGTGTGGTTTTATTTTTAAACGTAACTCACGATTATGACAGTAAAATGTTGTCAGTAAGAAATCGACTGTAACTGTTGTTGCACTTTAGCCTATTCTCCAACCCAACCCCGAGCAACGTCGGGCGCCGTGCTAATATATATAAGTATACATAAGTATATATAAGTCAATGTTTGTTTGTTTGTGTGTTGTAGAAATCGATATGTTAACAGTTATTAAAAATTTAAATAAGACGAGTAATCTAAAGACCTCATTGACGTTTTCCTTCGGTGCCAGCTGGGGTCACTAAGAGCAATTGTCGGTTGGTTCCATATAATAACTGAAATATATTAAAGCATAAAGAAACGAAATTCGTTTTTTTTCTTAATAGATATTTTGTATCATAAAACAAAGTAAAAATAAACAAAGATTATCTCAATGAAGAATGCATTTAAAAGAAAACTAAAACATTTTAAAAAAATTATATTAGTATTTTAAGATTTAAAATAAACGAATTCGTTTAAATTCGTTCAATCTGTTTAACTAATCTGTAAGTATTTGTGTAAGAAAGCACCATCGCGCTAACAGTGTTTTATTACCTGACCTCATATTGCAAATGTTATGTTTAACATTTTTTTTTCAATACAAAAATTTTAAACATGACTATATTTGAAATTATTTCCGACCAGCAATATATCTTCACATGGAAAACGCTGCGTAAATACAGCTAGTATATATATATATATATATATATATATATATATATATATATATATATATATATATATAAATATATATATATATATATATATATATATATATATATATATATATATATATATATATATATATAAAGATAGATGAAAGAAGAGTGATAAACATGTACGAATGTCCAGATTTATTTCAACTTCGATTGTTCAATGCAAGGTGTACTCGGTAATAAAATTATGTTTATTATTCTTTCCTTAAGCCAAGGCTTTTCAAAGATCAAAATCTTATCATCAGAGGAATTACATAGATAGATAAGTTGGCAGTGAAAAAGTCAAAATTCAACATTTGAAATAATATTAAGAAATGGAGAGTGAAAAAAAAGTTCGTGTAAAAAAGATATGGGGTTTGTCCAGTTGGTAATTGTCCGTTGATAAGGTGTCCAATTAAAGGAGATTTAGATGGAGAAGAAGGGGTTTCGTGAAGGCAGCATGGAAAAGCGTTCAAAAATGAAATTGGTTTATTTGCTGACGACACCACACTTTACTCTCGCCATGTCGGCAAAACAGACGCGATCATATCCAAGACAATGGCTGAATCCTTAGAAAATGACCTCCAGGCTGTAGTGGATTGGAGTCATAAATCTTTGGTAACTTTTAATGCCGCAAAGACAAAGCCTTTCCTTCAATAACTACAAGAAACCGCTCCAACCACCGATTGTCATGGCAAATAATACTCTACCTGAGAGTTCATCATTCAAACTCCTCGGCCTAACCTTCACAGGTAACATGAATTGGAACAAATACATTGAAGACATTGCCAAGGCTACCGCAAAGAAGGTTGGCTCCCTCTACCGTGCTAGTAAACTCCTCACACCTGACATTATCCTATATCTCTACAAAGCCACCATCCGCCCATGCATGGAGTATTGTTGCCACATCTAGGCTGGTGAATCATCTACTAGTTTCTCCCTACTTGACAAGGTCCAAAAAAGAGTCACCGACCTAATAGGTCCCTCACTGTCAACCAAGCTCCAGTCCCTGTCCCATCGCCGCAATGTAGCATCCTTGTGCTTGTTTTACAAATACTTCAATGGATTGTGCTCTGATGAATTGGCTGCTCCGGTGCCCCCTCGTCGTAAGTTCACTAGACCAACTCGACAATCGACTAAATCCCATCCATTCACTGTGGAGGTACCCAGATGCCGGAGAGCTTTTTACTCAAATAGCTTCTTTCCTCGTGCTGCTGGCCTCTGGAACTCCCTCCCTGTCCCCTGTTTCCCCGACAGTAGTGACATGCAGAAATTTAAAACTAATGTAAACAGACATCTCGCTGCGCAGACCCCAATTTAGGTTGACCCCCTCCCCAACCTTCTCCATTTTCTTTCTTCTCGGTAGCATCTTACGTCTACAGTGGCGGCCTGCCTAGTCTGGGGTGAACTATGTTAAAAAAAATTAAAAAATAGTGAGATGTTGAGTTCAAATCGTAGGTGGAGCGCACTTAATCGGAATTAATATGAGAAATCGGGCTATTTTAAAAATACTTCCTGGGCCGGAGTAGGAATTAAAGTTGAATTGTGTACAGTTGACGTTGGCAGTGAAATATTTAAGCAATTCTAATAAGAAATCCTTTAGTTATATATATATATATATATATATATATATATATATATATATATATATATATAATTCTAGTGAGATTATGTCTACATGAGTTAATCTAATGAATTCTTACTGTGTTTATATAATAGTGTTCTATAATAAATATAGCTGTATATTTATTTGATATAAATCTTTTTCATTTATAGAAACATTTCGGCTACACATTTGCAGACATGTTTTAATTCTAGCTGGGAGTCAGCTAAACTTCATCAGACCACATTCTTAGTATGAAGGACTATAAACTTAGCCTGGCGATGTTCAACTGACTCTCAGCTCGAAATGAATCATATCTGCAAATGTGTAGCCAAAAATGCTTGTATAAATGAAATGTGCGTGCGCGCATGCACGCGCATATTTGAAAGTGTACGGTCAAAGGATCAGAAACCAACCTCAGGTTTCATAATACAAATCTGTTCCAAGAAATCAGACAAAATCCGCATAAAACAACACCCGCGCTCAGCTGTCCCTTTCCTCGCGCACAAGTTAGAATCTTGTACGAATCTTATTTTTCACTTTGTGGCATTCTTTGATTATTCCCAGTCCCGCGAACGAAAGAAATTCCCTGTTTTGTGATATTACCCACGAAAACATTAGCATCACCAACAACAAACAACGTAATACATAGCATATTGTCTGAAATAATTTCCGATATTAAAAATATAACCCGTTCATCGTATTTCGGTCACGTGATGCAGCAAGGTTACATTGTTAGTAAAAACGTAGACAAAGATTTGCCGCAGAGTTTGGGAAATGAGTTATTTGTAATATGTTTACTTCCTGTAGACGTACTGGTTCGTTAGTCGATCTGTCTAAGACGGTGCTTGCGTTAGATGGTCCCTCTCTTATGACAGAGTTTCGAATCCTGTACGAGTCTCAATTTTCACGATGTGGTATTCTTTGTTTATCCTTAGTCGTGCGGAGGTATGTGTATACGTTTATATATTTCTCCCCAATAAATTCTTTTTCGCCAATAAATTATATTTCAACACATTCCAATAAATTATTTTTCGCCAATAAATTATATTTCAAAACATTCCAATAAATTATTTTTCGCCAATAAATTATATTTCAAAACATCCCAATAAATTATATTTCAACACATTCCAATAAATCATTTTTCGCCAATAAATTATATTTCAAAACATTCCAATAAATTATTTTTCGCCAGTTAATTATATTTCAAAACATTCCAATAAATTATTTTTGAAAACATTCGTTGCGATCTTCTAACCTAATCTTAAATCTAACCCTAACCATAACTCTAACTGGCAGCCATTCTGACTTAGGGATAGTGGGAGAAAAATTATTAGCAGCACTAACACGCTAATGACACGGAAATGGGGGATCATTTTACGTTAAATTTATATTCTAAACTGATCACCGCTCTAAATTTTAAAATAATTGTTTTAGTTTTTTCATTTTCATCTACTTTGTGCCAAGTTTTTCAGGGTGTTCACACGTAATCGCCTAAAAAAGTAGAACCTTGTTTTTTTGGTAGGGGTTTTACCTACAAATGTACCAAAAAACATCTGTCTCGTTATGGTCTTATGTTTTTAGGTAAACAAACTAACAAAACACCGTAGTAATAGGCTATACAAAACGAAACGAAATTGCTCTAGTCAAGAAAGTTCAAGAGAACAGTTTTTATTATTATCAAAGAGAGTTTTAAATTGTGCCGTCTTATGAATTGTAGCTTCTTTAAAACGGCGTTTCAACATTCTCTGTTCTTGCTACATAATGAATGTGGTGTTTGAGTTGGAAGTCAGGAAACCATGTGATTTCCGGTGGAAGTTTTTTTTCTCTCTATAATCAGTGTAAGAGATTATAATTCCAGACGGTCGCAAGATCCGAACCCAGTTACAGAATCACCCTAGACTCTGCAAACAATCAATCTAACAAAACGGCCACGAGAAATTACCACGTAAAGAAACTTTTATTTATCCTTAGGTACAGACAGTAGACTACCGAGAGTGTTCAACGGACATTGTCGGAACATGGCATACAGCTACGTGGCAATATTATTAACTCCCCGAACAGGGCTCAACTTCAATTTTCTTAATAGAGCTTATAACAATATTTATTAAAGTAAATATAAAATTATTTTTAGGTAAATACGCCGGCGTTTCAAGCTTACGCTATCATCAGTGTAAGAGATGATAATTTCAGACGGTCGTGAGATTCGAACCCAGAATCATCCTAATATATATATATATATATATATATATATATATATATATATATATATATATATATATATATATTGTGTGTGTATTTAGGCAGCCTTCTTTTATTTCAGTAAACATTGTTAAACATAACAGAATTTGTACGCTTGATCGATGAAAAGCAGCCGAGAACGAGCGTGTAAAGTCAGTTTAAAAGTCAAAATTCTGGCATCCTGGAATTTGAATTGTTGACGTTTCTTACTGGAACTGAACCGGTTTGTTCTTTTGTCGTCTGACTTCACATTTTCGAAATTCTCTTCTCTCCAGCTTTTTTTGTTCATTTATTTTTTTCACCTGAAAATGATTCGACGAAGAATCGAAAGTGCTAGTAATAAACCATACATTAATTTTTTTATTATTATTTTGACACAAAAAAAGGTTATTAAAAAAATTGAAAAAAAAAAAGTATAATCATCAAATATATATATATAGAGAGAGAGAGACCATTCCTGAATATGTTTGTCAGCTGACGATAATCGGGATCAACCTCCCGTTTTGAAACCGACGGTACTGATGTTACATTGAATTTCTGTATTTTATAAATATATATATATATATATATATATATATATATATATAATCATTGTAATAATAAATATCGTTTAAATATTATCTACATACGTATACGTTTCATCCTTGCGGAATCATCAGTGTAGAAATAACCATTCAAACCAGTCGCACGATTCGAATCCTACAGCAACAGTCAAAGTTAACTCCAATTCTGAGAGCGCTAACCAATGAGGCTACCATGAATGGCTACAGACGATATGATAAATAAACTAGATTTATGTGTCAAAGAAGCGGACAGAAATAGTCAGCCTTTATAACAGTGTTCAACAGAAAGTAACTTGCAATATATATATATATATATATATATATATATATATATATATATATATATATATATATATATATAATAACGAAGATATTTTTTTTTATAAAATATTTAGAAAACCTTGCACAACGCAGATTATTTGTTTTTAAAAATAAATTATTTATTCATCTTAAAAACATTTTTTTTTTTTTATAAACTTGAGTACTTTCGGTAAATCTACCATCTTCAGAAGAATATTTCTTCTTTTTCTTTTTTTTCTTTTTTCCTCTTGGTTGAGACATTCTCGTGGTCAAGTTGAAAATCCGTCTAGGTGTTTTGACGAAGAAAGAAAAATGTTGATGTGGCTGTGTGTCACGTGGTCGGCGTGGAAGAGTATATTAAAAAGTCACACATTTTGAAGCGTTGGGTGGGTGGCAATAATAACGAAGATATTTTTTTTTATAAAATATTTAGAAAACCTTGCACAACGCAGATTATTTGTTTTTAAAATTTCAAAGTATTTAGACAAAATTTAATATTATTAAGACAAAATTGAATAATATTAAGACAAAATTGAATACTATTAAGACAAAATTTAATACTATTAAGACAAAATTTCATAGTATTTAGACAAAATTTAATATTATTAAGACAAAATTTAATACTATTAAGACCAAATTGAATACTATTAAGACAAAATTTTATACTATTAAGACAAAATTTTATACTATTAAGACAAAATTTTATAGTATTTAGACAAAATTTAATATTATTAAGACAAAATTTTATACTATTAAGACAAAATTGAATACTATTAAGACAAAATTGAATACTATTAAGACAAAATTTTATACTATTAAGACAAAATGTAATACTATTAAGACAAAATTTTATACTATTAAGACAAAATTTCATAGTATTTAGACAAAATTTAATATTATTAAGACAAAATTTAATATTATTATAACAAAATTGAATACTATTAAGACAAAAGTGAATACTATTAAGACAAAATTTTATACTATTAAGAAAAAATTTCATAGTATTTAGACAAAATTTAATATTATTAAGACAAAATTTAATACTATTGAGACAAAATTGAATACTATTAAGACAAAATTGAATACTATTAAGACAAAATTTTATACTATTAAGACAAAATTTCATAGTATTTAGACAAAATTTAATATTATTAAGACAAAATTGAATACTATTAAGACAAAATTGAATACTATTAAGACAAAATTTAATACTATTAAGACAAAATATAATACTATTAAGACAAAATTGCATGCTATTATAACAAAATTTTATACTATTAAGACAAAATGTAATACTATTAAGACAAAATGTAATACTATTAAGACAAAATTTTATACTATTAAGACAAAATTTCATAGTATTTAGACAAAATTTAATATTATTAAGACAAAATTTAATACTATTAAGACAAAATTGAATACTATTAAGACAAAATTTTATACTATTAAGACAAAATTTTATACTATTAAGACAAAATTTCATAGTATTTAGACAAAATTTAATATTATTAAGACAAAATTTAATACTATTAAGACAAAATTTTATACTATTAAGACAAAATTTTATACTATTAAGACAAAATTTCATAGTATTTAGACAAAATTTAATATTATTAAGACAAAATTGAATACTATTAAGACAAAATTTTATACTATTAAGACAAAATTTTATACTATTAAGACAAAATTTCATAGTATTTAGACAAAATTTAATATTATTAAGACAAGATTTAATACTATTAAGACAAAATTGAATACTATTAAGACAAAATTGAATACTATTAAGACAAAATTTTATACTATTAAGACAAAATTTCATAGTATTTAGACAAAATTTAATATTATTAAGACAAAATTGAATACTATTAAGACAAAATTGAATACTATTAAGACAAAATTTAATACTATTAAGACAAAATTTAATACTATTAAGACAAAATTGAATACTATTAAGACAAAACTTTATACTATTAAGACAAAATGTAATACTATTAAGACAAAATGTAATACTATTAAGACAAAATTTTATACTATTAAGACAAAATTTCATAGTATTTAGACAAAATTTAATATTATTAAGACAAAATTTAATACTATTAAGACAAAATTGAATACTATTAAGACAAAATTTTATACTATTAAGACAAAATGTAATACTATTAAGACAAAATGTAATACTATTAAGACAAAATTTTATACTATTAAGAAAAAATTTCATAGTATTTAGACAAAATTTAATATTATTAAGACAAAATTTAATATTATTAAGACAAAATTGAATACTATTAAGACAAAATTGAATACTATTAAGACAAATTTTATACTATTAAGACAAAATTTCATAGTATTTAGACAAAATTTAATATTATTAAGACAAAATTTAATACTATTAAGACAAAATTGAATACTATTAAGACAAAATTTTATACTATTAAGACAAAATTTCATAGTATTTAGACAAAATTTAATATTATTAAGACAAAATTGAATACTATTAAGACAAAATTGAATACTATTAAGACAAAATTTTATACTATTAAGACAAAATGTAATACTATTAAGACAAAATGTAATACTATTAAGACAAAATTTTATACTATTAAGACAAAATTTCATAGTATTTAGACAAAATTTAATATTATTAAGACAAAATTTAATATTATTAAGACAAAATTGAATACTATTAAGACAAAATTGAATACTATTAAGACAAAATTTTATACTATTAAGACAAAATTTCATAGTATTTAGACAAAATTTAATATTATTAAGACAAAATTTAATACTATTAAGACAAAATTGAATACTATTAAGACAAAATTTTATACTATTAAGACAAAATTTCATAGTATTTAGACAAAATTTAATATTATTAAGACAAAATTTAATACTATTAAGACAAAATTGAATACTATTAAGACAAAATTGAATACTATTAAGACAAAATGTTATACTATTAAGACAAAATGTAATACTATTAAGACAAAATGTAATACTATTAAGACAAAATGTTATACTATTACGACAAAATGTTATACTATTAAGACAAAATGTTATACTATTTAGACAAAATTTAATACTATTACGACAAAATTGAATACTATTACGACAAAATTGAATACTATTAAGACAAAATTTAATACTATTACGACAAAATGTAATACTATTAAGACAAAATGTAATACTATTAAGATAAAATGTTATACTATTAAGACAAATTTTTCTTTTCGTAAAAATAATTGTCATTGTCAGCTAAATATCATTTAAATAAATAAAACGAATGTCTCTTCTTTATTTGAAATTGTAGCAATTTAATTCTTTTTAAAACAACAAATATTCTCTGTCCCTTTACCGTCAAAATAATATTCTTCAAATCAATAAAACAAATTTGACTTTTTTAAGTGCATTTATTGAAAATTCTATTGATTTAATCGACGGAACGCCGTAATTTGATTTTGATTTTGAACAATTCATTTTAAAATGGGTAAAGTCGGAATAGTTTACCTTAGCGACATCAGATTAATCGTCAATCTTTGACAATCGGACGATCTCATTTTTGTAATATGTGTGAAAATTGATAACGTACGTGTAAACATAGAAATACCTTAGCGTATTATTATATAGATAATGACGTGTTATCATAGGTGTTATTTATTTATTGTGTTACGCGCGTTTCTGTTGCATACAACCAATAGATTATAGACCGTCAAACGCGCGTAACAGGTAAACGCAATAAATAACACCTAACACAACACGTCATTATTCGTTATAATTATCCGTATTCATTAAAGTTTATTCAACCCAAACACGAACAGTAATATATACACGCTCAGTGGATAAAAGCTGAGACTGTCAGTTTTTAGCAATTATTTATCTAACCACACTGAATAACTGTGATACAGAAAAGGAGTCTGATTTGGACGATTACATATATGTCCCAGCCCATCATAGGTTAAGCACTGTGGTAAGTGAAATCGCCAGATGTCATTAGCTCTTCGTAAAACAAATATTCCCCACCTCTGCGTGGGTTGAACATACGATCAGTGAAATCGCAGAAAAGTGTTAAACTAAGTACATTTTATTATCAGTTATGTTTTATATAACTCTATGTCTATATAAAACATAGAGCTATATAAATAGCTCTATGTTTTATATAGCTCTATGTTTTATATAGCTTCTACAAGATATTGAGAACTTTATTTGTCCAAGATATGGTGTCTTAATTGAGTTCTGTTCCGATTTTTAATTGATATATATAGCCCCTTTAAGAAATTAAAGTTAAGCACTATCGGGGATGTTAAAAATAGACTGTCAAAAAGCACTAATGCAAAGTTCCGAATACGTTCGTCGAACACTCTCGACTAGTCTTCTATCTGTGCCCGCTTCTAGGTACATATAGATCTTAATTTCCCTTAATTACGTTGGCCGAGTGGATATGGCGACTGCTTTCAGATTCTAGGCTATAAGCTTGAAACGCTAGCGTCTGTAGGTATTAATAATTTAATATTTACAGGGTGATTCATAAGTCACTTAGCTATTTAAAATGATTACTATATAAAGCACAAACATACTATGAACTTTTGATTATTGTTATCTTACTCTCTAATTACTGCTATTTGTTATTTTAAATTTGTTCGTTTATATATTTCTTTCTATATATATTTATTTTTATTTATTTAAATTTGTGTAAATCACCATATGTGCTTTTTTTTTCAGGCAGTATGTCATTTACAATTGAAGAGCGAATTCATATGGCCAAATTTGATGAATCTCCCACACTTGTTGAAAGGCAATGACGACCTCAAATCAAAAATCACTGCCGAGTTTGTTAAAATTAATCAATCAAATATGCTACAAAGAGTCGTAAATTCCTTGCAAAAAGAATGGAGCTATGCATGCAGAACGAAGGTGGAAATTTTGAAAATTTGCTGTAAGTTTAAACTACCATAAATGAATTTGTTGAATAAACTTTCTGTTTTGTATTACCGTATTTTTTAACTTTAGAATTTCAAAAATAAATAGCTAAGTGACTTATGAATCACCCAAACAAAAGAAAATGGTGTCAAATAGAAGTCGCCCAGGCATTTGTTTGAGAGAAGTTCGACCATTGGCAAATCAAAAAATTATCCCGTGGGGGTGTAATAACAACGAATATTATTGCTTAGTTAGCATGACTAAACTCTACTCAGATATAAAAACAATTGCTAACATTATGTCCGCGCATTTAGCCTGATGATTCCCTGCTTGAATAAAACATGAACGCCTCTGTGTAGCTTACTTGCCATATATATATATATATATACGACGCCTGTCTAAATAGTATCCGACGTTTTTTTGTGCGAAATAGAGACGATAAGGCTGCGCTACTCTACACAGTGAAGAAAGACATTTTCATGCGCATGTGTTAATTTTATTACCGCCCTCCTGCGCGTTAGTCGTTGCCTTTCAGTCGCTGAGTAAGGTGCTACACAACGTGTTCGTCGGATTATCGATTCTCTCAAGATGACTAAATATGTAGAGCAAAGGTACTGCATCAAATTTTGTCAAAACCTTAGTGATTCTCATAGTAAAACAATTCGTAAGATTCAGTTTGTGTTTGGAGAAGATGCGATGGGTGTAACTAAAATTAAGGAGTTGCTCAACCGATTCAAAAATGGCCACACATCAGCGGAGAGTGACCAGCATTCTAGCAGTGCAGCTGTTGTTAAGAGGGTGCGAAATTTGGTGATGGAAGATCGTCGTTCAACCGTGCGGGAGATCACCCAAGGCGTCGGAGTGAGTAAAGATTTGCACATGCACAGAGTGGCTGAGAAATCTGTGCCCAAGTTGGTGTGGCAAGAACTAAGGGACCTCCGTTTTCAAGTTTCACAGGACCTTCTGGAAACCGCCAACACTGTTTCTCGGTTTCTGAACACCGTGATAACTGAAGGTGAGTCATGGGTGTACTGGTACGACCCAGAAACAAAAACTAAACTAAACAAAAACTTAACAATTTAAAAATAAATCCTAAAATAGAAATACAAGGAACCACGTGTTAAAATAAAATAAAATAAATTCACCCATTATATTGACACAACAAAGGAAACAGGATATAGGTCAATCTATAGAAAAAAGAACAATAGAACAGAATATAGGAAGAAAGTAACAATAACCACACCTTTGTTCGTGGGAAGCCAAACGATTGACTGAGAGTACAACAAAGAATCTGATTGGTTAACTAGCCAACCGTGTATATAAAAACACCCGGCAAAAATAACTCCATGCATTTTAGCCTGAAGATTCCCCCGGGGATGAAACGCGGGAGCCTCTGTGTAGCTTAATTGCCATAAATATATTTTCATAGCTTACTATATATATATATATATATATATATATATATATATATATATATATATATATATATATATATAAATGTTTTGAGGTACAAAATTTATAGATAACTTTAAAAAAAATACGCGGAAATCTCTCTAAGGCCCTTTCGACTATCATCTCATCAGGAGAAAATCGATAGTTTTAATTAATAATAACTTCGAAAGAAAGAGCAAATGGGGAAATTGAGTGTGCCAAAATTAACGTTGAAGCGATTAAAATTCAATTTAATTATTTCGTTAAAAGTCGATTAAAAGGCAATACGTTAGGGGAAAAAAAAAAAAAAAAAAAAAAAATTGGGAAGGAGTTCAAAGTTCCCCAAAGAGATTCAACGATCTTACAAATTCCTTCTGCCGGCACAAGGAAGGTTTTCGCATAGCAATAGAGACAGATTCCAATATTTTCAAATGGTTCTTGGAATCTGCTCGATGCAAGACCTCAAAACGGTCTATTTTATAGCCACTGGCACAGCTAGGGTTTTCAACCAAATGCTGGCCAATAGCAGAGTCCAAAGAATTAGAGGAGGGGTAACACAAGGACCCTACTCTTCCCTGACGTATTTTCGATGGAACGTGCTGGTTTATGCGAGTCTGCAAATGCAAGGAAGTGCGCCCTATATAGCCAGCATCACATTGGCATTTAAATTGATATACAATATTACTATAATTTGTATAGGGCACACTATCCTTGCGAAAGGAAGGAAAAGCAGGTCTTGTAGCATAAACTAATCGTAAGGAAACAGAGTAGAAGCAATTGCTAATGCTATCAACAATCTGTTTACCTAGTTTAATACTATTTCCCCCTATCCAAGGTAATTTTAAATAAATGGGGCATTTTACAGGCCCAAATATTTTTTTTAGGGGATTTAAAATCAGCAACCTTTTTATTAATACAATCATTGATAAGGTCCTCGGGATAACCATTATCAATGAATATATCCCTGATCCTATTAAGTTCACATTCTAATTTATTTGGAGAACAAATAACGAGAGCTCTATGTACCAAAGTATAAATTAAGCCTATCTTTCTAGACTTAGGCACAAAAGAAGACCAGTTTACATATAGGCCCGTAAAAGTAGGTTTCCTGTAGATGGAAGTGAGAAAGCCACCCCTTGAACGTTCAACAAGAACATCCAAGAAGGGAAGACAATTATCCTTTTCACTTTCCATCGTAAACTTTAGAGCCTCATGAATAGAGTTTAACTTATGAAAGAATGCCAATGCTCCACTCTGTGAAGAAAACATCGCAAAAGTGTCATCCACATATCTAACATAAGTAGTGGGCATCTTTACAGACCTAAATAAAACGGATTCGTAATATCCGACGAAGATATCAGCTAAAGTGGGGGCCAATGGACTACCCATTGAGACCCCATCAACCTGACTATACATAATATTATCGAAGCTGAACTCGACTGATTTGGTACAAAAAAGTATCAATTCTATGAAGATCTCCCTAGGGAAACAAGGGGCAGTCAGGCAACCTTCATAGAGAGCGTCGGTACAAATAGTTATAGTCTCATCTAAAGGTACATTAGTAAAGAGACTAGAGACATCAAAAGAGCACATAAATGATGTCTCAGAATCCGGATCTAACCTACGTAGAACTTCAGTAAACCGATAGGAATCAGGGATGCAGTGCGTCGTGTATAGATCACGCACAGGTTGCAGGATTACTAGGAGCCACTGAGCCAAAGAATGTTGGGCGGACCCTATCATAGATAATATAGGTCTAAGTGGCACCCCCTCTTTGTGTATTTTTGGAAGACCATATAATCTAGGTCGCAATGACCCAGAGGGTCTGATCCTATCATAGACCTCTTTCGGAAAAACCTTCTTTTTAAATAAAGAAAGAAGACGCTTCTGCATTTTGATCTCGTTCTTACAAGTATTATCTGCTGACTCGACAGGGCCAAGTCTACAGAATTTAGTAGTGTCGTTAAGAATAGATAACATTTTGTTAATGTAGTCACTACGATCCAATACCACAACACCAGCACCTTTGTCTGGTTTACAAATGTAAATGTCCTCATTAGATTTTAACGCTTTTATGGTTTGAAATTGCGTTTTATTCCAAATAAAGTCACTGTGGTCAATGGACGCGTTACTGTATTGGTGTGCCAAGTCAACTAACCTAGATTTCATTCTAGAAACATTATCTAAAGAACTAGGAGAGTGATGTCTAATTTGAGAAAACAAAACCTCGAAAGAAGCGAGGGTTTTCTCTTTGTTAATGTGGGTAGGGGGAATACAAAAATCTAACCCCTTAGACAAAACTTTAATTTCGATATCTGTTAGTACAGTGTTCGAAAAATTAAATATATGTTTGCTACCATTATTTATTTCACAACCATAACGTCTTCGAACAATCGACTTTTAACGAAATAATTAAATTGAATTTTAATCGCTTCAACGTTAATTTTGGCACACTCAATTTCCCCATTTGCTCTTTCTTTCGAAGTTATTATTAATTAAAACTATCGATTTTCTCCTGATGAGATGATAGTCGAAAGGGCCTTAGAGAGATTTCCGCGTATTTTTTTTAAAGTTATATATATATATATATATATATATATATATATATATATATATATATATATATATATATATATATTAATCTTTTCAGACCGCATGCGTGGCGAAGAATTTGACATGTCTAGTGCTACCAATCGAGGTCGGATGTCGTGGTATCATTTGACGATCAACCCTTCCTTCCTATCCAGAATAAGCATAACTGGCTGGTCGCAAAATGCAGCCATCAAACAGATTCAATTTATTACTCAACGGACATCCAGTTTGATCTGTCATCCAAGTCATTTCGATTAAATAAATAAAATATTATAAAATGTCATGAACGCTCTTGTGTGAAGGTGGCGGCTTGCAAACGAGACGATCGCCATAAAACGCTGTTAAAACAAATGCTTCATCAACAGAAAAGACGAGACGAAAACGAATAATATTCTTCGTCGTGGCCAAAGCTACCGGTGACGCCGAGGGTGGCAGTCCCGTCATAGCCACCAAAACTGTGTTAGCACCTTTGGTTCGCGGCTCATGGAGCACAGAATATAGCATGTGCAATCGCACGCCGTATGAAGAATATATCCTCAACCGCAAAACGAACTCAAGAGATCTCCATGGCATATCCGCCACAGTAAAGACAGGATGAACCCCGAAATATTCACACGTTGCATCTTCACAAAATAAAGGAGGAAACCTGAAATATCCGCACAACGTATCCACATCCACACAGCCACCCCCACCCCCTACAAATATATATATATAAAAAGATGACACAAAGAACAACACCGCCCATCTCAAATAAGCAACAGTCACAGGGATGTGACTATTTTCCTCTGCTTCTCTTCATTCTTGGTGCAAATTTAATTAGTTTAATGAATTGTTTTAGATACATTATTGTTCTAAACAGCATTGCCAACTTCAAAGCAATCTCTATACATAACGTATTTTCAGTAAATATATGTTACTGTTCACGACCAATTCTTCTTGTATTTTGTATTGTAGACCAGACTAAACAATTACCCAAGACTACGACTAAGTTGCGTAAATATCAAAGTTCTGTTGGGGGCAGAAAGAATGACAGAGAAACTAATCAAAACACATGGAGTCTTCGGAGCATAGGACCACAGTAAGATACTCTGTTCTAAAAGTACAGAGTAAGCTAGATCATTTTAAAAATACATAATAATTGTTTTGAATCAGTTGCCAGAGAGATAGAGAGGTGGTAGTTAATTAGAGTAGCCCCTTTCAAGTGAAAATTCTTAATGGAAAAAACTAACTTTTTAGAAGGTTTTCATGAATAAAAAAAATAATAATAATCAGAAAGCATCACTAATTCAACCTCCTGTGCGAAAGAAAGCCACAAAGTTCCTCAACCGAGAATAGAACCAGACAGATTGCTCAACTTTCTTTTTCTTCGTATCAGCTATAAAGCAGTAGAAGCTAGGTAAAGAGGTAAATTCACATGCTTAGGGTCTTATAGAAACACCAGTCAAGTAGCGGGTATAGACTAGTAATAATTAATAATTCTAACTCCCAGAAAAGGGGCGAATGATAAAACGAATGACAGAACGAATGACAGAATAAATGGCAAAACGAATGACAGAACGAATGATAGAACGAATGATAAAACGAATGACAGAACAAATGATAAAACGAATGACAGAACGAATGATAGAACGAATGATAAAACGAATGAAAGAACGCATGACAGAACGAATGACAGAATAAATGACAGAACGAATGACAGAACGAATAACAAAACAAATGGCAGAACAAATGACAGAACGAATGACAGAACGAATAGCAGAACGAATGAAGGAACAAATGATAGAACTAATGACAGAACGAATGATAGAACGAATGACAACACGAATGGCAGAACGAACGATAGAACGAATGATAGAACGAAAGACAGAATGAATGGCAGAACGAATGAACGCACAGAATAATAGAACAAATGACATAACGAATGACAGAATGAATTGCAGAACGAATGATAAAACGAATGAAAGAACGAATGACAGAACGAATGGCAAAGCGAATGACAGAACAAATGACAGAACGAATGTCAGAACAAATGGCAAAACGAATGACAGAATGAATTGCAGAACGAATGATAAAACGAATGAAAGAACGAATGACAGAACGAATGGCAAAGCGAATGACAGAACAAATGACAGAACGAATGTCAGAACAAATGGCAAAACGAATGACAGAATGAATTGCAGAACGAATGATAAAACGAATGAAAGAACGAATGACAGAACGAATGGCAAAGCGAATGACAGAACAAATGACAGAACGAATGTCAGAACAAATGGCAAAACGAATGACAGAATGAATTGCAGAACGAATGATAAAACGAATGAAAGAACGAATGACAGAACGAATGGCAAAGCGAATGACAGAACAAATGACAGAACGAATGTCAGAACAAATGGCAAAACGAATGACAGAATGAATTGCAGAACGAATGATAAAACGAATGAAAGAACGAATGACAGAACGAATGGCAAAGCGAATGACAGAACAAATGACAGAACGAATGTCAGAACAAATGGCAAAACGAATGACAGAATGAATGACAGAACGAATGAACGCATGAATGATATAACGATCGACAGAACGAATGATAAAACGAATGACAGAACGAATGACATAACGAATGACAGAACGAATGAAATAACGATTTACAGGACGAATGATAACACGAATGGCACAATGAATGGCAGAACGAATGACAGCACGAAATACAGAACGAATGACAGAACGAATGACATAACGAATAACAAAACGAATGACAGAACGAATAGCAGAACGAATTATACAACGAATGACAGAACGAATGACAGAACGAATGAGGTCATCGTAGCAATATACTTCTATCTATGCTCCAAATTTCATAGAAATTGTATCGGTAGTTTTTTTATTTATTTATCAGGGGGGGGGGCGTTCTGCCTCTTTTGCCCAAAATATTAAGAGAAAATTTTATGAAACATTAAATACATAATAAAAAAAACGTATAAAATAAATCTTTCTTCGCTTTCTGCAAGTGTTTTTTTTTATTTTACTTATTAAACATTATTTAAATGGCATTATGATTCTATGGATTTTTGTATATGACTATATAAGACCCCCTTCTCTATGTATGGTTGTATATGACGATATAAGACCCCCTTCTCTATGGATGTTTGTATATGACAATATAAGACCCCCTTCTCTTTGTATATTAAAAATAGAGTAACGGTATCGATCACTGTTTAGATAAATATATTACAGATATTATTTACTTGCGCTTATATTGTGGCTTAGTGATGGCAGCTGCCGACTATAATCTAGATTGTTGATGGTTTAATCCCTGGCTGTGAATGGGTGCTCGTCTAGCCGTATTGAAGCGCTGTGACGCAGCGAAACCGTCTGTCTGTGAATGACTATATGAGCCTTCTCGAGTTGAGTACTGTCGTTAAATGATATCACTTGTTGCTTCTTAGCGTAATGCAAAGCTCTGTGTAAAATGCAACACTTTAAAGGTAGCGGTCAATGTTTGGTAAAAGATATTGCAGATATAATTTACCAGCGCCTGCCACGTACCTCGGTAATGATTGAAGGTTAGCTCCCTCGCTTGGTATGGGTGCTAGGCAAGCCGCATTGAACATCTGTTATTCAACGAAACAGTCTGTAGATAACTATATATATATATATATATATATATATATATATATATATATTGAGATATTTTATGTAACAAACAACGTTTCGTATAAAGTAAAATTGTTTTTAATGCAAAATACCAGCTATTTTTCGTAGCCACATGATCAGAGCATTCGCAATTACAAGGACTGAATCTCATAGACAAATGAATCTTCAGATGTACAGAAAAAAACTGCCTGTTATTGAACATTTTCAGAAAAACATCCATTTTTCTTCGATACACGTGGTGAATAATCTTCATGATCCGTCATTTTTATTTTATTTTAGAGAGTCCGCCTTGAAATATATCCTAAGGAGTTATCTTACCTTTCAAAACACATACACACATAGATAGATAGATAGATAGATAGATAGATAGATAGATAGATAGATAGATAGATAGATAGATAGATAGATAGATAGATAGATAGATAGATAGATATTTTAACAAAGTTTTACGTTGTAGCTCAATAATGTACGACTAGGTCTCTTAATTATGCCTCATCCCAAGAACATATATTATCATGATATACAACATATCACCGAGTTTTATGAAGACGCTTTCATCAGTGTATAAAAATTCCCCAGTCACGCTGAAAAAAATAAAAACGCCTCAAGCATTCATTTAATTTATCTATTATTTCTTTTTAGTCAGAATATTTTCAAAGTGAAATACTTATTTAAACTTATTTTGCATACAATAGTCTATATTGTAACATGTTGATGACATATGCATGCTTCTCTAGTAACTTATCATATATATATATATATATATATATATATATATATATATATATATATATATATATATATATATATAGTTGACCGGAAGTTGATTTTTATGAGATAGACGAACTGCTAGGTAGTACTATTTGGTGCCCTTATGCGTAAAACAATGAGGAAAACTGAAGAAGAAAATGAGAAAAACGTTTTCAATTCGAATGATTGCGGTTAACGGTAAATATTTATTATTTATATGTTTAAGTTGAAGTATTTTTATCGATGTTTATCGATTGATTATAAGAACTATAAACTCAATAGGAATGCACATATAAACATATTACAATATGAATTTGTATATGCAAAAATAGAGTTAAATAAGTATTCCCTTTAAAAACACTATGAATGAAAAGAAAATATGAATGATTTAAATGAATGTTGGCTACTATTTTATTTTTTCAGCGTGACAGGTGAATTTTTATACAGTGATGAAACCTCCTTATTAAAATCTGTGATATGAAAATATATGCCCTTGCGATGGGCAGAAAAAATTGTTTGTAAATAAAAGTGTTTTTGAAGAAAATATGAAATATTGTTCTCTAGATAACTATGGTTTACATAAGGTTATACACACACATATATATATATATATTTTTAATTTTATTTTTTATTATTATTAAAACTGTGTTCTGCAGCTACGGTAGTTAAATGACATCCCGTAGCTGCAATCAGTCCTTCATGCTAGTCCCAGACCATCTGGCCTTGTCATGCGCAAGTTGGCATAGGCAATGATGTTGTTTCGTTGTACGTAGTGGTCCTAGTCCCGCCTGCTTGAGGTCAGCACGTAGTGTGCCCAGCAGATTTGTGCAGTGCCGTCCTAGTCGCGGTTGGTAGGCTTGCGAGCCAGTAACAGCAAAGTCTAGTGCCCTCTGTGCGGGAGTGTCAGGGTCCATTCGTAGGACATGGCCTAACATAGACCATCTTTGTGACTGTTTACATTCCAATGACCAAATATTCAGTCTTTAACCAAATCATTCATTTTTATTTTTACATGGCAGAATAGCTTGTGGTCTTACAATTGTTTCTCGGCGAATAAAATGCAGTCATTAATCTCATTTTTTTGCTGTTCGTCAGAGGCATTGAAATCTGCACGTTCCAATCAAGTCACATCATGTGTCGAATGTATATAGGTATACTTTTATTTTTTGCCTTTGCTATTGTTTTCAGCGATAGAGACAAGTATTACTTATTTACGGTAAACATTCACCTTGAGGATTGTAATTATCTCCCTTACACTGACGTACGTATATATATATATATATATATATATATATATATATATATATATATATAGTCTCGGAAGTTCTTTTAACCTTCAAAACTGGGAAAAAGAAAAAAAAAAAAAAAAAAAATTTTTGTTGAAAGATTTTAGTCTAGTAAGTCAATCAATCTACTGCAATCACTATTTTAGTTTACTTCCAAGAATATATATATATATTAATGTTTTACGGAATGTCATAACAACATCGGTACCGTTGGTTTCAAATCCTAACAAAGGGGACCTATAAAGGCTTCTTTATTGAAACTCTCTTCAGTCTCTGTGAATGTTTGTCTTCCCGGAAGTTAACTGTTCACGCGTTATGTTAATAGTCTCACGATATTTCGATTTTCTTTTAATTTTCATAATTTTTACAAATTGGGTATTTCAACCTGTTAATTATTCCAGTATTTTAGTTATGTGCAAGCAAAAACAGTTTATTTCTTGTTCTTTGAAAAATAAAATATGTCGATGCAATAATAATTTCATTTTGACCTCCGATCTCGGAGAAATAAATTCAAAAATTAAAGTTTTAAAACCTAAATTAAAAAATTAAGACACAATTAAAGAATAAGATTATAAAACAGGAAGAACGGGGAAAGAAGGGGAAAATAGAAATGTGAATCTATATGGTTCTCAAAGGCCAACTAAAAATATATTTAAATAAACCTTGTGTTACGTAAGGCATAAATTCAATCAGATTTGATTGTAGTCTAAGGAGGATAACTCGTACTTACATTTATATTATATTAACTTAACTACAAAATTAGAAAAAAGATAATAAATCATTTTAATAAATATTATTAAGTATTAATGATAAAATAAATTAATATAATAATATAATAATTAATATATTAAATTAATTACATATGGGGGAGAATAAAATAAAACTAAAAGATATTGATTTATGAATCAAGTAAAGAAAACCTAATTGAAATTAATAAATAATAATAATAAATTAATAAATATATTAAAGATGGTGGTTTCTGGTGTCGTTACTATTTAATTATTAGTTATTTTAATGTTATCGTAGAATGCGTTTATAAAAAGCAAAGTTTAAGGAATTAATATAGGCACAATAAAATCTACAGAAAGCTCAGCTGTTTTCCTTACAAACCAATTGAACGTTTTTCTGGGTTTATAAAACCAAAGAAACTGCGTATTTATTAATTTAAAGCTAAGTTATGTTATGACAACGTGTTATTCTGTGCAGGTACTCCATCATAAAAAAGAAAATGTGTATATTATAGTTTAACCTTAAAGTGAACGGTAAAAGCTTCTCACATTCGACAGTATCTTATATATTTATAAAGCGATGTAGTATATTGTTGCTACATGTGGACTGGTGCACCAACCACTAGCATCTCCCTATTGGGCATGCTGCAAAAAAAGAATTTCTTACTTAATATGTCCCGCACTGTCTGCCAAACTATACCCCAAATAACATCGCCGCACTGTTGCATCCCTGTTTTTGTTTCACCAGTACTTTCACAGAATATGGAACTTACTGCAGTTGTACTTCTTTAGTGAAACTAACCTCAACCCACCTGACTAGCAGGACAATTTTTCTTCTTCATTGTAGAGGTCCCTAAATGTCAGAAGATTTTCTCATCTGATAGCTTCTTTCCAAGGGTCGCTTGCCTTTGGAATCTTCTCTTTTCTCCCTGTTTTTCTGACTGTACCTACATGCAGAAATTTACATGTAATGTGAACAAACTGCCAAATTCCCCACCTATAAATCTGGTCCCTATCATATTAGGCTCTTACGATTCATTGGTAATATGTCTTGTTTAGGATAAACAATTTCTTACGATTCATTGGTAATATGTCTTGTTTGGGACAAACAATTTCTTACGATTCATTGGTAATATGTCTTGTTTAGGATAAACAATTTCTTACGATTCATTGGTAATATGTCTTGTTTGGGACAAACAATTTCTTACGATTCATTGGTAATATGTCTTGTTTGGGACAAACAATTTCTTACGATTCATTGGTAATATGTGTTGTTTGGGACAAACAATTTTTTACGATTCATTGGTAATATGTCTTGTTTGGGACAAACAATTTCTTACGATTCATTGGTAATATGTCTTGTTTGGGACAAACAATTTCTTACGATTCATTGGTAATATGTCTTGTTTGGGACAAACAATTTTTTTAATGTACTACTGTACAGTAAACCCGTTATGAAAATTGAAATGTTTAAACAAAACAATAAGAATTTATAAACCAAAAAATTAGAAAAACGAAAGATATTAAGTGAATTATTATTGAACAAATATTCAAAAATAGAGTTACGTCTGAAAGAAGACTCGGATATGTAAAGAAATCGGATATGTAAATACATTATGTATTTGTAGAAGAGTTAGTAAATAATTTTAAAAGAAGGAATTAGAGAACAGAATAAAAGTAAATTACATACACAGTCTTACATTATACGACTATTCAAATTAGGATTTTAGAAGTTATTTTCAAACCAATTGTACCACGAGAAAGTAGACGCATTTTTTCATATTTTTGTCACCCAGACGGTTTGTGAACCAAAAGAAAAGAGAGATTTCCTAAAAAGAGCAAAGATGCGTGCCATTTCCTTTAAATCCAATTACATTGTGTATTTCCGCCCAGACATGACCTGGGTGATCCTTTGGCTAAAAGTACTGTTGACCTGTAGCTTCGATTAGATCACCAGATAAACGCCTACGTTAACCACACACACACACTCGGTCATGTGATCGACACCCATATAAGTTCTAAGTAGAGAACGAAGAGCAGAGGGAGACACATTCGTCTCAAAGTGCCGATCGGACAACGTCGAAGAAGAAAAAGAAAGTCAGATCAGTTCAATTTTCCGGTCAGTCAAGAAGAAAGAAAGGTAAAAATGCACTTCCGTATAATATTTGGGCTAGAAGAGACGCCCGTTAGAAAAATGGAGTTCAAATGTTAGAAATATCCGCCGATTAATATGGATGTGAAAAATGAAATAAAAGATCATTTCTTGCAAGTAGTAACAGCGATTCATTAGAATAATATTTTAAGAAAAGATGCCCAACCGTCAAAATGTCTCGACTATTTTTTATGTTTAATTTTCTTTTGATTTTCCTATCTTGAAAGGTCAGCCACTCAGACGTTACTCAAACCAAACGGCTGCCTGATGAAACTGACACTATATCAATACTACATTTCCATCACTTTATTACGGTATGAACAAGAAGGGCCGAATTCCTTTAAGTTAACTGTACATACATACAAATAAAAACACGTACAAAAACACATATACGGGTATGTAAAAATATGCAAACAGATACAAACATGTACACAAGTTAAACACACATGTATTGGGAGAAATGTCCCGAAGCCGATGTTGCCTATAGTGTGTCTGACCAGAAAATAAGAACGAAATCGCGTCTTATTTCTCGATCACGCGTGGCGCGATATTTTCTAAATATTTGTGCCGTTTCACAATCCAGATCTAGTTACAGTCTGCTTTTCCACATTAGGTTCGAGCGGAGGTGAGAGAATCATTGAAATATCTACAATGCCAGTTAGCCTCCACAAAGGCTGGCGTAAACTGAAATATTTTGGTTGGCTTTTTAATACGCACCATAAAATCATTTGAATGGCTGTTGAGGATCTTTAAAGCGTCTCCATTGGCCGGTTTTAAGTTATGTGGTTTTGCAAGATCACGTACAAACACGTGTGTGCATGATCCAAGAAATAACTGAGGTCCATTTTTTTGTGGAAGACTTAGAAACAACTGTCCGGCTCGCCTCAGTAGTGCTATACACTATTTCGGCGGTAGAACATTTTATGCCACCATTCACTGCCGAGAAAAATCAATGGTAGATTTTCCAGCCAATTTCAATGGCCCGTCGTGGTTGTTAAGGCTGACTTGAGCGTGCAATGGAATCGCACCACTAAGCCATTTGATTCAAGCGATGCATAGATGTCCCCAGTGTGTTGTTTCCTTACAGCTTCATTAGTTGACAAAATGGGTCTTATTCGACCTACCGACCTCTGTCTTGCTAAGTTATCTACCTTGAATTGAGATGTAAGAGTTCTTTTTTTCGAATGCGATCTTAGAGTGATTTCCCTTGCTTGTTGTTGTTGTAGTTATTGGCTGGGAAAACAGAGATGGCGGTTTGAAAAAAAACAGACTTGTGTCAATGACTAGATTTATGTAACGAGTAATCTAACATTGGTACCAAAATCTTTCTTCTTTCGTGTGATGAGAAATTATCTTGTTCAGCAAACGCTGAAACATATTTTAAAGAAAGATGGCTTATTTTACAAAACACCCGCCTATTTTGCTAAATGAATATTGATATGCTGAATAGAAGTAAAACGGAGGCATATTGCCTATATTTACTTACCTAAAGAAAACAGAGTCCAGCAGTATTTTCGTCATTGCCACAAAATATAAGTGTTCGACATTTTGCGATAAAAGTATCGGTGGGACAAATGGATTGAATATAATTATAGACAAATTGGACGAAATTTACTCATAGGCTGAAAACACGAGGTTATATATGTCATTTAAGGAGTTTTATTCCTACAAAATGGCGGCCAGAGTTAATGACTTTTGATACGATATGAATTTCTGTATAAAAAATGGCGGAAATTTGGAATTACTCTGACAAAAGAGGCCTTTGTTATCCTGAATGCAGCAAATGTATCACAGAAAAAAGTGTTCAAGATTGACATATGCAACAATGAAAGATACATTAGAGAAAGTTTTTTTTAGTGATATTTCATCAACGGTATGTAAAACGGTCCCTGCTACCAAAGAAAAAGTTGAAACAGTAAATTACAATAGATATAGAAGTATCAAGAAACAGAAACATTACAGGGAATATAAAATAAATCCTACGGACGAACAAGGTAAGATAATGCGTTGTTTTAAATGTAATTCGACTAAGCATTTTGTCCGAGGTTGTGCGAGTTTCAATTCTAGAAACAATATCAACACTGTCGTGGATTCAGACAGGTGAACTTTACTTTGTTTAATGGTGACTCATGTTATCGAACATTGATAAATGATTCCTATTCTAATGTAAAAATGCCAAATCTTGTGAAAAGGACATTGGGTATGGCAGTGTTGGACTCTGCTTGTTCACTAACTGCTAAAAGCTTCAAGCCAACGGGAGAAACGATCCACACATACTAGCAAATAGGTTTGTCTCTCGCATGTAAGGAATGGGCCAGTGATGTTCACATATACATGCGCAAAATGCTCTTCATGATGCGAGAAAACACCGGAAATGTGCGGATGGGTCGTCCAATCTTGGCCTTTTGACATAACACGCAGGATTGGGACCAACAGCGGATTCCAGACTTCATACGAAGTCAAAAAGAATTTTTGGTTGTAATTGTTGAACTTTTATCTGCTCTTTCACAAAGGACTTGTAGTTCACAGATGGAGAGCATTTGTACCAGGAAGACATGGTGTCTACTGCGATTCCGTCAGTTCTATTTGATGAACTGGACATCTAATGTAATTTTTAACAAGTAATACAGGTGTCTAATTTTGCGTAGGGAGTACGTAGCATAGTTTGTCTTGAACGTACCCAGCAACGTTTGTGGTCTGTATGTATGTAGAAGGTCCGTTCTTCTAACGAATGTCGAAAGTGGCGGACGACTGAATAAGCTGCGAGAAGTTCATGTCCAATGGTGCTGTACTTTGTCCCAAATAGGTAGAGTTTCTTGGAAAAGACTGAAATTGGCCTCCACTGGTCGTTGATCTTCTGCATGACTGATCTCACGCCGAAAGAAAGGGTCTCAGCTACCACGCGCAACCTTTTACCTGGAACAACATGTGACAATCCAACTGCATGGAATAATGTAGACTTAATTCGTGTAAAATCCGCTAGTGCAGGCTATAACAGAACTCTTAGCATTAGTTAAAATATCTGTGAATCGGTTCCCAATCTACGCGCTATCGGGCAAAAATCTACGATAAAAAAAATTATTTTCAGCTTTCTCATGTTATCCGATATCGGAAATTGTCAGATAGTTTCTACTGGGGTAGTGGAAATTCCAGCAGAATAAAAATAGTGGCCCAGAAAAATGACCTCCTATTTTCCAAATTCACAGTTTACTGGGTCGATCGCAATCTCAAATTCCTTTAAACGCTCGAACACAAGTTCTACGTGTTGCACGTGTTCCTTTATAGATAAACTGGCTATAAGAACGCCGTCCATGTAGATAGAGACAAAATCTAGACCATGAAACACGTGGTCGATAAATAGTTGGAAAGTGTGTGCGTAGTTCTTTCAATTCGAAAGGTACACGCAAATAAATATTCGTATAAACCAAACGTTAGTTATATCCGTCTTGGGGAATGTCTCGGGCTCAACCAGCATTTGATGGTCGATCATGATAAGATATAATTTTTTGAATATCGTCTTATCTTGTATTATGGTGGTTATATCATGAATGTCGGGAATAGGGTAACGGTCTGGTTTGGTTACAGAGTTGAACGTCCTATAATCAGCACATGCACGCCATGTGCCACCAATTACTTTTTGAAAGACGGATAAAACCCAACTCCATCATTTGATTGAGCTCAGTTTCAGCGAAGCTTAATTTTTCCAGTGCCAGCCTCCGAGGGCGGCTATGCACTGTAGGACGGCTAGTGTTAATAAGATGGGTAACCGTGTGGGGTAGTGTTCCCTGTGTAATTATGGTTCGATTATGCTTGTTAATCTATGAAAAAGTCCGCAAAAATAAGACATCTACATGTGTTGGTCACAGTGGGGCATGACGGAATGAGGTTTGAAATGGGTTCTGATGACTTTATATTAATCTCGGTGTTAATCAGACAATGTCTGTGAACCTCCACGAGAATGCCATATTTGTCAAAGAAAAATCAGCACCGAAGATGCTTTCTCTACCTCTGCTATCATAAGAAAGGTAAGTGAAAAATCGAATATTTAAGTATAGGCAGCTCCAGCCATGAATTTTAATAAAATACTTGCAAAGTAAGCTTATAGTGTCATTAATCTTGTTTGCCTGTATGGCAAAAATAATAGAAATATGTTCGCCACTATTCATGAGGAAATTTATTCCCGTTGTCCGATCACACATAAATAGATGACGACAGGTTTCTCCCATGCTGACAGTCCGAGTTACCTCTGGATCATAGACTAACATTTTTATTTTGGGTCAGGCAGAAGCCACGTTGCCACTTCACTCCATTTATTTGTCGTTCCGCGTCTGACACGTCTTTGCTTACCAAACGTAGGGACAGAGACGTCTAGAAGACAACGCATCGTGATGCCGAATCTACATGGATTTTCACCAGAGTTTTGTTAACCGGATTGCGGCCCTAATATTGCTTCATGCCGAACATGTCCGCTATGGGTGGGTCTGCCAGCAAATGAGAACGAAATCTCGTCTTAATTCTCGACCACGTGTGGTGCGAGAGTTCCCAGCTAAAATCTTGTTTACCACGATGTTTGGGGTCTAAGCCCCTTTTTCTCCGATGACTCTGGCTTGGAAATAGATTTTCTCCCCAAGTGAGATAAGTTAGCTTTAGACAGTACCTCCTCCCTAGACGGATTCCCAACCCTCGCCCACCACAAAAAAAAATCATTAGATTTACAGCAAAAAAGGGAAATTAAAAACCAATGGGGGTAATTTGTGCATTCAAAAAATAAGAAGAAAAAGAAACATGTATCTGTGAACAGAATCTTTGTTCACTGGCGAGAAGTTCCCAACAAACATCTCGTGTTCACGAGATTTGGGGATCTAAGCTCTTTTCCCCAGGAGAAATGACTCTGGTCTAAAGAATTATTTTCCCGAAGGGAGATAACTCAAGTCCCGACAACTTCTTCAGTACACTAAAACTAAAAGCAAAAAGATTTCTTCACATCGGAGAAAGCGAAACTCTCTAAACTCTAATTCAGTCAAAAATTATAATTTTTATCCAGTAATTAATCTACTTAATATATCTATATATTATTAAAAGTTATAAAATAGACTTATTCGCAGACACATATTTGATCTCTACAACTCATCAGTGTGGCTAGACCTAGCAAGATTCGAAACCGGGACGCCAGTGATTGACGTCCGACGATCTACCACTGAATCACGAACCCCGCTAGTAGAAGTGGGAGAAATACATCGCATTATAGATGTTAGCATTTATTTATTTTTATTTTTATTTAAAATATGATAAATACAAAGTTATAGTATTTTTGGACTTTGTCCGTTCATGCGCAAATAGAAACATGATTTGGTTGACAAAAAAGGAATAAGCAGAGTGAACATTACTAAGGCGGTAGTTAACATGCTGAAGTCGAGTTGGGAATTGATAGAAACGGATGTGACGTCACATGGCTCAAAGAAAGAGTGAGTAAGAGAAGTTAACAGTTCCTTGGAAGCACTAGAAGTGTAAACAATTGGTTAAAAAATGCACTCAGAAGATATGATGAAACAGTTATTATTGATCTCCACCCCCACCCCCACACACACACACGCACACCTCACTGATCAGTGATTTGGAAGGAAGATCAAGGCGAATACACCTCCTTCGTCTTCAACAGTTTTGTCTTTACTTCGTCCCTTTTTTTTCGAGGTGTGAAAGAATTTATCTGCTGACGGCGTTCACTCAGTCTGGGAAGATGGCAGAAGGGGTGCGTACAGGGGCAAGCAGCAAACAAATGTATGATTATGAACTTTGATTCATGTATGGTACAAGGTTTAAATGTAATATTTGGTTCTAGTGATATACGGTTCGGACATATAGACAGCTTTACTTTTTTATGTGTATTTATAATAGATTTATCTGATCAGAATCTTAAGCATCAGCTTAAGGTTTAAAAATAATGTTATATAAAGAGATACAGGAACAAGTAGCTAAAAAAAGTGAACTTTCATTCGTGTATGGCACAAGGTTCAAACGTAATATAGTGCCAAGAGAAGGGTGTTTCAGAGTGATCATTTTATTTTTGTTTTGTTTTTTTGGGGGGTACAATGTACATTTTTTTAAAATCATTTTATGCATTGGTTTGCGTATTCTGTTTTCTTAAAATGAGTCGCACGAGAATTGACGCAGTTACAATCCTGGGTTCTTTTTTTTTCATCTTGTATTTATTGTTTTGTTTTGTGTTAATATTTTTTTTATAACTTTTTCTTTATTAGTGGTTATTTTTTTCTTTTATTTTTTTCTTACTCTTGGTGGGGCAATCAGACTTTGGCGTGGCATTCCGTAGTCACTAATAAAACGCAAAACCCGATGCTGCTTGGCATTAACACTTCGCATACTGAATGCGCATAAATTAGCAAATCATAAAAACAAATCCACAGCGAAAAGAGAAAGAGAAACGAAGAAAAACGATATTCTTTCAAATAGTGCGTATTTATTCAGAGAATATGTAAAAGTTGAAAAACTAGCAATATTTTACATTTTAACTTTTACGTTTCTTATCGGCACACAGGTTTCAGGATATCTTTTATCTTCCCCGTACACGAGGCCGCCGTTTAGCATGTGGTGTCATAGTGGATAACACTCGGAAGAAAAGGGAAAATAACAATAGTGAAGAAACGGTTGTATTTGTATACGCTTTTTGCTTCTCGTAAAGTCGGTTCTCTCTATCACTCCAAACACTTTCTAACATCTGAGGCTATTCTCTAGCTCTACAAATCTACTATCAGACCATGTATGGATAACTGTTGTCATATTTGGGCTCGTGAATCTCTGTCCCATTTGAGAGTTCTTTATAAGGTGCAGAAACGTATCTGCAATTTCTTCTTCTCTGCACCCTCTCTCTCACAGATGTGATGTTGCTAGTCTCGGTCTTTTCTATGAATACTATTATGGCATGTGTTCTTCAGAGTTATGTGATCTACCCCCTGTATCCTCTGTTCCAGCTCGTTTGACTCGTTGGTCTAGTGGTCTCCATCAATTTGCTGTTTTTATACCTCATTGTAATACAGCTTCCTATCCAGTAGCTTCTTTCCAAAAACTGCAGGCTTGTGGAACTATCTTCCTGCTGACTGTGTTACTTCGACCTATAGCCTTTGAGTTTTCCAGTCTAAGACCAATATTAGCTTTGCCCAAAATGTGCTGCTTTTAAAACGCCATCCCCAGCCAAGAAAAGTGTAGTATCTGTTCTGATATTAAACTTCATATTTTCTCTCCTCGGTCTGCAAAGAAGAAATCTTTTTATTTTTGTCCCGATCCAGGATGCCCCTTTTTATCAGCTGGATTTTTCACTACATTAAAAACCGAACTTGTGTCTAATTCTGCCATCGTGGCGGGCTAAGTAAATAAGAACAAGAAGAAAGGCTGAAAACATATATCATATGAAAATCAATTTTTAATCTATTTCAAAATAGTGAATTTTGTAAATACATCTGTTTTTGCTAAAAACATTAAATCGTCTCAGTATCGTTGCCTCAGTATATTCAGAGTTATTTCCCTTGTGTCATATACAAGTTATATCCCCTTATTTATGCTGTGCAATAAGAGAATGAACTCTCAAATTCTGGAAAGCTAAAGGTACGAATTTAGAACCCGATATTCTGTATTTTTCTGGAATTGGCCTATATTTTACACTTTTTAATACCTGTGACGTCATGTTGCTATACCTCTCTTCTAGTCATTGTAATAAAAAATCCTAAACGGGTAGCCATTTCAGCATAGCCCTTTTCTACAGATCATAGGATTCCTATCTAGAATAGTTCTCACACGACATCAAGGTAAATACTAGTTACTTTACATACGCCACGCATTCTCGATAAACTGTTTATCTTGTAAATCCTATGTTATTTACTCTTTCCGATCTACGTTATGTACTCTATAAAATCTATTATTTACTTTATACAATCTATGTGATTTACTTTACACAATCTATATTGTTTACTTTATACAATGTTATTTACTCTATAAAGTCTACGTACTTTACTTTATAAAATCTATGTTATTTACTCTATACAATATATATTATTTACTCTATACAGCCTACGTAATTTACTTTATAAAATCTATGTTATTAACTTTATACAATCAATGTTATTTACTCTATACAATCTATGCTATTTCCTCTATGCAATCTATGTTATTTACTTCACACTATCTATGTTGTTTACTGTAAGAAATATATGTAATGAACTGTAAACAATCTATGTTATTTAGTCTATACACTTTATGTAAATGTACTCTATACAATCTATGCTTTTACTCTATACAATCTGCTATCTGTGTTATTTAGTCGATTCAACCTATGTTATTTACTCTGTGCACTCTATGTTACATAGAATCTTTGTAATTTAGTGTATACAATTTATGTTATTTACTCTTAACAATCTATGATCTTTACTCGCTACTACAATCTATGTTATTTTCTCAATAGAATAAATGTTATGTACTCCATAATATCTATGATATTTACTCCATTCAGTCTATGTAATTCACCCTATAAAATCTATATTATTAACTTTATACAATCTATGTTTTCTATATACAATCTATGTTATTTACTCTACATTATCCATGTAATTTACTCTATACGATCTATGCTATTTACTTTATACAATCAATGTTGTTACTCTCTGCAATTTATGTTTTACCTGATACGACTTGTTATTTACTTCATACAATCTATGTTGTGTACTCTATACAGTCCATATTATTTAGCTTATACAATCTATGTTATCTACTTCTTACTCTATATATTCTATGTTATTTACTGTAAACTGGCTATGTTATTTACTTTATACAAGCAATGTTATTCACTACATACATCTATATTATACTCTATACAATCTATGATATTCACTCCATAGAATTTATGTCATTTACTCTATACAATAACATATATGTCATTTACTCTATATAATAACATTGAGTGTATAAAAAAATAACATAGATTGTAATCTATGTTATTTATGCTATATAATAAATGCTATTTACTCTATACAATGTTATTTAATTTATAAATCCATATTATTTACTCTATAAAATTTATGTGATTCATTTTACACAATTTATATTAGTTACTCTATACATTTAGAGTAAATAACATAGGCTGTATAGTATAAATAAGATATATTATGTAGAGTAAATAACATAGATTTTATAAAGTAAATAAAATCGATTGTCTAGAGTAAATTACGTAGATTGTATAGTGCAATTAACATATTTTGTATGGTGTAGATAACATACATTGTATGGTTATATCTAACATAGATTGTATGAATTAAATAACATAGACTGAATGAAGTACATAACATAGATGGAGTGTATAGAGTACATATCATAGATTGTAATGAGTAAATAACACAAATATTATAGAGTTCATTTCATAGATTGTATAGAGTAAATAAGATATATTGTAAATAGTAAATAACATTGATTTTATAGAGTTAATAACATAGATTATATAGAGTCAATAAAATAAATTGTATAGAGTAAATAACATAAGTTGCATAGATTAAATAACATAAATTTTATAGGGTAAATTACATAGATTGTATATCGTAAATTAAATAGAGTGTATATCGTAGATCACATCTATTATATAGTGTAAATAACATAGATTGTATAGAGTTAAATTATAGACAGTGCATGAGTAGAATAATATAGATTATCCTGAGTAAATGGCATAGATTTTATAGAGTAAATAACATAGATTGTATAGAGGAAATAACATAGATTGTAGAGAGGAAATAACATAGGGTGTATAGAGCAAAAAATAGAATGTATAGAATAAATAGCATAGATTGTATGGAGTAATATTGGGAGTTTTCCCGTTAGAATGAAAGACGAAGACTGTAGTCCACTGAAAGAAAAGTTGGTGGCATATATACGTGACTAGACAAGAACAGAGATAACAAACAACGTGGATAGATAACGAAAGGATATTTATATGGATAAAAAAGAAAGAAAAAAAAAGAATGTTGCTTGCAAAAGAAGTGCCTTTGCGGACTTACTGAAGATGCCAGTTGTCTTGTAACAGGATTACTTCTGGGGACAAGGCTGTGAAGAATAGTTCAGAACATCAAGATGGCTTCTTTCGTTCAAATGGGCACTGCATACACGCTCGACTGAATTAGCCTGCATAGTGTGAAAAGACAGTGGCTACTGTCTTATCGGCTATAGGGCCCCCGGCAACGGGTAGGATAGCCGACTGCTGTAAAGACTGGAAGGCCTATTCATTATGGCCTCGTGCGTATTATATACGCTAAAAAAGCATGTGCCCGCTCGCACCTGCCGCGGCAGAGGAGAAACAATGTTGACGACAGCGAAGGCAGGAGAGAAGAGACCGATATTTTCAAAATACGCGCTCTCCTGGGTTTTCTTCAGAGATTGAAGCCGTGGTCTGTGATTGGCTGATTTTCATCCAATCACAGGGCACTTAGAATTCACTGCGCTTAATAATAATTCCAATAGTAAATAGCATTGGTTATATAGAGTAAACAACATAGAAAGTGTAAAGTAAATAACATATATTTTACAGAGTAAATAACATAGATCAGTAAATAATATTGGTTGTATAGAGTAAATTATATAGATTGTATATAGTTAATTGCATAGATTGTATAGAGTAAATCACATAAATAACACAGATCGTATACACTAAATTATATAGATTGTATAGAGTATGTAACATATATTGTATAGTGTAAATAACATAGATGGCATAGAGTAAATAACATTAGTTGTATAGAGTAAACTACGTATAGTGTATAGAGTTTATAACATAGATTGTTTACAGTACATTCAATAGCTTGCATGAAGTAAATAACAGTAAAGTAAAGTAAATAACAGTAGATTAAACAACATAGATAGTGTAGACTAAATCCCATAGATTGTATAGATTAAATAACATAGACTGTATAAACATAAACTGTATAGAGTAAATAACAGATTTGATAGAATAAATTACATAGATTGCATACAGTAAATAACATGATTTGCATAGAGTAAATAAGATGAATTGTATAGAGTAAATAACATAAATGATATAAACTAAATTACATAGATTTTATAGAGTATTGATTGACTCCTCTCCAGGAGTTAGGCACAAGGCCAGTGTTTTTATCTTACTCCCACAAGTAAGATGTGACCCAAGGTCGGGTCGGGAATGTGGGGTTTAAAAATTGCCTGGGCAGCCCTGTCGGCATTCCCTGGTAGGGGCGCCTCAGGCAGTAAGCAATAAACTTACTCCTCTCCAAAGAGGGGAGGCGAAGCCTGGGATGGTGGACCTCCTAGAACTGCACAGGACAGACCCATAGACAGGCGTAAATCAAGCCCGAAGGCCAATACAATACCAGTCTATGAGGTGCAGTATCCATCGGAAAAGATACTACATTTTGATCTTAGCCAAAAGGCCAAGAACATAGAACATAGATTTTATAGAGTAAATAACATGGGTGTATACAATAAATGACATAGATTGTATGGAATAAATTACATTAAGATTTTTAAAGTAGATAACAGAGATTGTATAGATGTTATATTACTCTATACAATCTATGCTATTTACTCCATACAAAATATGTTATTTATTCTATATATTCTATGTTATATTCTATATGCAATTTATGTTATTCACTCGCTACAATATACGTTATTTACAATCTATATTATTTACTCAATACAATCTATGTTATTCCATACAATCAATGTCAATTACTCTATACGATCTATGTTATTTACTCCATATAATCTATGTTATTTAGTCTCTAAAATCTATTTTTTACTCTATGCAATTTATGATATGTACCGTGTACATTCCATGTTTTACTCTATACGCTATGTAATTTACTCTATACAATCAATGTTACTTACTCTATGCAATTTATGCAGGTGCTAAGTCTACGATATGTTGGATTTAATTAGTATCCCTGGGAATTTCAACTGTATTTTCTTTCTTTGTTTAAAATGACTCAAAGCTTTTTTAGACTATATATATATATATATATATATATATATATATATATATATATATATAGAGAGAGAGAGAGAGAGAGAGAGAGAGAGAGAGAGACATTACTACGGGACTGCTTCTCTGCAGCCTACAACATGATCGTCTTCAAATCAAATGTCAACAAATACTCAGAAAACCGCCCACATAATTAATCATTTTTTATTCATTTCACCTGTCATTTTTAACCCTCTCATAATATTATTCATCATTCAACTGACAATCTATCCATCGCATTATACTCGAGTGGCTCATTGGTAATAATAAAAAAAAATATTATTTTTCAGAGTTACTTCCCTTGAATCTATAATTTCCGAAGCCATAAAATAAAAATCACCAAATCCGATGGGTAATCCGTCGTTTCTGGACACACGTAATTTATCAGAAAGGCGATATCAGTAGCTCAAAAATTGTATTTTTTCAAGATTATGACATGCCGAACGTATTGACGTAAATATGAAATATTTATAAAGAAATATTTAAATTGTTTTAAATAAAATATTTTTATATAACTCACTAAAAGGCTTTACTTCTTTTCGTCTGACATATTCGCTGTTTCGTTCCAATTTTTATATCGACTAGTTTTAGAGACGTCCATCTTGAATTTATGCATGTCGGCTAATTTACTAAATTTACTAACTTAAAAAGTTTTTTTTTCCTATTTCATGCGTAATACTAAATTTGTTTTAACGCCAATGAGTTCAGCGTGTCATAATCTAAAAAAAAATTGAGCTATGCATATCGTCTTTCCAATAAAATTTCATGTGTCGGAAAACGATGTGATTACTAGGTACGTGCAAAATCAATGGTCGATTCCCAAAATGTAAAAACATTTTGACCCTCCTTTCACTTAAAAATTCACTAAAATTCAGGAAATCAATCAATTTTAATGAAATGTTCAATATCTATTAATCACCAATCACGGGATATAATAAAACTATTATTATTTTTTAAATCTTAGTGAAAATGTATTATTTGTTTTAAACAAAATATACCTTTACTAAAGTTATATTTTTGTATATTAATTTTTATAAATGCATGAATTTTTTTTATGTTTTTTTATGAAAATAAAGCATTGTAGATGTTAACAATTAAACATTTTTTAAATAATTCGTATATATTGCGAAAAAGTCCCCTAAATACCGTGTTAATAAAATCACTATAACTCGAAGACAATTTAATTTTTGAATTAGTGATATTATTATTGAATGAAGCATTGTTTAATCAATATTTTCACTAAAAAAAATAATATAATTGAAATAAATATTTCATGTGATTTTAATGATTAGAGTTTCTGGGAAAATAAAAAATACGACATAATTATATTTCCCTTTCATACATGAACGTGTCATCATCAGCGCAAGAAAAAAATGTTATGATCTTGAAAATAAACCAAAAATTTACAAATTTGAGACTCAGGAAAATAACGAAAAAAAGAATTTTAAAAATTGAGTAATTTCTACTGACGATCGATTTGCAGTGCTATGGAAGCCACGTTCTGTAATAAACACGCGCGATTAGATCTTCCACCACTCACTCACACTACTCCCCATAAAAAAATTTTTTCAGAGATTCAACAATTTTGTTAATTTCACAATTCATCGTCATTTATTTAGAAAGATAAAACGTAAGTTTGTATTTGCTTTGTCATTTTTTTTCATTAATAAATATTATTTAAAAAGTTTTAAACAATTATTATAAATAGAATTCAAATATGACATTTTCTTTCAAAATTGAATTCTGTTGTAGCAGTTACCTCCTCCTTTCAAAACATAACTACACCGGTTTGCCGGTAGGTGTCGCTTTTTCACCGACAGGTGGCACTGTAAAGCGACACCAGAGTTATCTGCCCTTCGGACTATAAAACCCGGGGCAAAACGGAAATTCGCTCTCTCTTCTTACCCAGCCTCGACAGACGTATGCTGGCACCTGCGCCCCGTCTTTCACTCTTCTCTGGTCGACAGAACGACGCTAATACACTAGCGTTTCGTCACACGCTTTTCTCTTGAACTTGTCTCAGCAAAACAACTACCAACACACGTTTCTTCCGTCAACACGTGGGCAAACAACGGTAAGAGTTTCTCAACTCGTTTTCTTTGTGTTACGGCTTTCAAAGACTTTTCCTACGCCGGACTCATTTCTTCTTATACCTTTTCAAGAACTGTTTTTCCATCAACACACATGCATACATCACGCACTTCATCATTCCACGTACACACACGTTCAATAAACGTTATTTGAACTACTTCATTTTTGTTTATTAATTATTACTCCGTCTTTGCATGCAACATTGCTTGGTTTACTGAACACGTTTATAATCGGGGGAACACGACCCTCGATCGTAAAACTGTTTATTTATTAATAAATATTTTTTAATGTTTTAACTTTTTTTCAATGAATACTGTCAGTGTAGTCATTGCCTTTAATTTACTTTTTCACACTTAAAATAAAAAAACACTCTTAGCTTTATTTTAAAAGAATTAATGTAATTTATCATTACGACACATGTAAGAAATTCTTACATCTGTCATAACAATAAATTAGTTATTCTTTAAGAATTAATGTAATTCAAAATTACATTAATTATTAAAGAATAAATCGAGTAATGTAATTGTTCAAGATTGTAATCAATCATCATGTAAAAATAATTAATAAAATTGACGCAGTTCGTAACGTAACAATAATTTTTTTAAATAACTATTACGGCAGTTTGAGCCTTCCATACTTTAAGATTTTGTAGCCGTAGTCTCTGTTTACATTTACAACACGAGCTCCGGACATGTATTAGCTAACTTTCACTTTTTTTTGGGGGGGGGGGGTAATTAAGCAATTTTTAGTAACAACAAAAGAGATACATTCTTTTGTAATTCACTCTCTTAAGACTTTAATTTAATAATTATCTTTGAAACAGTTCCAGAAAACTGATATTTACTTTTCCAGCGATTTTAAAACATGTTTTATTGAATCTTCAGATTTTTCGCTGTTTTAATAACATTTTTAATTCTTGTTTTCACTGATTATCATACAATGAAACATTAAATGTATGTTGTCTTAACCAATCATTAATTTTCTTGAAAATGATGATTCGTAACAAACAATATCCCTTGAGTCAAAAAAGCTGCCCGCGTCTGCTCTAAGCAGTATTCATCTCTATATTAATAAAATTGTGTGCTCACTTTTCACGTGCCTGTGTATGTGTGTCGAGTTTTATCGACACTGCGTGACTTACACATTGAATTGTTTCTTTTTTACTATAAATCGAATATGTATTGAAATCAAGCGTAATAGAATAAAAATTACATTTTATAAAGTCCTCTTTAAAAAAATAATTGAACTATGAAACTAAATCCACCATAATGCATTCCTATTTCTTCGTAAACAAGTTAGCCATTGTAACCTTTTGTTAATAGTGTTTGTTTGTTTGTTTGTTTGTTTGTTTTAATGAATTACTTCGTGACTCTTCGAAATTTGAAATCAATTTGAAAGCATTTGAACTATCGAATAGAAAGTCATTTCTGGCTTTACAATTATATGCAAATCATCGTGTATTAAAAAACTGAAAGTTTTTGTGCATACAATAATCTTATAAATAGAGATTTTTAAAAAACATCGCCATAACAAAATTAGTTATAGTTTTATAACAATGTGGTTCAATTAATAATTTAAATGATATCATAATAATTATATATAACTTTCAAAAAATATTTTTTAAATAACTAGCAAATATATGCTCTCTCCGGTTGCCTATTTTTGCTAGGCTGGGAAGATTTTATAATTATAAAAGAACTACATACAATACGTAGTAAAAGGTAAATAAATTGTTTGGGGCTATTTACATAATTAAAACGTTATTAATAATGCTTACCCATTCATTTGTTTTTTTATTATTATCGATTATGTTTGAATTCATGTTTTGAAACATGACGTAAATCATAAATTAATGACGTCACACCAAAACTATAATTATTTTGTTATATTAATGTTTTAAGCTCTATTTATAAGAAGATCTCAAGGTTTCAGTTTTGATTTCCAGTCATGGCACCCGCTTTATTTGTTAGGAATTTATTATTTACTCTAAGTGTAGTATCTGTTCCGATGGATACTGCACCCCATAGACTGGTATTGTCTTGGCCTTCGGGGCTTTATTTACGCTGGTCTATGGGTCTGTCCTGTGCAGTTCTATTAAGGTCGACCCTCCCAGGCTTCGCCTCCCCTCTTTGGGGAGGAGTAAGTTTATTGCTTGCTGCCTGAGGCGCCCCTACCGGGGAATGCCGACGGGGCTGCCCAGACAATTTTTAATGGCCAGGGTGCTCACCTCCCTTTTCAACCCCCACTTTCTCGACCCGACCTTGGGTCACATCTTACTTGTGGGAGTAAGATAAAACTGGCCTTGTGCCTAACTCCTGGAGAGGAATAAATAAATACAATATTCTCCATTTCTAAAAGTTGTTAAGATCTCGGATATTTCGAAATGAGACAAATTCCGCAACGTATTTATTACGTTTTAAAAAATGGTGTCTGATGGACGGACAGACGGACAATATCTCTATTTATATTAAATAATAAAATAAAATAAAAAGAGCAAAGCAAAAAATGAAACAAAAATGCACCGCCTGGTATATACAGCTGGTTTTTAATATTTGTTAATTACTTACTAAGTTATCTCCCTTGTTTCAACTTATCAGTTGCAAAAGAAAATTTGAAATGATTTCAAATTGGAGCAAGGGGGATAACTCTGAATTACTCTGAATTAACAATATTTGAAAGCAGTTGTGTTGGATTTCATCCGTTTTGATATATGTAACTACATATATCAAAACGGATGAAATCACTGAAACTACACAATCCTATATTTAATATAATGAAACCTGAATAAAAGTTTAAAATATCACCATAATGCAATATGTTATTCAAATGAATTAAAATATATTTAGATATTTTTTCTTTTCAATTAAACAGAAAGAAAGTAAATATTTTCCAAACATAATAACGTTTCACCTTTATTGAACCTGCTCCCTATTTTATTTCATGAACTCTGAACAAAAAATATTCGAGTCGTGCGAAATTTTAATATTATATAAAAGTAAAGAGGCTGGTACTTTTTTATTGTTTATTTATTTATATTTTAAGGAATCCTTTTTTGGTAAATTATCCGCGAATTCTCAAGTAAAAAGTGAAGTACAAAACAACGAATTCTCCATAATATATTTTACAATGTGACCTCCAAACTTCTTCGGGTGCATGTTTTCAAACGTGGAAATCTTTATATCGATTTCAAGACCTGAATGGAATTTCGAACTGAACCGATAATTATTCTTTATATATTAAACAAGAATAGTGGCACCACTGGCGAGCAGTTGCTTTTTCTGCCCCCCCCCCCATTCTATCAATCATTTAAAAAATATTTATGAATAACTCAACTATCTTAATCTCTAATATAATAATAAACATTATGTATGTTTCAATAGACAAAATAAGCGCTTGTCTGTGGATATAAAATATTGGGAATCTTTTACGACGCTCAGCAGAGTCGCGAACGGGGTCCAAAAAAAGAACGAGAAAGGGTTTAAAAACATAAATTTGCAACAAGTGAAGTTGACCTACGACGAGAATAGATATTTTTCTACTTACCTATGTAATTTGTTTTTATTTTTACGTATTATAAATGGGTTTTCATTAGATGTAAAAAAAACATTTCTTGGTTTTTTTCCCACTAAATTCAAAATGGCGTCTTCACGTTCATTCGTTAGCAACCCCCCCTCCCCCCCAAAAAAATCGGCCATTTTTTTTTCCATGTTCCTGTGACAAAACTATTGATTTCTAATAAATAGCGGTTGTAACGGTCTAAAAATACAAACAAATGCCACAGGCAAGTTTGAAAATAACTTTTACAGCCTACAGTTACTTTTATTTGTTGTATATTTGTTTTTTTAGCGTTTTTACTCTGCTGAGCGTCGTAAAAGATTCCCAAAATATTTAATTATTAAATTATAATTATCGACTTCCTTAAAGGGCAGTCACTCTGTTTGGATATAATTGATTGTTTCGCTTAAAGGGGGGGGACCTTTGCAATACTACTAATGCAAAAGTTTCCTCTCCTGGTTAGAGACAATTGAATAGTACTGATAAATGCCGTATTTACACTTCTCATCCACACAGCTAGTCGGTTGGGCACATGGATATAGATGTTGGACTATTAATCCCAAGGCCTAAGGTTTGATCAGTTGTATGGTCACACTGATGTCTTTAAAAGACAAAACAAGCACTTATCTGTGAATATAAAATATTTAGTTATTAAATTATTGTTAACTAACTGTGCCAGAAAAATAAAAATAAATTTTTTTTAAACAGTTTTGACTGTAATTCAATTTTCAACCGAATTTCGTGCAACCCACTCTCTCTCTCCAATCCCAATCGCTTCCCCTCCCTTCCCAGCTGTCCTCTTCATTTATATCAGCTGATATCCACATATTCAAATCAGAGACCACCATAAACACCTACACCTATGAAGAGAAGCCCATTTTTAATCTGCAGACACGGCATGTGAAGCACCTCATTCTTTTTCCTGGTGATGAGTGTTCCTCTTTATTGTCACACTCCCCCCTGATTGTATGATCACACAAGTGACAGATGGTGGCTGGTCGCTTTATCCTAGTACTTCTCTGTAGTGGGACAGTTATTTTTTCCCATATCTGTCCTTGATGGTGGTAGTTTTCCCTTGTTTCGCGCTTGTCGGGTCTAGTATGCCTTCTTGCTATTGTTCTTTTCCAAGTGGGTTTCAATCTCTTGACACTTTTCTTTTGCCCTTTTCATGCTGCTTTTGAGACAGCCCTATATTGTTTTATTCCTTCTGATTCCTTTTTCTTCTTATATATATATATATAAACAAGAAAAACACCCGTCCCAGAAGTGGTAAAGTTAAATACACTTTTATGTTTCCATGAGAAGATGAAAATTAAGATATAATGATACTGAATTTTATGTCTAGAATCCTTATTCCAATTTTAATCAAAATTCATTACATCATTTTGATTCTAGAAAATGTCTAAAATTTAAGGTTTGAGTTTAAGGGCTTTAAAGAAGAAATTGAAATTCAGGGAATCTTGCTTAATTGGTGTCTAATGACTATGGATCAAATCTAATACAAATGTAAATCTGAAATATTTGAATTTTTAAATAGGAGGTTGTGCTCATATTATGCCTGCTAAAAACCCTTTAAAAAAACTCAACAGAAACTGAAATTTGGAGAATATTTATTAATTGATGTCTAATCCATATTGTTCAAATTTCACAAAAATCGGAGGTATCTGAATTTTCACAAAGGACTCCACCCCCTTTTTACACCCCATACATAAAAATAAATATAGCCCACATTACCCCACCCTTACCCATAGCAGCCGTGTTCCAAAATGCATAATGATCGGTTAATTAGTTTAGAAGTGAATCCTGTACATAGAAATATATAAACATGCGCACATACCTAACTTTATATAGAGATAGCTATTCATGTTCATGTAAAACTAAGGGAAGTAATTCTCAAAACTCAAACATCATCATCATCAGCAGCAGCCAAAGTATTAGTATAGTTTGTAATGTAAACACAACTGTTTCTGTCAGAGTTAATCTTCTCTATATATAAAGCTCAGTGTCTGTGTGTGATGTTTGTGTGTTCCCTATAAAAAGAAAGGTTAGAGAATCTACATAAAATCTAAAAGTGCATTCTCATGTAAAATTTACCAGGGAAGACAATGGAATTGTTCCCGAATTTCTAAGTACACTCATAATGGGGCTATGAGAGCATAAGCCCCTTAAAACTTCAAATATATCCTATTTTTATGAAATTTAAATCATATGTTTAAAATTTTCTGGTGAAGACAATGGAAGTGGTCCCGAATCTCTAAGTGCCTTCCTAATCTAAGGGAGCCATGGGGGCTGAATCTCCTTTAAAACTTCAAATATATCTTATTTTTATGAAATTTATATCATATGTATAAAATTCTCCGGGGAAGACAATGGAAGTGGTCCCGAATCTCTGTTACACTCTATGTGCCAAATATCTATGTGCCCCTACCTCTAAGTGACCCACAGGAACAGACCCCCATTAAAAACGTATATCCAATATTAAATTTAAACCATATGTATAAGACACTAATTCAGAGAGTTTTCCAACATTTCAGAGTCTTCCCACTATATTAGGGGGCGAAACGGTAGGAGGAGGCAATAAAAACAAAGAAAGCAATATGGTGTTATTAGTATAGTAAAAAAAAGTACATCGTAGTGATCCTCATTCAATCCCAGGCAACGTCAGGTCTTCCTGCTAGTGTTATTATAAAAGTTGTAGGAAAGTTGGGGAACCAAACAGGAATTCGGTTTTACTTCACAATGTTTACAAAATATATGTTTTTGTGTGAGTAAATTCTCTAATTAAATATGTACGTGTCATTTGTAGTGGCCGAATATGTGTGTTTATGTTGCTATGTATATCTATCGGTTCGCCTAGTGATATCGTACCAAGCATGAGCTGCAGCTAACTTGAAGTATTAGTAGTGTTTGCCTCTATGTTTTACTATTGAATCACCACTTATCAAGGCCAAGAGCCACTCGAGGATAAGTGTTAATGAGATGGAATGATGGTCAGCCAAAAAATGAGGAAAACTATGGGAGTACTTACATTGATCAATTGTATGAACCGCATTTGATTTTACTTATGGGCAGTTTGGGATAAGAATTTGTCGACATTTGATTTGAAGAAGACCAAGTTGTAATCTGTAGAGAAGTAGTCCCGCGGTAATGTGTTTCACGGGCGGGAAGTTCTTGCATAGAAGCGTCTAATACTACACACATGGAGGGAGAAAGGTAAGTCTTTTGTGGTTAATTATAAAAATTGTAGGTAAGTTGAGAAGTAATGACAAAAATATGCCGCCATTGTGTATGTCACAGGCGGCACACTCGTATAGCAATTATTGAATTATAATTATCTACTCCCTTAAAGGAGAGGTAACTCTGTTCAGCAATAATTGACTGTTTCGTTTAAAGCAGTAATGCAATTGGATCCTCTTAGAGACAATTGAATAAACAAAAATATGCTGCCATTTTTTCTGTTACAAGCACACTCGAATAGCAATAAGACGCCATGTGAGTTTGCGTATTTCTCTGTCTGTTACCGGCCTGGCGTATACTGAGTGTTGTCGGAGCTGTTAAGTCACTTTCTCTAATATATATATATATATATATATATATATGATTTTATTTTTTTAGGCAAAACTTTCGATATATATATATATCATTTTTTTTTTTCATTTTGTTGATATTAATCCCCGGGGGGGGGGGGCGAATCCTCCGTAGAGACAGAAAAATGGACATCAACGTGTGAAAACCAAAACAATGATGCAATATAAAATGAATAAAATCATTTATTTATTTTTTTTATTTTAGGCTAGACTTTTGATAAATATATCATTTTCAAGCAAGACTTTTTTCTTGATTTTGTTAGTATTAACCACCGGGGGGGGGGGGGGCGAATCAACTGTAGGAACAGAAAAAATGTACGTCAAGGTGTTAAAGACGATAGTTTAAAGGGAAGGTCAAGTCCGGGCGATGTGCTACACTGGTTGGCGCGTGTTTGAATAAGAAAATTGATCACATCTTAAGAAACATCCATGTGCATGAATATTTTATCATTTATTTTTTTTTAGGCAAGACTTTCGATAAAAGTGAAAATGATATATTTATCAAAAGTCTTGCCTAAGAAAAAACATAAATGATTTGATTAATTTTATATTGCATCATTGTTTTGGTTTTCAAATATTCATACACATTCTTCATAAGATGTGATCAATTTGCTTATATTTGTTATGTACTACTGAGAAAGGGTCGACCATCGAAGTTCTTATGAAGGCCCAAAGGCCACTCGAGGATAAGGATTAATGAGTTTGTCAGGTGAACGGTGAGACAACACCGTGAAGATTAGTAACGATGGTTGAAACTGGGCAGAATTTTATTACTTAAGAACGTGTTACTCTTGGACTTGAAAACGACCATGTTGTAATCAGCTGGGAAGCAGCCCCATGATATTGTGTTCCACAGACGGGCAATTTTTGGAAAGAAACTTTGCTCGTGGAAGTTCCGTTTAGTTTCAGATACACATAGAAAGAAAGGAAAATCATTTACAGTGGTTGTAGCTCGACGAGTTTTTATCCTCCAGAAAAGACATGAGCTCTTTTTCATAATTGATGATACAATCCTCTACCTGTATAAGAATCAGTTATGTTCTATGATAGAGTACTGCTACCACATCTGGGGAGGTGCCGCTCAGAACACTCTTTCTTGCCTTGATAGAGTTCTTGCAGAAGAGACGTTGCTAGTCTTTCTCTACTCAATCGTTATTTCCATGGAAGGTACTTAACTGAGCTTCAATCTCTGTTTCACAGCAAGAGTTCGTCCAGCTACCAAAACGGCAAAGAAATTTTCAATCCGTGTGTGTGCCTAACATCAAACAGAATTTCCACAACCAGCTTCTTTCCAAGAACTTCCGATCTGTGGAACAACATGTTGCAACGAGATTGCTTCCCTGCAAATTACAACATGGTAATTTTTAAATCCAATGTCAACAGTTACTTGCCATAAACCGTCCTCATAAGTAATCAAATTTTATTCATTCTATTCATTATTTTCAATCCTCTCATAGTATTCATCATCATTCAACCCCCATGACCCCTTATACTTGAGTGGCTTTTAGCCTTGATAAGTGGTGACACATTGGTAAAACAAACAAAAACAAAACTGCTTCTTTGTTTAATACATATTTTGTAACACATTAATCGACTAAAAAGATTTCAAACTTCTTTTTCTTCTTCGTATTCTATTCATTTAATGTCACCTTTCCCCTGTTCAAGGGTCAGACGTTTTCTAATATTACGCAAGCTCACTCTCCAGTTCTTGCGGTTCAATGGATCAACTGTCTCCGGATTCCACTCTGTGCGGTCTTTCCTAATCACTTGCTTTCAAGTTTTTCTTGGCCGGCCAACCTTCCTACGATTTAAGGCATCTAGGATTAGTTATTTATGTGTTTAATGAACCCAGTTTGAACGCCGCAATGAAAAACATCTGTTAAGTCAATCTTCATTCCATCCATTTACTCGGTGGCAGAAGTTGACACAATGCTGTTCGATGGTCAGTCATTTATAGAAATTCTATTCAGTCCTGACAAGAATTTATATATGAAAACCAGACCTCCTTTTAATTATGGAAGGTCCTGATATTTTTATATGTTTATCCAGCTCTCTTAAACACTGTTCAAGTCTATATTCGCCTATCTTAGCATGGACTGTAAAAAAAATTCTATAACATTTTGTAACAACAAAACGGTCGTCAAACGAAAGGAAAACAAATCCCTTTTATAAACAACACACAATATATATATATTTATTTGAATGACCTACACCGTTGGGTGTAGGTGGCCGAAAGTTAAGACAGTGTAGAAAATGAAATTAAAGTAAGAAAGGGTCGGTCATCGAAGTTCTTCAAACAGTATATCTCCCAATTGGGTATAGCCTTGCTCGGGGTCAAGTTGACCGGGACGAGAAAAAGATGTCTTCATCTTTGATGTCTGAGAAACTCTTTCTGCTGTCCACGATTCTGAAAGGGGCTGGAAGTAATTCTTCAAGGGTTCGATTCAAATCAATGTGCCCTGGAAGCTGAGTGGTTATCATGTGACCCAACTACCCCACAGGGGCTGCTCTCTTCATGAAGAAAGAGATGTAAATATTCATGACTGCTACAAGTCTAAAAAAAAATAAACCCACAGTAACAATGACTTATACTCTGTCCCACAGGGTTATCATCCAAAAAATGTCACCTATGGAATTGTTAATAAAATTCGCAATACGTTCTAAAATCCAACCATATTTCGTACAAATAAAATTAAGTCTATGCCTTACTTTTCAACAAAATTTCAGTCATAAATGTCCAACAGGGTTGCAGTCAGGAGAGCTGGGGGATGGGGGGGGGGGGGGGGCAGATGTGAGATTAAGTGTGGCCGTAAAGTTTTGACAGCCAAGCCTGTCTTCTAGTTGGTACGGCAGGACACTGTCTTGCTGCCACACGTAGAGACCACATTAAGCTACCTGGTAAACTAATTAACCGATCATTATGAATTTTGGAACACAGCTACGAGGTATAAGGAGTCCAAATATGGGCTATATTTAGTTTCATTTAGTTTTATGCGAAGGGAACCAAAGAGGGGGTGGAACCCCTTCATATAAATTCAGATACATCCGATTTTTGAGAAATTTTAATAATAGGTATTAGACATCAATCAATAAATATTCCCCAACTTTCAGTTTATTTGGATTTTATGGGGCATAATAAAGACAACCTGCCATTTGAAAATTCAAATATTTCAGATTTGCATTAAATTCTATCCATCGTTATTAGACACTGATTAAGCAAGATTCCGTGAATTCCTATTTTTTTATTAAGACCCTTTAAACTTCAAACATTTTCTAGAATCAAAATCATGCAATAGATTTTGATCAAATTAGAATACCTTTACTAAAGATTATATATATATAATCGAATGAGATATGAGGGGAAAAATTGTTTAAGTTGGAGAAAACGATTGAGAGAGGGAAAAAAAAAGTAAATCTCACAACGTTTTCCCCTCATATCTCATTCGATTTTCTTAGTTTTTAATTTATCATTCTGACGTTTCCCCTTAGAGGGTCAGACGATAAGGCCTTAAGGAAAATTTTAGCAATTTTCTTTTTTTTTCCACCCGCCCGTTTCATTGATTAAAAAAAAATGTTTCCTCTGAAATAAATATATATATATATATATATATATATATATATATATATATATATATATATATATATATATATATATATCACAGAACGGAGAATTACCATTGTCAGTTACACTATCATTGCTTCTGCTGATAAATTGGTCACATTCGGTATATTTAACCTTGCAGGTTGAGTTTTCAGTGTTTCTGTGAAACCGAGGATACCGGTGGATGATCAAAATAATGTACAGTGTCTATTGAATATATATATATATATATATATATATATATATATATATATATATAAATAATTATTCAAAGCTCTCGCTAGATTGAGCACTTTAAGTAAGTTAACAACGAGCCGTTATTTATAGCGTACTGCGATACTCTAGGCCCCGCCTATTGAGTTCTGTTGACGACTTGTTAGATGGCCGCTGAATTGTCCATGTAGACGTTAATTCACTCTCCCATTTCCAGACAATGCGTGGTGGGCACATCAGTACATGCTCCGACTACTAAGTCAAATATGACTTTCGTATTGGGGTTCGAAACGCGAGACCAGCAGGAATTGTCTCCTCCCATACTGATGATTGCAGGTTTGGCATGAAACACATGTGTATATGGGTTAATTTGAAAATATTATTTATAAATATATATATATATATATATATTATTGACAGACAGCTGTTTTGCTGTATTACAGCTATTTAGTCTGGCCTTGACATGACAAGTTCTTCAAGCAGAGATTCGAAACTCAACCATTTGATCAGCAGTCGGAAGATCCTACCCTTATGCTAGTCATGAAAGTAATGGAGTACTTTAAATACATTTTATAGGGATATGAACATTTCAATGTGATCGTCCCGCTTGCTGTGCCGGTCCAAAGTTGTTGTTCGATTTAGTCAGTGCTGCAACAAAGAATTTTCACTCCAAATAAAACCATAACTTCAATTTAAGAACAAGTAACAAGGTTTATCTTTCTTTGGAGGTTACGGTGGTACTCGTTTTTCTTAGGTTGAATAGCAGACTTGCAAAATGAGATTTTTGCCTGACCAAATCAAAACACAAGTCCCTTAGTTTAGAGCTTAAAAGTCCATTTCTCTCTAACAGGAACATAAATCCAACTGACTCGCAGACGTCCAGCTCTGACTGCCTCATGCCCAGAGGGCCGGCTCTAATCCCCCTCCTCTGCCCATAGACTGGAATATATGTACTTTTGACCGGAAATCTCAGTCATCTCCATTCGACCAACCAGAAACTGACTACTCGAGATATCCACTAGAGATAATGGCCAGCTAGTATCCACTCAAAGGAGCTTATCTGCAGACAATCTAGGACATTACTTTTCTCAAGTAAGTTGTTCTCAGTATGAACTTCCATTTACTGAGGCACTTATTTTATTACAAACAAAAAAAAAAAACATTTCTTGGGTGACCTAACTCACAATCGGAGATATTTTTAATTCTTTGTGTGGCCTCTTTTCTCCTTATTAAATATTAATCAGGTGCAGTAACTATGCTATTCACATGCATACAATACTAAACATGCAACCGCCTAGTGCATGTTTACAGGGATAAAATAATATATTAATATTTGCTTCAACCAAAGGTCAGAGACTAAAACAAAACAGTGAGTTAGAAAAAAAAACAGTGAGTTAGATTTCTGTATTTTATTGTTTATTTTCATCCCCCCACCCCCCATATGTGGATTCTAAACACACACACACACACACAAAAAAAAAACTACCTGGTGAATATACCTGTGTAAACATGCACTAAGCGACATGTTTAGTGTTGCATGTTTTTGCTGCATTCAAATAACAGGCTTGCTGCGAGTGAAAGATGTTCGGCCAAGAGAAGCGAGGGACCACAGAAGAAATTGAAAATGTCTCTGATTTTATGTTTGGCCACCTATAATTTTATTTCCCTTTAAAAGAAAACTAAGTGTGTCCTTAAATGGGGTTTAATGCTGAGAGATGAAGACTGAAAAAATAATGTTCACCCTTTTAAGTGGACACTGGCCAGCCATTATCTGAAGTAGATATCTGGGTGGTCCTTCTGGGTGGTCGAATGTGAATGACTGAGAAAAAGACCGGAATCTAAGATTTCGGTCAAAAGTAGATATATTCAAGATGGGCAGGGGTGGAAGTTGGTCTTGGCCCTCTAGGCGTCAGCGAGGCAGTTTGTTCTTCTGAGGGGCTGACATGAGTTAGATCTGTGTGCTTCTACAAGTAAGATAGGCCCTTGTTTTGATTTGATCGGGCAAAAATCTCATTTGCAAGTCTGCTATTCAACCTAAGAAAATGAGTACCATTGTAACCTCCAAAAAACAAACCTCTGTTGTTTTTAAACTGGAGTTTTTATGGTTTTATTTGGATGAAGAATTTTTCTGTTGCAGTACTGACTGAAATCACACGGTTGACACTGCAACCGGTGTCGGAATCGAGCAACGATCTTGGACCAGCACAAGCTAACTATCACGGACTGTGCAGTGGACGCACACAGACACGTTCATACCTGGTGAACCACGTGCAAGAGAGATCCAAATAATTGTGCCTAAAGGGACAGTTATATTCCTAAAAAGATCTCTCAGTTGGAGACTCTGAAATAGCGGGTGAATATCTGGCATCCGGTAGGATGCCCTATC
>OY744517.1:154171474-154306474 GCA_963556195.1 Sepiola atlantica
AATGACGTAAGAAGCCCTTTTAACAATGCGTGAAAGATCTTTCTTTTTTTCTTCTTTTTTTCCAATTAATTTCGAAGGATACAATCTTCATCATCAGAGAGATTTTTTTTTTTATAAAATAAACAAACTTTACTTTTGTTTATAAGTAGAACGTCGTGTTGGTGTGACGCTCTCCGCCAAGATGGAATGGGCGGAAGTGAAAATAAGAATGAGGAAGTCAGGGGCACGCCGGGAGTTATAATTCTTTAGATATTGTTCGTTCTTTTTTTTTTTAAGCATTGAATGAAAATGTAATAAATGACGTAAGAAGCCCTTTTAACAATGCGTGAAAGATTTATTTCTTTTTTTCTTCTTTTTTTCCAATTAATTTCGAAGGATACAACCTTCATCATCAGAGATATTTTTTTTTTTATAAAATAAACAAACTTTACTTTTGTTCATAAGAGATACATATATATATATACATACATATATACATATACATACACACACATATATACATATATATATATATATATACATATACATACACATACACACACATATATACATATATATATATATATATAGATATATATACAGAGATAGAGAGAGGCGGATAATGTTTGCAATTTTCAACTGCTAAATTTTATGCATATTTTTTTTTTTTTTTTTACTTTTTGCTGTTAGTTCTGTCTTCATGAAAACTGTCTAAATTGGCATTCTTTTTTTGCAGGCTGAACATCGATGGCTACACCAGCACTGAGCAAGATAGAGAAACCCTGGATCAATCTGGTAGCTGCAGGTAGGCCGCATATGGCAGCAAGACGGCACCCTGCCACACCAGCTGGAAGATCGACTTCATTTGATGTCTGTCCTCTCGGTTTGCATGATTGCAAACCCCTCAACTTTTTGTTATGTAGTGTGGTAGAATGAGACACCAGCATATCCTGCTGCAACACAAAGGATGAATTAAAAGCCAGGATTATCGGAGACAGTAACAAAGGTTTTGATGGTGGCCAGTTCTGAGTCCACCATCAAAGCCAAAAATGAGTTCAAATGAAATCGACAGAACAAATCATGAAGACAAACTGATCCAAGTTTGATGAATGAATCTCAAAGAATGAGGAATTAATCTTGCAAACAAATATTGTCTGCAATATCTCTCTATATATATATATAGAGAGAGAGAGAAAGAGAGCGTAATTTAATGTTATAGAAGAAATAACCAGAGTGTTCAATTACTTGTACAAGAGTTTTTTGTAATTTCAATTGACACTATACATTAGATTGATCTTCCATCAATACCTTCGGTTTCACGGCTGAGTTTCAAATATTTCTGTGAAAACTACAATATCAATGGAAGATCAAACTAATGTATAGTACCAGTTGAAATAAACATGTCAATATATTACCTTCGAATGTAATTTTCTTCATTGGAGTAATTTTATCGGACCCGGAAAATAAATGGCCGAATACATCAGGTCCATTTAATTTTATTTGAATTGGCTTTAGCGGAGCTTGCATCTAACCAGGAAGTTATGGTTTGCACTACTCCTATCAGCTCATAAGAACCCCGAATTTGGACATTATAATATTCAACACCAAGTGAGTTTTCTGAACTTTTCATATGATTTATTTTTTCTATTGTTCTATTAATTTGCATACACCTTGGATACACTTTTCACTGTCATTTACTGCATCGATAGCAAACAAATTTCTCGCCTGGATAACTGTTTCGTTTTTGGACTAACATTCACCACCTGGATTATTTTTCAATCAACCTCTTTGATATCTTTCCTGAATATGTTTTAAACTTTATGACTTGGATGAATTGTATAGATTTAACAAAAAAGTATGTTTTGGGCCGATATATTTGATGTTTTATATACTTTTATGTATTTTTTTAATATATATTTTTTTAATATATTTTCTAAGTTTAATTTTATTGCCTGCAGTAATGTCATTGCGGTAATGGTCCTCTGAGGAGAAGAATTTTCTTTGAAAACTCATGAGTTAAGGACTTTGAAGTATTTTGCCTGAACATTGAATTCTAATAAAATTTGATTCGCACCTTATTTTATTCTTTCACTTTATCTAGTGATATATATATATATATATATATATATACATATACATACATATACATATACATACATATATATATCTACACACACACACACACACACACACACACATTAGAACAAATTCATACCTCTTTTTAAGGCATTTTTTTTCTTCAATATCCTACAGCCGTTTCACCCTGGAATGTGAGAATGTTTTGTTTCATTTTCAAATTATTCATTCATTTTGAGGCTCTTCCTCAAATTTACAAAACATTCTCATATTTCAGGCAAAACGGCTGTAGGATATTGAAGAAAAAAATGGTATGGATTTGTTCTATAATTTTTAGCTGTAGTTGGTAAATTTATTATTAAGATAAAAAAAAACTAGCTATTAAGCTGTTTTGAGGATTTGAACTGTCAAATAAAGTGGTTATTACTGAAAAAATGATAAACCATGAGCCAGAAAAAATATACACACAGATATATATATATAGGTCACAGCGTTTGCTTACAGAGTCTAGGTTGACTCTGTGGCAGGGGTTCGAACCATGCGATCGTCCAAGATTATCATCCCTGCACTGATGAGAGTGAAAGCTTGAAACGCTAACGTATGTAGGTAAAAATAATTTAATATTATTTATTTAAAATCAATATTATAAACCCCTTTAATAAGATTAAAGTTGAGCCCTGTGTGGGGAAGTTAAAAATAGACTGACACGTAGCTATAAGGCATATTCCGACAATGTTTGTAGAATCTCTAGTCAGTCTTTCTTGATATGCTGCCCTTTCACATAAATAGAACTTAAATTCTCTTCTTGAATGTGGTAATGTCCCGTGGCCTAATGGTTACAGCGCTTTCTTACAGGTTGACTCTGTTGCAGGGGTTCGAACCGTGCGACCGTCCGAGATTATCATCCCTGCACTGATGAGAGCGAAAGACTGAAATGCTAGAGTATGTAGGTAAAAATAATTTAATATTATTTATTCAAAATTAACATATATATATATATATATATATATATATATATATATATACACACACACACACACACACACACACACACACACACATGAATCAAAACAAAAACTAATTTGAAGTTATGAAAGACAAAAAGAAATAAAGTTGTTTTTTTTCATTTTTATTATGATATCTTACAAAATAAGGAAAAGCTAAAACAGTTATATATGTACAGTTCACTGAAGAAGCGAATCTCCATCCAGAAAAGAGCATTCATGGAGACATCTCTTATCAAAAAACAAACCAAAAAAATTGTGCTATAAAAGACAAGAAAAAAGAAAACATTTTCTTCGTGTAAAACAAATCAACAAACCGATATATACAAACTATTAATTGTTTTTTGTTTTAACTAGAAACTAATTTCATGTTTTTAACAAAAGAAGAGCTGAAAAATTAGTAGAATCAAAACTCCATTTAAATTATTTAAGAAAACTTCATAAAACGGAATGTATCAGAATTTTAGTCCATTTTTCAATAAACAATAAAAACAAAGTTTAAAATTAGAGGAGAGGGGGCAGAAATAATATTAATAATAATATTAATAAAAAGCAAAAAAATGTCTTTAGAACCAAACAGAATTACACCAACCCACCCATCCCTTAAATGAACTTTAGCAAATGGAGGATCATTTGTTAATAAAAAAAAAAAATCTTTTTTAAATTAAATCAAATAAAGATCTGGCAAAAATTAAAATGAATTAAGTTCGATTCGGCCAAGCAGGGGGGCTTAAAAAAAATCGTGCTCAGAAGTTTAAATATGCACACCAATTATTGCGAGCGTTTTTTTTTTTTTGTTTGTTTCTTGTTGTTTTGGGTTTTTTTTTCAATTTAGCTTTCTTTAATGCAAAGCTCCACAGATCAAATGCGATTTCCTCAATCGTGTGTCAGGTTTGAGCCAAAGTCAAAGCCAAAGTTCTGTTTGTTGCACAAACAGAATTTTGACCAGAAGAAGAAAAATAATTAAAAAGGAGAAATTGTTGCTTTTTTTTTTTTACTACAAAACATGAATAAAATCTATCAAAAAAAAAACAGGAAATAATGTTAATGGCAAATTGAGGAAACAAACGTTGTAAATATATTATTAATTATTAGTATTAATTATTATTTTAGTATCAAAGAGAATGTTCTTTGGTTTTCGTTATGCAAAATAAAACACTTCAGGATACTCAATAATAAATGGCCATTTCTGACCAGTTTAATAAAAATCATAACAATTCAAGATCTTTCCATTTCTCAAAGTCTGTCTCTAGATTCGGACATGGTTTAAATACAAGTCCATACACAAACATTTTTTTGATCTACAGTTTTATAATAAAAACCAAAAAACAAGTTGTCATTCCATAACCGGATTCATTCCTGCATTTGATCAGCTTTATATTTTAGTTCATAAAAAGAAGCCACCAACTAAGTTTAAAAAAAAAAAAAAATTGAATGAAAAAGTAAAAAAGTCGTTAATAAAAAGAAATGAATCGAAAAATGCATTTGGTGAAAAATTTTCATACAATCCTCATTTGTTTATTTACAATAATCGGAGAATAAAAAAGTATAAATAATAACAATAATGAAAGAAAAAAAATGGATATTAATAATAATAATAATGTTTTAGTGAGAAAAAAGGGAAATATTCTTCCGTTCGGAGAGTCTGGATTTAAAGAGAAAAATTCTAGACTTTTTTCTTCAGAATTATCCATTTTTTTTGTTTCTTTTTTTTTTGCTCTCTTTTTTTTACACAAACGCAATTTGCCATCGAGAAAAGTTGTAAAATAATCTTTTCCTATCTTTGTATTTTCTTCTCGATTCCAAAGAGCCAGCGGGTTGAAATTTACCTATTCTTCTAATTGCAAATTTAGATTTAAGAATGGATTGGGAGTGCTACTTATTCACATACAACTTTATTCTATCTGACGAGGAAAGGCAAGAGCAGAAGAGGTTAGACTTTGAATAAAATCTATGGAAACTCGACAAGAAGTGAAAATACTAACAATCCAACTATTTCAAATTTAGTTCTAGCTTTTACTTGGATGATTTTTATTCTAAACAAATCAGAATGCTGATTATAAAGCCAATATTATTACGAACCGCCGGACTGATCGATACTTGTCAAGTTAGAAGAAATTAAATGGGTGTAGACTATCGCTACACACAACTGATATCTTTTAACTCTAAGAACACAGCAAAGACTTTCTCTTTTGAAAAGTTTTCTTTTAAACATATATACAAAGTTTCGACAAGCGTTACATAAAAAAGAGGTTTGTTTAGCACAACAACCAGAGCTACAATACGCTTTTTACCTGCGTTTCAGTTTCGTAAAAAACTTGAAACTCATTTTTCACATCTTCGCTCTATTTTCGTTTTTCTACAATTCTATTAACATTATCTTTTCTTCTAGTTCTTTTTATTTTTAGATTCACATTAAAGAAAATGATTATAATGGAAGCTGCAGTAAATAGTATGCAACCATTGCTTCACTAAAAAACGGAGAGCCGATCCTAATATTGGCTAGGATGGGGATCTACTTTGGTTGGGTGGTTTTGCTTTGGGAAATTAAATTCTAAGGAAACTATAGTCAAACAAGTTTTTTTTTTCTTCTTCTCTTTGGGAGATGAGTGAACATAGATATAGATATATATATACATATACATTATGTATATATATATATATATATATATATATATATATATATATATATACATATATATATATAGAGAGAGAGATATATATATTTTGGGAGGTTGTTTAGTAATGGGAAACATATTACTATATAAATTACTAATCACTATAAATCTAAGTCAAAACAAAAAGCATTTTTGGTCCAATTCTTTAAATAGCCACCCAAAAGTTTCAGCGGTGCATCAGGGAATATGAACCAAACCTTTAACATTCTGACCAATGTTTAATGAAATTTTATTTTTGATACTTCTTTTTTGTTTTTATTTTTTTTTAAGTCACAGAAAAACACTCTAGCAGATTTTAAGTCTGCTAAGTAAAAAGACACATTATATATATATATATATATATATATATATATATATATATATATACACACACACAGTTATATATATATACATACATACATGAATGTATGTATGCATATAATGAACCAGTTTTTTTTAATAATTTTTATTTCGGAGAAAACTCTGAGCTAAAACAAAAATGCATTCTCATCCTCTATAAAAAAAAACAAATAAATAAAAAAAAACAATAAAGTAAGATTCAACAATTAACAATAATTTCAAACAAGCTATTCAACAATTTGTTAATTATAAATTTTAACAGGAAATAAAAATAACTTCTACTGAAGAGTGGCTGAGAAGATGATGGGAACTAACTAGTTTATCTGCAAATGATTGTCCAATATTAAAAAATATTTTTTTAAGTTCTTTCATTTTTCTCTCCTGTTAAAATAATAATTATTTTAGCAGGAGAGAAAAGTAAAAGATTTTTTTTGTCAGAGATGAATTAAAAAAAAAATTTCAGCCAGTAAACAGAATGTTTTTTTTTAATATTTAAAAAAATTACCAGATGAAAGTTGGTACCTTAAACATAGATTCATATCTTCTTGTTTAACTCTTAACGTCCTATACCACCAAAAACTGTATTGACCAGAGATGATGTTTATTTCCAAACAGCCTGACAACGAATAAAATAACCCTTTATTTAAATTTATTTTTAAATACGTTTAAAAATTCATAACGGAATTGAAATAACTCTCAACAGTCTTTGCATCTGGGTTTTGATATTTATTTCAGTATCTCACTGTTTTCATAATTTAGACCACTTCTTTCACATGTGTTAATTCAGAAAAAAATTCTTCTGAAATATATGCTTTTGAAAACTCAAATTATGTGTTTGGTGACAAATTTATTTTTAGCACAAATTGACAACATAATATTAAAGAAGAATGTATTTCCAGTCATACTGTCAAGTTTTATAATTATAAAGATTTAAATGAAATAAACTTTTTTCTGCCATTTTTGGGGGCAATTTCTTACAGTTCTGAGGCTCTGGACTTAGAAAGATTTTAACCGGATGTTAAGAGTTAACTTCAAGTGTAAAGAATTGTTGTTAATAATAAATGAGGGTAGCATTTTAAAGAGTTGAACAGTTTTAATTCAAACATTCTTCTCATTCTAAAGAAATAAGAGAAAATAGAAAAATACTTTGTCGAATTATGGAATCTGTAAATGCATAAACGGAATATTTAAGGGTTCATCTTGGTCAACAGTTTCTTCTAAACATCTTTAGAGTTGCTGAAAGCCGAATGAAATTTAAAAAAAAAAAACTGAATTCAAAATAGATGTGGAGACGAACAATTTAATCTTCTTACAATGAAGAGTTCTTCTTTAAACTTTAAAACGACTTAGGATCTATGCAGATTTTCGTTATTTAATGAAAAGTACATGAATTTAACACTTCAGAGAAAAGGGGAAAAGAAATTAATGATTTTTAGAGCGGAAGGAAAAGGAAAAGAAAAAATATAAGGGAGGGAATGGGTGGAAACAACTTGAAATTTAATTCTACAATCAACAAATATATTGAGTATTGAAAACAACCAGCAAAGTAAGAGTTAGCGTTAAGATGTCTAACATATTGATTAAATATATATATATATATATATGTATGTATGTATGTATCAAGTTACCACCACCTTTCCTCCCTGATATTTGATCAACTAAAAAAAAAAATTATTTAAAAAGAAATCAAGTTGGTAGCATGAATGACTATACGGAAATACTAGCAACTGTATTAAGATTAACATAAACAGTTTTAAAAGAGTTAACCATCTACTTTTAGTTTTAGGTGGGAAAAAAATGTAATGAATATTTTTGCATAAAAAACAATTTTTATAAGTTGCTTTTTGTTTGTTGTTATGAAGAGCATCTGAATCCAAAGTGAAGTGACCGACAAGGATTCCATGTTGCCCATTTATGGTGGTGGGTGTTGTTGTGTTTCTTTTTCTTCTTCTTCTAACATTCTGCCCCGTCTTCCTCAGTGGTAGGACTTCTGGTGCTTGCAAGGCTAAAGTCACTGCAAGTGGACACACTGCGAGAAGGTATCAATGCAGGGACTGGAATAATAAAAATAAATAAAAATATAGGCATCAGGTTTCAGAACTTTTGAGATGAGGGTTGAAAAATCTGATTATTTGGATTACCATTCTCATCTTGGTTGTTAATATTCACAATGTTGTGGTCGATGTAACCTAAATTCTTCTTCAGCTGCAACTTTTCGAACTTGCAAAACTTTATGTTGAACTCGGCAACTTGTACGGATTTTTTTTTTACCGTTACTCATATTGCAATTGTTTCTACAGTTGTTCTTATCTACTATTTATAAGTTTTGGTTCTCGCACTGTATTCAATTCTAGGCGATTGTGTAGTATAGTTAAGAAAAAAAGGGGTGAAAAACAAATACACACCAAATAACTGTTGCCAAACGATAGAAAATTTAATATTCTATCGACCTGTTAGTTTTAAACTTTTGGAAACTATTTATAAGTTTTGTTATTTAAAAATTTGTGTCGTTACTTTCACTTAACCGCTTTCAACAAAGAAAATGGTGGTCAAATTTTTCTTTAGGTTATCGCTTATTTCAGGCTTAAAAGATATAAAACAATAAAAATACTTCCCCTAATCAAGACTGGAAACTATGCTCAGAACTTATGATTAGCGGCATCGTAAGCCTATTTTTAGAATTTTTTTTTTTTTGTATCTAGCCTGAAATAAGCGATCACCTAAAAAGAAAAATTCGACTGCCATTCTTTTTGGTGAAATCTTCTATAATAATTAGTAGTAATACTACATATTTAGACAAAACTCATACTAGAATTGTCCACAACGACTCATGGTGTTGAAGTTAAAACAGTCTTCTGGAGGTTGAAGGTGTAATCCTTACTAGAACCGCTAATAAATAAGAATAACATAGATTAACACTTCTACTCGGCCATGGCTGACAGAAAAAGAACAATCTAGCCCATGGTTAAAATAAAGGGTTCAGTTCAAAATTTTGCACAGGTTTCCAAGTTCAACTAGAATGTTCCCAAGTTCGAAAAGATGGACTTGAAGGCCGATGTAACCATGATGAAAATAGTAGTCCTAATAATCCAAATAATAAAAAATAAGGCAGAATCAAGTATAAGGAATCATATACAAACAAAAAATGTTTTTAAAATTAATATACAAAGGAGTATCTTAAATAAAAAATATTAAAAACTAACATCTATAAAAATTAAATAAAATGTCCCATGTCTATGATTGAAGAATTTTTAAATTATTATTTATTCTTACTTTACCTTTTTTTTACATTCAATTTTAAAAGAATTGTTACTCAATAATATATTAAAACTTTTACTAAGAAACAATTAAAATATTAACACTTAATTTTTGTAAATAGAAACGAAAAATTACAAAACGTCAATTACTAAAATTGAAAATTGAAAATTTAAACAAACAGAAGAAAAGGTCAATAACAAATTTGATTCTTAATTAAAAAAACAAAAAAAAAAACAAACATTCATTTCATTGAATTGTGAGTTTAAAAAAAGAGAGAGAGAAAATATTTAGACATTGTTTTTGCGTGAAAGTCATTAAGCAAAGATGAGTTATTACTAAAACTAGTTGCGAATAATCTTATGGTATTCAAATAAACACGTAGGAATTTGTGAAAGGAAAGAAAAGAGAACGGTAGATCAACTACGTTTCAGAGCACGAGAGAGAGAGTTGGAAAACGGTTCATTGTTGATGAGTCATTACAGTGCACAGTAATAATGGCACAGGTAAAAATGGCACTGGTAAAACTGACAATGGTAAAAATGGCACAAGTAAATAAGTAGAAAATAAATGGCACAAAGCAAGAACACAGAGCAGTGGTTCCTAACCTTTTTCTCAGGCGATCCCAATCATGCACCTTAAGATATAACCGTGACCCCCACTATTTTTAGTTGTATGTGTGTTATTATATATTACTAGTTGTTGGCTGTATAAGTAAGGGGCAAACATAAACCCAGGGACGAATTGAGAAAGAATTAGGGTTAGAGTTTAAATAATTTTACTTTTATTTATTTATTTTTTAAATTTGACAAACATTTTAATGCTTTCCCTTTATGTATTTAAACTCATTGAGATTGGCATGTGCCATTTTTCCTATTAATCCAATTGTACCATTTTTACCTGTGCTATTTATATCTGTGCCATTATTACCTAAATTTGACTTATTACATCAGAAAGCATGCAGATACCGAGATACTAGAATCGAAATATTGAATTGAATAAGGAGACGAAAGCAGATGTTATCCGATCACCTATACATGTACAGATATATACATTTGTCGAAAATAATTTTTTTTTTTAAAGAAAAAAGAAAAAGCTGCTCGTGTGAAGGTGCGAGCCAGATATTTGATCAGGTGCATAGCAAGAAAAGTTCCGATTGGAAATCAAGGCAAATTTAAGAAATACATCAAAACTATAATTCAAATAAAAGGTAAAAATCTGAGAGAGCTTTTGAAACTATTCAATCGCTTTAGTGAAGCGAGAAAAAAAGTGTTTTTGCAAACACGGACAAATACAAGATTGCATTAAAATTCTGAAAATGTTAAAAGTTAACATTTTTCTTAAGCTATACAGTTTTCAAAAAGAAAACAACAGAAAAGGTATATCAACTCCTCTTATCCACGATAACACAATATATTTAATATGGCTGCTGCATGTTGGAAAAATGACCCCAACATGTGCATCGCTATAAAAGATATAAATCTGAATATCAACTATTCCAATTTTATACACCTTTTGTTTCAAATGGAGTTGATGTTTAAAATATTTCAAGGGTTAAAGTTGTGTTATTCTTCCCATCTGCAAATAAGACACTCATTAATTTATCTAAAATACTTTCAGCTTTTTAATTGAACATATTTCATTCTTAAGTATGAAGATAACAAAAATAGCATTAAGTAGTTATCACAAACCAGCCTAGCTTTAAGTATGAAAATGGGTAAATTTAGTGAAATTCCTTTCAATTTCAATTTGCGGGATCTCATTTATTTTGGGGGTTATTTTGATAAAATTGGGATGTAAACAAAATTTAATTTTTTCTCTTTATAAATGCACAAATCTTTCTCTTGTGTCCTTATTTTTTCTTTTTCAGGCTATTTCAAGTTAGGTTACTATTTTCAGTGAGAGAGGATTTATTTTTTAGGTAAAAAAAAAAATGTTGGTGTATTCCAAAGTTGGTGTATGCGATATTGTGTATCTCTATGTAAATAAATATAGTCGCATCTTAAAGGAAAAAAGGTTACTCATCAATATGGTAGGCTTAAAACATGGTTTTAAGTTGTCTTTCAGAAGAAAAAAAAATCCAAGTTGAAAACTTCAGTGAATGAAATACTAAACAAATTTTTGCCCTATTATCAAATTGTTTTCCTGTCTGTTTTTATATGGTTCAAATCTGAATTTTTTTTATTGATTTACTTTTAAAAGAAAAATGTAGGTTGATCTCTAATGTGCTATAAATCATATTAAGAAGCTTCAATGTGTTAGCTGTTGAAATGAAACTTATATATAAAAAAAAAAGTCAAATTCTGCTTGTGTCATTTTATACGGTTTTAGAGATATAATGGGATTTTGTCCAATGTTTAGTCTGGTTTGATCTAATAATTATTGTTTTCATTATGATTAATTTTCATTCAACACAAAATGACATTACAGTTGTAAAACTTTTTCACTTGTATTTTTAGTTATACACTAAAAATTGGCTTCTGGACCAATAGTACACAAGACTGCAAAGTTTCTCATTTCCAATGAACTTTGAATGGTCATAATTCAGTGGCTAATTAAGGTACCAAAATAACTTTGGTACCATTGTTTATGTTTTGCAAAGATATATGTACCCACATTACAAGTTTTTAGATATAATGAAAATAACATTTTGGTTTGAGATACCTACATTACAGATTCCAAAATGATTAATATTCTTGATCCCAGATGTCATTCCTAAACAGTTCAATTCTCATAAGGTGCTTTACAAAGGCAGATTTATGACAGACTTGTTACAGTTAAAATAAAACAAAATACTAATATCTAAAAATTAATTTTAAGTAAATTTAATTAAATTAATCATAATGTGTGTAATGAAAACACTCCTATTCAAAATGAATATAGATACAAAAATCAATAAATTTCTTTATTCATTTAAAATTATAAAATGTAATATTTTAAATTGTAAGCAAATTTCTTTAATATTTTTTTTTAACCCAACTAAAAAAGAACAAAAGTTTATTAGAAATTAGCTTTATCTACACAGAATTACTCGAGATGTAGTGAAGTCATTTTAGTTTAATTTTTATGTTTGCACATTTTGGGGTCTACTTTGAAAACTCAACAAGGTAACTTTATATGTTAGATTATATAACAGAGAGAGAGAGACTTTCCCAGTTCCAAAAGCTATAAAAAGAAAAATGCTTTTATTTAAGGAAAAATTTCACAAGTTTTCTCAGAATCTATTAAAAATAATTATACGGTTTATAGAAAAAATAATTATATAGTATATCAAAGAGAGAAGTTATCTCCCTTCGAAGAACTCTTCTATAATGTTTACAAGAATGGCTATGCATATTTCTATTTTGTCAGACATCCTAATTGTAATGGAAGTTGAATAAGGATTTTAAAGTTCAAATAATTGGAATAATATAAATAAGAGTTGAAGAAGATACAAAAACTTTAAATAAGAAATGCTGAAAGCTGTGAAAAAGAGTAAAAGAAACAAATTTTTAAAATAGTTGAAAGATGAAGAAATGTAACGACTTAATTCAAATTCATTAACCGTTTTCTAAGAAGCAGTAAAGGTATAATTTAAAGAAAAGACTACAGAATTCCTAATTCAAGTGGAATGTTGTTCTGATTTGAAACAATTCCATAGTGCGATTGTGTCTTGCAATTGATGAAGGAAGAAGTGTAAGGATACAAAGAAAAGATGAAGCCGTATTGGACTTGGATCATCACAAATACATGACATCATCGATGGAAATTCCTAAACTAAAAAGCCATAACTCATTTCATCTAAAGCATTAGTTTTACTTTTTTTTTAATTCAAATTAAATTTACATTAAAAAAAAATTGTCATTAAAATAAAATCCATAAGACAATCCATTTTCTTGACATTTACAAAAAATTGTTTTAAATAAAATAAAAAATGTACAAATAATTTGAACTTAAAACCATGTATAGTCTTGTTTTGTTGTAAAGTCAAGAAATATTCAAATAATTTTTGTTAATCTTGAAATGGAATTCCCTAATAATAATATATATTATACAAACAAGAAGATGAACCTCTCGAAACCAGAACAGAAACAAATTAAGACAGCAAATCTTGAACAAAGGACTCGATATCATATCTGATAGAGCTATATAAATTATCTGAAAATGTACTTGGCTTTAACATTTGGATCAATTAGGTTTTAAGGACCCCAGAAAAATGCTAAGACGAGAGGAACACATTTGGGTCTTCACTGGTTTCTTCTGGTTGACCTTCGCACACACACACATTAAAAAAAATATTTAATACATCCCCCCACCCCCAAAAGAATAATATAAATATTAACATGTTTTAAAATTTCGAACACTTCGATGTTTCGTTTGTTTATTAAAAAGTTTTGTAAATAAAAGAAAAAACGGACTTACATTAAAAAAATAAATATTACATATAAAAAATAAATATTTAATATAGCCCCCCTCCCCGTTCCTTAGAAAATCCAAACAACTCAGGATTATTATATGTTTGTTTACAGATTCCATGTGCGTGTGCGAAGGTCAACCGGAAGAAAGTGGTGAAGACCCAAATGCGTTCCTCTCGTCTTGGCATTTTTCTGGGGTCCTTAAAACCTAATTGATCCTAACACATTACTGCAGTTTTACAGTATCACCGATCAGCAGAAATGTCTCCAACTGGTATCAATCGATTGATTAGTGATACTGTGAAACTGCAGTAAAGTGTTAAAGCTAAGCCCATTTTATTATCATTTATTATTGATTATAAATATAGTAACACTCGTCTTCCATACAGGTTTATCTAAGTTAAATTACAGAAGAGAGAAAATTATATTTTTAACCAATTACGCTTTAAATGAAATTTGTTGAGCATTCTTTATTTTGTGTGTGTGTCAGAAGATGCTGGGAACAGGGCTATACTTACATTCCACGTCTTAATTAAAAAGAAAAATGAAAACATCTTTTTTCAAAATACAGTTACATCTAAAGTCACTTTCGAAAAGGAAAAAAAAGACTTTACCAATAAAAATGGGACATTTATTTTGGAAGTTGTAAAAGAAATAAAAATTTTAAAACTTTAAAAATAAAAATTTCATTTCAAATTAAAAGACTGACAAACAAATGTTAGGCTAGATTTAAAAATTAAAATAATTCTAAAATGACAAAATAAGTAAAAATGAAACCATGTTTATTGATAATCAAATGAAAGTTGAAAGGAATGGAATCAAGCTTTTCTTGAATGTAAAAAACATGGATTGGCCGTAGTTGAGAGTGATCCGAAAGCCACCTTTTCGTTGGTTACTACACCAAGATATAAGGGAGAGCGCCACTCTTTTTCCTAGATTACTCCACTTACTCTTGATCCTCATCATATAATGCTGAATGTTTAACAAGGAGGCATCAAGTACAATTTTTAAAGTCTTTGGTATGACTCAGTCGAGGATTGAACCCCGGTCTCCTGGTCCATTAGCAAACACTAACCATTATGCCAAATGGGTCAGGAAAAATGTAAAAAATATTTAGTCTTCATAGACTGAAACAGTTATTTGAAAAGAATTTTGAATTAAAGGATTCTCCAGGTTTATTCTTGGAAATGCAACGATTTTAAAATGAAAGAAAAAGTAAATGTGAAGGGAAAAGATATTTTATTAAAAAGCAATCAGGGAAAGGATTTTTTTCTTAAATCGGCTTAAAAATGAGAGGAACCACACAAAAGTTAGTGAAAAAGAGGAAAAACAAATCACAAAACAGATACTTTTTCTTTTTAAATAGAATCTGCAAAAATGAGTAAACAATTTTTCTGAAATAAAATCTGATTGATAAAACTTGACGATTAAATATAGAGTTTAAACAAAGTTCAGCCATTTTTGTTCTTTTCTACGTAGCAATGCACTGCACACGTATCAAGGGTCACAGCAAACAAATTTGTTAGAAAATAATTATTAATAAAAACTTTATGAATTAACTCAAATGACACATTAAATTATTCTAAGGACTACTATTCTCATCTTGGTTGTTATATTCACAACATTTCGGCTGACGTAACCTCAGGAAACAATACAGAATTTCGAACTGAGTAGAAGTGTTAATTTGTTATTGTCTTGAGTAAGGATTGAACTTTGCACTTCCAAAAGATAGTCACTTAGGACTGATTATTAACCAACGCTTTTAACTATTAAGCCATAGGTCTATGTGAACAATTAAAGTATGAATTTTTTTTTTAGCCTTAAAACCTAATCTTGTCTAGATGTGCAGTATTAGTACTTATTACTATTCTATATATTAAATATACTATGGATTAAATCAAGGGTTCAGTTCGAAATTCCATACAGGTTGTTGAAAAAAGATGCACTTGAAGAATGTTGGAGGTTACATCGGCCAAAACGTTGTGAATATAACAACCAAGATGAGAATAGTAGTCCCCATAATACAAATAATCAAAGTTCATCACAAAACGTTTTACTTATATTTGTGATGAAATTCACCCCGGATGGGATTGAGCTGGCTACGTCCCTAGTGGAAATTGCATTTCAAAATAAAAGCAGCCTACGTGTGGCAGTCCTGGCAAGGTCGCATGAAATGAGTAACCACTTATGATTCCATCGCAGAAAACTAACCATTTATGGGCCAGAGAGCGTTGCATTTGCCATGAAAAATGTTTATTTGGGATTTGTTTAAGGGAAGGGACCCAAATCCTACCCATAACCATTTTATTTATTTTCAAATAAATTTTTTTTTTTTAATTACAGAAGAACTACATAGTAATAACAGCAACCAAAACCTACAAACTTAAAATGTTGATTTAACAAAGAATACTAATTTCTGACACAAAAGATTGGAGTTTAAAAATTTTTTTGTATGTGGAATGTTCTTTAAACGAGTTTACGATTGATGCTATTTATACCACAACATCAAGTTAAAGACATATCTCATTTGTTTATGTTTTTTTTTTCTCTATTATAAACCAAAAAGGAAAATCTTCAGAATGTGAAGATTGTTAAATCAGCCAAAGATAAGGAATTAATTAAAATTCAATAGGAATTCATTAAATTAAAAAAAATGTTCAGATTTTTGTTTTTGCTGGTTAAAAAAAAATAAAAATAATTTATGACATAAAAGAAAAAAAATATCAAAACAATTTAAAAATCTTCATAAAAGCATATTTTTTTTACATACAATCAAATACGGATAATCATAAAACGTTTTTTTCGTGATACAAATTGTTAAAATTGCATTTTTATGCAGATCCATCAGAATAGTTAAACAATATATTTTACTACAAAAATATTTTTTTCATTTCTGGATAACAATTCTCACCCGACAACTTTAAACAATTGACAGGTGAGAACAAAAATTTAGGAATTTTTAAAAAGTTTTTAAATATTTTTGTTGTCACTGCATCTTGCCACTGATGAGTCTTGAAAGGACAAACCAAGTGTGGATGACTATATATATATTATATTATACACTCTTCCATGGGTGTAGCACTCTGGTGGAGAAAATAATGGTTTCCACTTAAATGTAAAGCCAGATTCCTCCGTAAAAGGAACTGGATTTTCAATTATCATAAAAAAGGTAACCAAATGAAAACAAAAATTCATTTAAAAGCGATTTCACTAATAACAGCTGGCTCATTGATTCAGAGTGTAAGGTGTCGGACTGTCAAGATCAGTAATGACTTGTGTCCGGAGTTCAAATTTTGCGTTTGATGCATCTACCCACACTGGTGAATCTTGAAAAGACGAAACAGCTGTCTGTGGATGATATATATTATTAGCAGGAAGACGCAGCATTGTCAGAGATTGAATAATGAATCTTATGTCCTTTTGCGCCAAGCCCATAACACCATATAACCTTTTTTTTGCTTATTTTTCATATTCTATAATATTCAATTTTTGGGATGGTGTCGAAGAGTGTACGCAGATTGGGTGTAATGGGAGTGTACGTAAAGTGACATGATGTTATTGGATCTATCTCCAAAACCCTGGGAGGAATTCTTGAATAAACAGACAAAACTTACCGCTTCAGGCTTTTAGTATTATTGTCTGTTCATAAACTTAAATACCTTCCTATTCACTGCCATCAGGCAATCAATTATTTCCGGTTTTCCCTAGTTTAGAAGCTCCTTATTTTTAAGTGAGTTAAACAAATATTGTTTACTCTAGCTACTACCCCAATCATTCAAAGCTGCTACTTTTATTATCTATTCATAGACTTAGACCACTCCCTTTCTATCAACCAATCAAATTTTTTTGATTTTTGCTATGATTTTAGATTCCCTTAACTTAATACTATTTTCATCGTACTATATATCTCTATTCATATAAAGTTAGGTATGTGTATATGTTTATATATTTTTACTTATAGGATTCACTCCTAAACTAATTAACAAATCATGAATTTTGGAACACAGCTGCTAGGTTGTAACATGGGCTATATTCAGTTTAATTTAGTTTTATGCAGAGAGGGCAAAGAAGGTGTGGAAGCCCTTTTTGAAAATTCAGAAACCTTGAATGTTTGTAAAATTTTAACAATAGATATTACACATCAATTAATATTCCCAAAATTTCATTTTATTGAGAGTATTTTAAATGGTTTTTAGGGGGCATAATATCGGCACAATCTCCCATTTGAAAATGCAAGTAGTTCAGATTGATCCATAATCATTAGATACCAATTAACCCCTTCAGTACTGTAGTCCAATGTATTGGACACTTTTTTAAATGCTTGTAAATAATAAATTTGACACAATACAAGTATGGGAATCACACTCCTGTTTATTGGGCAGGTTTCAAATGTGTTACAACATGGAAACACCAGTTGACTGGCAGATGAATAAAGATTTTACATGAAAAAAAAATTTTGTGAGTGAATGGGTTAAAGCAAAATTCCCTGAATTTCAATTTCTTCTTAAGCCTTAAATTTTAGACATTTTCTAGAATCAAAATCATGTAATAAATTTTAATAAAAATTAGAAATAAGAATTCTAGACATAAAATTTAGTAGCATTATATGTTGATTTTAATCTTCATATGGGGAACATATAAGTGGTGCAAAACTGTTCCGTTTGTGGAATTCATTTTACCTGCCCTGGGACGGATATTCTTCTAGTATATATAAGAGACATTTTTTTTATATATTTTAGAAGACTGTGACAATGCTGTAAGGTGTAGACATCAGGAAAACTGAATAAAAAGAACCCATCACAAAAAAAACCGACAGTAAGATAATAAATGGAGTTTTGGCACCTGTGGGTAATAATTTTCTTTTATTATTTACTATTTCTTTTCCCCAATTTCCTGTGGAAGGTATTGTCATAAGGTAGTTTCCTCAGTGACTTGAAGGAGTCTTCTTCCTTGACGGTTTTGATAAATTGGGTTATGACTAAAAGTATATTTAGTGTGTGTGTGTGTGTGTGTGCGTTATATTAGTTTAACTCTTATGATGTACCCACATATAAAGGCAATAATTATGAAAAGATATTTTTTACAAAGAAATTCATGTTTCTTTGCATAAAACAATTTAAACATTTTTAAATAGACCGAAAATAAAATTAAAATAAAATTCTTTAAATTCCTTTAGTATTTTCCAATATATCTTCAAATTTCTTATATTTAGAATAGATCCAGACAATATTTCCTAAAACCACCACCAAAAGACAAGAGATACAAAACATTTTTAATCAAAACCGAATTCAAGTCATCACTGATATCTGTGGCTATTCTAAGTTTTATAGAAAAATTTTAATAAAATGTGAAAAAATAAGTTTTTCTTCAAAATCAATCACTTTAAAAACTGATTTTTAAGTTCAACTAATTTAATAAAATGAACTGCTTGCTGAGAATAGCAAACATATGAGAAAGATGGTAATTGTTAGTTGAAATTCAAAGGACAACTATTTTGTTGTTAAGAAAGTTTCAATATACTAATGAGCCAAACACATTATACGACGACGAGCATCTTGTAACAATTGTTAACAACCATAGGTGCGATTCCATGTCGTGGTGAATGCTAAAGTCAGGAGTGAAAAAGAAATATTCAAGTGATTTTGACAATCACCTTTTTGTTAGCCCTTGGGTTACGATCTGTTGGTTCTGTTTCAGACTCAGGAGGTAATTCTTCCAGGCATTACCTCCTCCTTTCCGGGGCGGTGAAGACGATATCTCTCCTAGTCTCTCTCATTAGGAGAGGATTTTATCTCTTAACGCCTAAGGCGCTTATACCGAGGAATGCACTTTATCGCATACGATTTAACTAAACATCATTAAAATAATCCCCATTTTTCCCTAACCAGTCTTATTTCAGCAAAACGATTCTTCTCTCCTGCCACAGTACAAGAGTTGTGAGACGATGATTTCAATAATGTTAAAAACAATCCCTTGTGTTAGATCTCAATCACACTAAAAACAAAAAGCTGGCTTTACATAAACTGCACGAGAAGTGATTGGTAGAAATCGGAGTCCTTTGTAAAAATCCTGGCATCAGAATCTACTGGGAGTCACAGATCTGATCTCAGATAAAATGGCCGTATCAAAGGCAGATCAAAAAGGACTAGCAAGTTATACGGCAGATGGCACTAATGTTTTCAGCTATCAATATAAAAACGTATTAAATTTTCGATTAAAGGGATCGTAGAAAATGCTGCTTGGTAATATTTGAAAACAACTGATTGTATGAAGCGATATGTAATTTGTTTTTGAAAATCAAAACAAAACAAACAGAAAAGTTATAGTAATTTGAATCAGACATACAAAATGATTGTAATGTGATGATCGGGAGGCTATTATACTTACTTGACTTATGCTTTAGAAAATTCTGCCACTTATCACAGCCTTGAGCTAGTCTTTCAGCTGTGAATAACAGCATACCCGTCTCAAACCTTATTTGGTTAGCTCTTCTTCTTAGTGGTCATCCTCTAAATCTTTCTTCAATAAAATCTTCTTTATATAGTTGGAGTCTGGTAGCCGGGAAACATGTCTAAACCATGTTATCCTCTTTTTTCAGAAAACGCTGTTGATGAATCTGTTAATATTCAGCTTCTTCCTAATATCTGCAATTTTTCATCTATCTCACAGACTTACTCCAAGAATAGTTCTGAAACATTTAATTTCAAAGACATTGAGCTTCCTATCATGTCCTTCCATGTTTAACTTGCATATACAGCAATAGAAACTGTCAGTGCATTGTAAAGTCTTAACTTCAGAGATGTTGGTATGTGCTTCCTGCTTCGTATCGTTTCTTTTAGTCATCCACATGCAGAAATTGTCATCCCTATTCTTTTGCTAATGTCAGATGAAAATCCTGGAACCACTGAGCCAAGAAACAAAACCTTCTGTGCAAGGATGATAACCCAGATTCATACTATCAGTTGTTTATAAAACGGGAACAATTTCTTTCTTGACGACAATCAGTTCTGTGGATAATTTTGTGCATACGTCGCCAGTGCGAATTAGTTAAACGATACTGTCTGCTGTCTTTGTTCCCAGCCTAATGCGCATATTTGTGTTTCTGTTTCTGTCTTTGGTCTCTTCTCCCTGCAGTTCTCTCTCCGTGTTTTTGTTGTTCTGTTTGTGGTTTTAAAACATCTGCATCAGCCATACATCATCGTTTTTTTCTTTTCAATTTCGATACAATCTTTTTAATTTAAATTACTTGATCAACTTTGCAAAATAATTTGATTACCAGTTTATCATTGGCCATTGCCGTTGATTGAATTCATACAAAAACAATCCCAACACAAAAATTGTGGTTTACAAATTCCCAAATTAACTGTTGTGAATAATTCTTTGTTTTATTATATTTTGTAATGTTTTGAGTCCAAAGGAGTGTCTTCATCAGTGTTTTATACCAAACTATCTGTTCCCTAACTAATCTGGTTACATTGTGAAATATATCTCTCACATTGGATTTTTTTAACATAGCGATGTAAATAAATGGCGCAAGACTGAAGGGAAATAAGTCTGTTCTTAATATACCACAAGGGAAATAACCCATGCCCCTTGGCCTTTTATTTACCTTTACTTTACAAAATGGAAAAAGTCTTTTTTAGGGAGAGGAGGTTATTTCCTTTGTAGCATAATATGAGTAGACTTATTTCCTTTAAGTCTTGTATCATTTATTTACATCGGGCATATTAAAAAAAAAATTTTTTTTTTAAATCAACCGTGATGAGATCTTTTTTTTTTTTTTGCCATTCAGCATGTCCGATTGAACTTACTGTTGTTTTTTTGTTGTTTTTTTAAAATTAACTATAATGGTTTTATACAATCATAAGTTGCTTCCAAATTGTGCCGAGCAGCATTGTTTTAGAATTTGCCTAAAATTAATATTAACGCAATACCGTTCAATAAAAGCCTGTTACAACGCATGTTAGTAAAAGTGTAAGCAATGAGAATATTAAGTTAAAATGGCAAAGGCAATTTTAGTGAAGGATACAAAAGGACTAAATAAGGTCACTAATTTCTATCCGGGTCAAACTAACTGATTAAGCTGAGTGGTGGTTGTGATAGTGATGATGATAGAGATGAAGTTGCAATAGCAGCAGCAGCGGAAACATGCAGTGAGCGCCATTACTAGTACCTGGCAACTGTGGCAGCCTTTTCCTTCAGCACAAAAAATGCCTGAGGAAGGAACATAGGGAAGAAGATAACATGAGCAGTTGCATTTATTACATTCCATGGTTGGAGAAAGCACAGTGTCGTCACACAGGCAAAATAACAGAGCAATTATCAAGGGTGAATTATGATTATTGTTGCCTATTCAATCCAATAGTCACTGAGAGGAATGGAAGCAAATTTCTTCAGGAAAAAAAAAAAGTAAAATAAAAAAAATCATAACAATTTTGCTTTGAAGACAAAGTTAGCATCAGAAAGATCATGTTCTCACCAGAAGATTCTCATGTTTAGTTTAACAAGCAAACAAGTTAATGTGCGCATTTCATTTTTTCTTCAATGTTTTTCTACTGATAAAAAGATTAAACATTTTTTAGATCTCATTAAACATTTCATTAAACGTTTCTTACATTTCAATAAACGTTTCTTACATTTTACTAAACGTTTCATACATTTTACTAAACGTTTCGCACATTTTACTAAACATTTTGCACATTTCAATAAACGTTTCTTACATTTTACTAAACGTTTCATACATTTTACTAAACGTTTCATACATTTTACTAAACATTTCGCACATTTCACTGAGAAACGAATTCTTGAAACAACTCTTATTTTCAATTCAATTTTAGATTATTACAGAAAGCAAATAAATGAAAGCTTTAATTTAAAAGCCTCAGTGTAATAAAGTCAAATTCAAGAGATAAGCTCAGTTAACAGCGGAAAAGTTAACAATTCTACAACTAAAATTAGTGTAAAATATTAAATATTTGCAGCAGACGCATACAACTAAAGAGGAACTGTTTTATTTTTTCATTAAATTTTGTGTTAAGAATTTTTTCCTGCAAAGAAAAACATATCTTTAAATGCGAAACTGTGGTTGCTAACATAGAAAAACAAATTATTTTTTCGTGATAAGAATAAGTTTCTGTGCATTTAAAAGTTTGTTATTAAAATTGTTTTTAATGCAAAATTATATTTTAGTTAAATATTAAGCTTATAGTATAATACTTAACATCCCATACGATCTGAAACCACACTGAATGGAAATGAAATAATCTTTTGTTTAAATCTATTTTTTAACAAATGACAACATAGTAATAAAGAACAGATTCTTTATGTTCCCAAATAGAAGGGAAATATCTCTTATGAGACTTACATCCAAAAGGGAAATAACTCTTGTGAGACTTACATCCGGGTACTGATACTCATTTTATTATCAGCGTTTTTATAACAGTGAGATGACTTATTTTCCATGTGTGTTATTTCGAAAACTTATTTGTTCCAAAATGTCTGCTTTTGACGATAACTCAAATAATTTGTCCGATGACAATTTTTTGTTCAAATGACATCTTATTCAAGTTTTTCAGTTATACTTTCAAGTTTCACAACTTTCTGCCAGGCCGAAGTATTGTTCTGTTCGGTCCTAGGAGCTCAACCCTCCCAAGCTTTACCTTCTCTCTTTGAAAAGAGGTTAGTTTATTGCTAATCGCCTGAAGGCCGAGGAATGCCGACGGGGCTGCTCAAGCATTTTTTGTAGGACAGAGTGCACTTTCGCTTTTCAAAACCTCACCTGACCTTGTGGCTAACCGCTTTGTCATGAAGTAAATAAAAAGGCATTATAAACATTTACATGGTAAGATCGATTTTTAGCCATTTTTATTGGGTAGTCCCTTACTGTACTGGGGCTCAGCATGTTAAATGAGAGAGTGAGTCTGAGCAGCAAAAAGATGAAACGATCTCATAAAAGACATGTAAGGAACAGCGATTCCCATTTTGTGTATGCAATGGTAACAAAGCAAGAGTGAATAATGCAATGTGGCATGCAGTGACGCTCAGAGTGTTTGCATTTTAATTCTACAGAACTTTTGTAAAAATGTTTAATTTTTTTTTTGGGGGGGGGGGCTTTTTTTTCACTTTTTAGGATAAATATACAATTTCATCATTTCCATTTTTTATAATGTTAAAGATATTAAATCTTTTTTAAATTTATAAATATTACTTTTTTATTGAAATTATTTTTACGTAACAAATAGATCTAAGAGCAGACAATTCTCCCATAAAGCAAGCTGTCCAATATATATTTACGAGAGAACAGAAAATCAAGTGTAAAATATAATCTTATGGAGACGAACAAACAATAATGTTGCTTGTGAAATAATTAGAAGTATTTGAAATTTTCACTACATAAGAAAATAGCTGTTCCTACCTGGCGTTGTCCAGGAATGTTTTTACTTTCATTTTTTTTTCTAGGTCATTTTACCAAATAGTTTTGTGTGTTGATTTTTAATAGGATTTTCAAAGTTTAATATAATAATTATTACGATATCGTTTGGTCATTAAATTATTAATTGAACTAAATTCTTATAAAATTAATTGTTGTTAATTATTTTAATCTCTATTTATAAAATGACTGGATGTAAATGCTTCGAAAACTTTCAATCTTTTAATATATAAGAATTTGCTAAGAATTTTAAAGCCAGACATAACTTTCTATTCAATAGTTTAAAGGTTTCTAAATTCTTTAAATTCCTTTCAAATGTCTAATTCGAATCACATTTTATAGTGTTAAAAATATTACTTAAAATCTTTTAATTTATAAATATTACTTAAAATTTGTACATAACAAATAGATCTAAGGGGAGATAATTCTATAAAGCATGCCAAATATTTTCAGATTAAAAAGTTTCAGTAGCAAGATTTAAATAGCCGACTTGTTCACGAAAAACCAAAATTCATTACGATGGATTTAATTTTGTAATTAAATTATTTTTTAATAAATTTCGTTTTATTTTACATTACTGCATTTTTTATTTCAATAAATATTCGATTAATAGTAAATAAAAGATTATTCAATGTGTAATACACACACACATATGTAAAGTAGTCTCCTAATTTTATCAATATAGATTACATTTTATTATCAAACCAAAAATTGATTTTGCCAATTTAGTGGTGAGAAGATTTTCTTAGATGGGAACAACATCTTAAAAACAATTTTGAACAATGCAAAGACAATTTCAGCTATGAAACATGAAGATACATAAAATCAAAATACAGATTCATTTCGGCTACAAAATACAATGGATATAAAAGAACGGAACATTAAAACAAAAGCATAAAACCATTAAAAGTAAAAGAATCCTTAAAAATATTGATGGGTCAACATCTTTTCCAGGGTGTAAAATAAAGGCAGCAATACAGCAATACATAGGGGGAATACCTACATATATCTACATTGACATTTTTACTATATAAGGTTGTATAAAATTGATATAAGGATAACATACTACAGAATGTATAGAAAAAATAAAATTGGAATAATCACAAAACACAGGGTGACCCCCCACAAAAATGCCACCCATGGAATCGTTAATAAAATTCAAAATCCTTTCCACAATCCAATCATCTTTGGTACAAATAAACTTCAGTCTATGTTTGACTTGTCCACCAAGTTTCAGTCATGAATGTCAAACAGTTTTTATTTTATTGCTGTTCGATGATAAGCACACCTGGATACAATGTGAAAAATTGTCAATAACTGATGCACTTCTCCCTTGTCACTACCCTGATTTTAGTTATGATGACCCTCTCCAGTTCAGGAATAGTCTGGGAATTTTTTTTGTTTTGATAGACATTATCTTTGAGATGTGTATTCTGTGTATAAAAATCATATCTCCTACTGATGAGACGATCACCAAAGTGTCCTCGCATATCACTGAACGGCGATAAAACAAAAACTGTTGTACATTCATGACTGAAACTTGGTGGCCAAGTCAGGAATAAACTAAAGTTTATTTGTATCAAATATGTTAGGATTGCAGAAAGGATTTGTAAATTATTAATGATTTCATATGTATTACCATGTATAAAAGACAAAATCACATCAACAAGCCATCAGTAGACAGATATTTTATTTTCTTTTAATAACTGTGACAAAGTTTTTGTTATTAAAAGAAACAAAATATTGGTCCATTGATGAGTTTCTGATGTGATTTTGTCTTTTATATTGTGGTTATTCACTTTTCCATTTTATTTTTCTATTTAATGTTGATAAAAGATCACGTTGATACAGGGTATCACTACACATGCATACGGTTAGCGTTGAGCAATATGTGCTCTCAAGGCTAAGCATTTAATGCAATGGGTAATAAAAGCCGCAAAAGAAAAATATCTTATAAAACATTTCCTACTGGTTTTAAATAAATCTAGCAGATGATATAAACGTTAAAATCTATCTACGATGAATTAGAATTGGAAGAACCAAGCATTTTTCATTACATTAATGTAATGTAGCAATATTGGACTTGGGTGTGTAAAATAGTGTTAAAAACTGTATTTTCCATACAAGGTTAAATTAAGCAAAGGAGTGAAAAATTCCATTGAAAATTGGATTCTTTCTAAAGCAATAATTAAAATTGTCTAATTTGCAATCATTAAAAATTAATTTTTTTTTTTTTTTTAAATTAAACTAAAACCTTTTACAAATCATTAAATAAAACAATTTTTCAAAGCAAGAGAGATGAAAACATAAGACTGAAAACATAAGAAAAAAATCAGTTTCTAATGTTTAGTATTTTCTAATCTATAGTAGATTAAGGACTAACCCAGGAATAAATTAGAATCCCTGTGTGTTCTTAATCTCAGCCCTTATCCTCTATATTACAATTTTTATCCCCCCCCCCCAATTTAATAGTAATTGATTCAGTTTAATAACGTTAAAACTATTTCCCTATTTCTTTAATAAAAAATTTTTTTTCTGACTCCACAATCACTAATTTGATACTTAGTGAACCCAAATGAATTATTAATATTTAAGTGCAAAACTGTTGTAATATTAACTTTACTGAAATAAGATTCAACCATTTAATTGTATAGTCGACAAATGATGAAGTAAACTCAAATTGGAAAATAAATTTAAGTGTTAAGTAGACAAGGTACATACGCATTTATATAATGGAGTGTTCTTCCAGAAGATTAACAAGTTGGATTTATCAATTGTATTCTATTTTTTTAATTAATCTAGAATTGACAAATGTCCTACGATGCTCATTCTTTTTATATTTTAAGGAAAAAATAAGCATATATTTTGGAAAAGTATCAGAATTAAGAATTTTAGGAGAACAAGAAATGTATTGGAATCAGGAGAAATAATTATATAATCCACTCACTAATTAAAATGCAAATCAAAAATATATGGTTGAAGTTTGTCAAGGATGATTCCAGTTCATTTTGTCATTATTTAAGGATAAGTAAAATAAAACTTATAAGCTTTCATAAGGGGAGTATGTTTGCTAAAACTATTCTGAAAAAATTACACAGAATTTATTTAATTTTCATCAGCCAATTTCTTTGTAACTCTTTCAAAAGAGAAACATTTTAAATGATATCAACTGTACCTAACCAATGTTGCCCAAGATACAGTGAAGTTTTTTTAGTTTTATTTGTTTGCACATTTAACTTTTATACAGAAAAAGAAATTCAATTTTAGTTCTAGGGTAGATAACTCATTAAATTATTCAATGTAAAATATAAGTTATCCCCTTGCCGATGTGAATTTTAGCTGATTATTTAAAAATGCTTCATAGTATCAGTAGTCTTGATCAGAATAAGTAGTTTATTTAAATAAATTGTAGAAACGTAGGCTATATTGCCAATAACATGGTACAACAATAATAAATGAAAATTGGCAAATCAGAAAAAAGTTTGATCTATCAGCTTAAAAGCTATTTGGGTCTGACTTTGAAAATCTGACAAGATAACTTTATATATTAGATAAATAAAGTATATATATATATATATATATATATATATATATTAGTATTTAAAGAAATTGCTATTATTTTGTAATTTAAGAACTTTGCCAGTTCCCATTCAAATGACTTAAAAGTTTAATAGCATTTGTTTAAACGGGTCAAAATGTTACGTTTGATTGTTTATTTTCACAGGAATAGAAATGCCATTGACTAGAAGAGAAAAAAAATTCTGTGTGTTGGAGTTCAAACAAGACTGTGCAGCGTGCATTTGTGATTAATTTCTGTAAAAAGTTACCAACGGCAACAAAGATAGATTTGGACGAGACACAAAAAATTCTGTCTGTGCCGGGCAAAAGGATCTGTACGGCCAATAACATCAGAAGAGACGGTCATGTCTCAGGTGGTGCGCATATTGAATATTTATGAAACTGTTCATGGAATCCACATACCTTGGATTTTCTCATTCAAATTTGGAGGAATAAATCTTACACTGTTCAACATTAAGTTTAGTTTCATTTGCCGTGACTATGTTGTTTCTGTCATACTTAAATCTAAAATGATTTCACATCTTTTGAAACATCATATATATAATTTCCGTTACTTTTGGGGTGAGTGTGATAGTGTATGGGGTAAAATTACTGATTACAGTTTTAAATGATCTAGCGGTCAGGTTTTGAATCTCTAAATTAAAACACTCACCGTGTCTAGCCAAACTGAAGAACCGTGATACAGCAAAACAGCTGTTTGTGGATGATATATATATATATATGTGAGGGGGGAGGTAGCAAAAATCATTGGTTGTCCTGAGAGCAATACATTTAAATTTTAATGTGATTACATAATTTTTTTTACTTCCTTTTTTTTTTTCTCCAAGGTTCTATTATAAGATTATTTGAAAATGTCAAACCACAAGTGTTTGCTTTTCTTTCGTCAATAAATAAGCAAACACATCAGATCTGGTTATAATTCATTCAGACATGTTTTTATTCTTTCAATTGTTGGAGGTTTCTATTTTTAGCAGTTTGACTGTCATACAATCAGCCAATGAAATAGTTCCGTTTGGTTTTCTTTCTATATCACAACATGGGGAAGAAGATTTTAGTCTCTTTATGAATCATGGTAAGTTTCACTATTCATCTATTCCCACATAACGACAATGATAATTAGTAATAACTGAATGTTATTAAGCTTTCTTCTTGTCTTATACAATTCAGTTAAATCCACCCAGCTTCAATGCATGTGTCGCAAAGTAAAACAACTTTAAATCTTGTTAAACACACCAATTTCAAATTGATAGACAAAACAATACAGAGGAATCTACTGAAACTAAACAATTTTTACAATGATAAAACAACAAGATTTCTAACATTCTCTTTCAATAATAAAGCCGTCACTGAAAAGCAAAAAGGAAATTTGCTCATCCTTTCAATGATTTGAAGAAAGATTTTCATCTAAAGAATTTTTGGGGGGCATCAAAGAAATGGGGGGAGGGGGACACAAAAAGTGATGAATTATTTTATAAAATATAAAATACTCCGTTAAATTTAAGTTTCACTTTGTCCGCCTTTGACAGACAGTACGCTTTGTTGTGAACAAAAAATGAAATCAAATAAAAGTTAGAAATGAGAACGTCTTTTAAGTTACTTACTATAGCCCATCCCTTGAAGGAAGTACCGGAAAGCCTCGCACACTTTGGCTGGCTGCTCTTCAAGTGGCATGCCACCGCAATCAGCAATCTATTTAAAAATATATATACATATGTATTGAAGTGAAAATATTTAAAACATGTTTTATATTCAAAATTTAAAAATAAATAAAAAATAAAAAACAAAACAATCTGTATTTAATTTATTTTTTTCTTTAAAGATTCAACCTATAACAATTTATGAAAATCAGATCTTTATAGTTACGAATGGACGAAATAAACTACAATTTGTATCCTAAATGTAAGTGTAATAATACTGAATCATCAGTGACAATGGGGGTATATCTGTAGAAGTTTTAATTCTGTTTGTGTGTGTTCGGCTAAAAATCAGACACTACACACGGTACACTTGCAAACCTTAAAATCATCCGATTCAGTGTGATCCGCCAACCTGGTAATGGTAGCCCACCCCCAAAAAACTGTAATATTCATTCTCTTGGGATCACAAGGGAAAAAATTTAGTACATGGGAGGCAAAATAAAATTACTTTTATTCATTCTTACTGGTAGCTGTTTCAAAAACACTGAAACTAAATCAGTTGGAGGATGGCGTCCCCTCCGTCCCCTCCTTCATAATTTAACAAACTGATCCACCATTCCAAGGTCATTCTAGCTTTTTAGGGCAGTTGATATGTGTATGATAGAAAAAATTTTTTTTAATTAAATGTCCAAAAGAAGCCAGCAGAAGAAGGAACTAAGAAAAAAAACAGTGAAAAGTAACAAGTGAAAAAGACTAGAAAATAGTAAATTGCGACTATGTATTCATGTAGTTGTCATTGCTGGTTTAGTATTATTAGACTGGGCTAATGTTCAGGAGAGTCATGGAAACGTACACAATTACAGGTTATAAGGGCTTTCTGTAACTAAAAGAGTCAGATTTTTATAAATCAACTAGACCACCTGTGACCCGTTGGTTAGTATTTGTTATATATATTATTAAATATATAATTTCTTAATTTTAACATTGGTTGATAATCATATTTTTACAAGAAATTATTTAGTTGAAAATTGATAAAGTCATAAAGGATGAATGGTAGCTTTTAGTAACTTCTTGATAAAATAGCTCATTTTGTGGCATCATTTAAGTACGTTATCACAGACATGAAAGAAGTATATAGACATCATCATCATCATCATCGGTTCTTTTTTAACGTGCAGGTTGAGGAGCATCATCCACACTGGTGAACACCCATTCAGGTAGCTGACTAGCTGCACGCATGGTAGATCTCACTCCACACCTCCAATAAACTCTATCATAAGAATCGATTGCAGAGAGCTTCTCCACAGCTGCTCCCTCCAAGGCAACTTAGGTTAGCCTCTCCCATCTACCAGGCACTTCAAAATCTCGAGATCTTGATCACACCACTCGAGCATTCCACGAATCCATATCAACGAAGTCTTTTTTCTCTATTAATGATATCACTGTCTATGAGGCCAAGCTGCTCCAACAAATCCTACAAATGTACAGCTACCACATCTTCTGACTTCACATTGCGAATCTGTCTAATCATTGTCCTGTCATTGCGTTGCAATCATTACAGGTCTGCTTTGGTCAAAAGCCAGGTCTCACTTGCATGGAGCATTGCACTGCGAATATAGAAGCTATAAGTATGGCCATGAGTCTTGTACGTAATGGGACGTGAGATATGGCTGAAGTTCACAGAACTTTTTCCAGGCAGTTTTGACTCGTGTTTTGGTGGCCAGTTCACAGCCCTAAGAAGCTAATAGCATGTCGGCTAGATAGCAAAAGGAAGCTACCACTTTGAACTCATCAAGGCCAGCTTGAACGCTTGCATGTGGTCTATCATCAAAGGGACATGCTTGTCTCTGACACCTTGCACATTTGAAACCCAGATCTTCCAAACTTCTCAGTCCACTACACCTCTTGTGCATCCAGTACTTGCAACGATAGAAGATGCTATTGCTGACAACACCTGTGTGGTAGACAGCACACATGGGAATCTGCCAGAACTCTCAAGAAGATCGAGACCTGCACCACAGATTATAATTTTGGTCTTTTCTGCATTCATCCATAATCCCTTCTGTGCCATTATTTCTTTCCATATCAGAAGCCACCCAACACACTCCTCAAGTGATTCCGCTATGATAATAAGATCATTAGCATAGAAGTCCTCCCATATAACATCAGAGCGAATTCCTGTGACAGAACCTTGATCACCATGATGAAAAGCAGGGAACTGAGTACGGAATCCTGATGAACCGCAACTTTCACATGAAACTCATCACTGTAGCTGTCACCAACACAAATTCTGCTCCGAGCATTAGCATACATTCATTGAATGAAACATACAATCCAATCATTCACTCCAAGCTTCCTCATTGCCCACCAAATAACTTGGCGAAGTACAGGATCAAAGGTTTCTTCAAGATCTGCAAAAGCCATGAAAAGAGGTTTCTTGACTGCCAGGTATTGCTGTCGCATCATAAAGATGGCGTCAGTTGTACCTCTACTTCTACAAAGACAAACTGAAAATCATCAATCAACACCAGCTGCCTAACGAGGTCATCAACTATAGTCTCCAGAATTTCCATAACCTGTTCCGTTAACTTCAGGCCATGATAATTGCCCCTGTCAAAAGTATCATTTTTACCTTTGTACGGATTGACAATGAAACTCTTTGCCCAGTCAATGGGTATTCGTTCATCAGGGATGATCGTAGCAGCCAGGTCCCGGATCATGGAGATGCCGCTCTGATCATCTCGACGACCACTTCAGATGATCCAGCCATTTTAACAGATTTCATTTTTGAAATGGCCATTCTAACCATTTTATTAATAATTGGGATGGATGGGCTTTCTACTAGTGGGACATCAGGCAGATGTTCTGAGCCCCAATCAAATTCTATATTATAATCATTAATAACAAAAACTGCTGCCAGAGGGTCCTGATCGACCTAGGTGAGATGATATTGACTATTTTCCCCTCTCTGATGAATTGAACCATCACTCGGTTAACAGACGAAAGTGAAATCCCGAGGTTTGCAGTCCACCGTCAGTTTGACCTATAATATGGTTTGAGAATTTTAATGATTATTTGGCCCATGTTATACCTAAACGGTGATATATGATAGATTTATTGTTATCTTAAACACAAAAAAATGTCAATCAGTATAAAATATTGTAGTTTCAAAATTTTCACTGTTATTTTGTACGGCTCTAAGTCTGGCCCTCGACGAAAGAAGAATTCAAACATGAAGTATTTTTTTGTTTACTTCTGTCATTTCTGTGTATATATTTCTTTCTTGATAATAATTATTTGTTTTTTATCCATCCACTCTTCCAGCTCTCTTTATCCCCTTTCACTCCCTATCATTCACTCACTCACTCTTCCCCCCTCTCTTCTCGTTTTCTTTTAACTATTTTCATCATTCATCTCTTTCCACTACTTCTCTTGTAATTCGCCTTCTATTTGCATCATCCAGTGTGCACGGCAACAAGCAAGCAAGGTCCACAGAGTTCTAGCAGTACATCAATGCGTGTTGGGCAGGCTTAATCAATGAAGAAACGCATCTTGCTATTCTACCAATGCCAACCATTTCGGTAAAGAAAGAAAAGCTGAAATATCCGTGATATCATTGAAGACAAAGAAAGCAATTGCATACCTTAACAAAGTCTGTTTCTTGTGGATCCATTCTTCCATTCATGTTCACAACATCATCCAAATGTGGGGAGTCATCACCAACCAAGAGCATAGTGCGGCATCTAAAAGGGAATAACAGACAATAAGCAAACACTTTTTAATTGTTATTTAGAAAGAGATAAAAATGAAACAAATAATGACTGGAGCCATTTCACTTCGTAGAATTGTACACAAAAATAATGTTCATGTTATAAAACTATTTAGTAAAAGAGAAACCATCTACTTGATGTATTTTTTAATTCGGAAATTGACAAGCAGTGTTTATGAAAAACAGTCCATCATTTTCGTCTGCTTAGAGTTTGGTAGAATTTTTAAAACATTATTTCTATGATTTTTAATATATTTAAATTCTGTTACATTTCTATTTATAAAAAACTATTAAGCTATTTAAAAAGTAAAATTAAAATCTTTTTAAATACTTTAATACAAACTATTTAAAAAGTATTTCCAAACAAAAAAAAATCCAATTATTAAAAATAGTAAAACTATTTAAAAAATATTTTCAAACAATATATTTGATTTGTAATTTTTTTAAATATATAATTTCCAATTATAAAAAGCAGTTTGAGTTTCTTAATTTAAACAAAAAAATGGTGAAAACAAATTAATTGCTAACAAAAATATAATCCAACCTAAAATATAATGGGTAACGGTTTTCTGATAAACACTGCTTGTTAATTTTCGAATATAAAACTGGAAGCCATAATCAAGTGGACTGTTTCTCTTTTACCAACTATTCACATCTTTTGTTGTTATAGCTATGAGGCATCGGCTGTTGTACGTCCCAACCGCTTTCAAGTACCATCTTGTCATAGAGCATAGCGGAAATGCTGTGAATATAATAATAATGAAATCATTGTCTACAGAGCTCAAGTGAACTACAACTCATTAAAAGTGCATGTATGGAGGAGGGGGGGGGGGCAGCAGGTTTAATTTTAGCGAATTTCGGGAAGAATGAGGGTTTTAAATGATGCAGTGTCTTGCCAAAACTCGATGAAGGCAGTTTATTCCATACGTCAGCAATTCTGAGTGTGAAAAAAAATGTTTCTTTTGACTTTGTAGGCATGTCCACATGTGTTAGATACATGGATATCAAAAAGGTGTTCACGGTTGTTGTTGTTGACGATATGGCTAATAATTTTGTGGGTGTTTATCAAGTCAGTTGTTAGATGTTAGAGCTTTACTGAATCCAAGCCCAGGGAAGCAAGGCAGATGTCTGATGGAAAGTATTCACTCAGTTACACATCCTTAAACAGTTTCCAAGCGGTCAATATTCTGAGCAAGATGGGGTTCCAGACTAATGATGCAAATTTTTATTATTCTGTATAGTTTTAAATAGATGGCTGGAGAGTGACTAACAAAAGTTTCGCTAAGTGATGCCAAGAAATCCTCAGCTTTCTTGACAATTTTAGAGATGTGCTCCTCTATTGCAAACCACTGCTGATACTAACGCCTTAGTCAGATTCACATAACTTCTTGATATTAGTGTTGTGGATGCTGGATTTTTCCTTCTAAAATGCATGATGCTACAGTGGTCAAGAGCTAGCTTCAGAAAACAATCTGTGATCCATTGCTGCATGGTGTTCAGGTATGACAATTAACATTACAGTCAATCAGAATTTAAAAAAATAATTAAAAATATTGCTTGAAAACGTGACTAAAACTATGACTTCATTAAATTAAGAAATTTCTTTTTATCAGTCATTCTAAGGTTGATAATAAAAGTCAAATTTAGTTTTTATATATAAGCAAGTTATTCATCTGTAAGATTATAATTGACTAGTGTAAGGGCGACAACTTGCAGTTGGATAAGTTATCTCAGTTATAAGTTATCTCTCTTTATCATAGTGTTGCATAGGGTGAATTAATTTGGTTCTGTGCCTCGACTGGACTTTACTCTCGTCTAATGACAAGTGTACTGAAGACGTTGACAGTGATGATGGTAGTAGTAAATTGTCCCTCCCAGTCCATCGCTGATTTGAAGGGAACCGATTATGCTAAAAGAAACTGCTCTCAAAATAAAACACAAGACCAGATACAGCTCATTAGTTTATTGAAAACTATCGGAAAACCAAAAGCAATGAACTATGGTTGTTATAAGTACCACAGAGGGGGAGGGGCACGCCCTCAACGGCCTAGACACAAGCTGCTGGCAGATACGTTTAACTCTGACAAAGTCCGAATCAAAAGAAAACGAGCAAAACGGAAGTTACTTTATCCAAAGCCGTCTGTGACATCACCCTTTCGCGGCATGGTCGTAGAGAGTAGATAAATCACCATCCCCTTCCCTTAAATTATCTAACAATAGAACTCTTCAGTAAGGTCACTCTGAAGATAAAAAGCTTTTTCTCTATTTTTTTTTTGAAGCAAGGCAAACATAGCGTTCAGGTGTATAAACATAACTAATTAAACATCACATATGTTATCTTAATTCCCAACTTCAGCCAGCCTCAATATATCACATTATCATTTTCTTTTTACTCCTTTATAACATTTAAAAAGAAAAATCAAATTAAAATAAATTAAAAGTATATATTAAAAAATAATTTTCTAAGCGATAATTAAAAGCATTTCTACATTAGATATATGCAAAAAGTTCACAAGAAATCTAAAAAAAAAAAATCAACGAAAAGATTTTATATCTGCACAAGTGTACGATGTCAATAATTCATATTTTCAATTGAAGACTATAAAAAGAGTTGTTTCCCTTATAACTAAAATTGTATTTCTTTTTCTGTATAAGTTTTTAAAATGTGCAAACAAATAAAAAAAAAATAATATGACTTCTCTGTATCCCGGGCAATGCCGGGTAGGTACTGCTAGTTATATATATAATAGAATAGTCAAACAACATACTGTCTGCCTGTGACAATTCATGTTTAGACATAATGACCAAACAATAATGTAAATAATTCAATTAAACTTGACAAAAATCGTATTAAAAACAGAAAAGGCCGGCATACAACAGCTGTTTTAAGAAATGTATATCACTTTGCACCATGTATGTTTTGTCGTTAAAAGAAAAAAAAAAACTTGGAAGTATTTATGAGATTTAAATTAGCACATTTTGTAAGACAGATTTTATTGATTTTTTTTATAGATTTTATTGCAAAACCGATTTTTTTATTGACGTATTTCTTCGTTGAATTATCTTTCCAAAAATGCAAATATTTTCGTATGTGAAATTAATAGAAAAGGCAAAAAGAGGAGGGGTTCAATAAGTGAAACAAAAATCACACTAAAACTACAGCTAATCACCATAATAAATAAGAACCAGTCTAATTTACATATACAGCCATCGATAGGTTACATCCTACAAACAGAATATTTCATTCTACATAACCAGTGCTTCATGAGAATCGTGTCACCATGTTCTTAAAAAAAAAGTAAACATAATTCGATTAAATTATAAATAAACAATACTTACTTAACATTTTTCACTGTATTTCTTCGGATATTGTCCAGTTCTCGGATGAGTCCAAGATCATTTCGTCTGAATTCCAAACAAAAAACAAAATTATGGTTTTTAAAAACTCCATTATAGAAAAACAAGACAAATTAAAGATAAAGCATTTCTTAATTAAGAAAAAATTAAAATTACTTAAACATAAGTAATTTTTTTAGATGAGGATTGATAATTTGGATTATTCAGACTACTATTCTCATCTTGGTTGTTATTTTCACGTTCCGATCAATGTAAACGCCGATCTTCTTCAGGTGCACTTTTAGAACTTGAAATCTTTATGACAAACTCAAGAACCTATACGTAATTTCAAACTGAACCGGGGGGAGGGGGGGGGGGTGTAGATTGTTCTCATTTCATCAGCCATGACCCGGTAAAAGGATTAATTTATTTTTTATATGTTATTACCGCCTGTAGCAAATATTGAACCTTCAAGCTCCAGAAGACTGTCACTTAGAAATGATTGTCAATCAATACCTTTAACCGTTACACCACTGGTCCAACTGAAAAATGTGAAAATAACAACCAAGATGGATTAAAAGAATAGATGAGAGTTCTTGGGTTAATAGATGTAGAACAGTTGAGGTAGCAGAACTGAACCTGATACCTCAACTGTTCTACATCTACTAACCCAAGAACTCCCATTCATTCTTTTTATGTGGTCATAACAGCAAAGTCTTCTGTTCTGCACACATTTCCTTATACTGTTCAAATTTAATCTTTGTCTAAGGTAATCAGATCTAAGCTTATCTTTGAGACTCAGATTACACATTCATTGTACTATTCTCATATCATTTCTCTTCATGCAACACATGTCCTCACTGGCCAGGTTTCACTTCCAAACATGTCTGATAGACTCTTTGATCAACAGTGGTAACGCTCTGGTAGTTAGTAATGGCAGAAAGTCCCTGAACTTATTCCATCCACTTCCAACTCTTGCAATCACACTAGCAGCTGCTCCTTCCTGTGCTCCAATGGTATCACGAAGATAAAACTTCTGAACAACCTCAATAGTTTTGCCATCCAAATATACTTTCTTCACATTTGAGTTCTCATCCATCTATTTTGTCTTACATTTCTTGCACACATCTTACGTGTAATTCCACTGCACTTCTTGTGTACCCAACGTTTACAAGACACTTGTTACAGCGGAAAGGTGGATAAGTAGTGATTAAGTACGAGCGTCAACTCTTACCGTAAGTATGATTCTATGAACAATGCTAAATTCTGTGGATTGACAGTTTTAATGCATTCCTTGTAGACATTAACCAAGTCTTGATTTTCCCATCGGGTTTTCTGAAAGGACAAGGGAGGAAAAAAAGTAAAGCATTTAAAAAATAATACAAAATATATATAACAAAAAGCTTTTAAAATATTATGTGTTGTGTATTTCTCTTTATATATTTACTAGCATGATTAGCCGGTGTTGCTCTGGATGGATCAAGATAACAACAGTAAATACAAATGAGTAACTTTTATGGGTGCATTTATTTTTAAAGGTTGGATCTTGGCCTCTTTATTACCAATAAAAACATTTTTGTTTATGTCTATTATGTTCCAAATTGGATAAAAAAAATCTGTTACGTGTGTGTGTATGGGGGGGGGGGGGGGGTCTCAAAGATAATGTCTATCAAAACAATCCTCACATTATTCCTGAACTGAAGATGACCATTACAGCCAAAATTAGAGTAGTGCCAAGAGAAGAGTGTGCAAGAGTTATTGACAAAGATTGTGAATTTTATTTGATTCCATTAAGGGGGGGGGGGTTATTTAATCAGCATTTCTAATTCAGGTAAATACACTTATAAATATTTTCATTTTATTGAATTGTTTTCTTTTCTTTATTGTTTGTATCGAATCTCTTAATAATTTTCATTATGCACTAAGAATGAATAAATTCATTTTTCACCATTCCTTAAGGGAATAATTGCTGTAGCACTATGGTGGACCAAGTCTTTGACTCGAGCAGATAATGTAGTCAGAGGCTCATCACATATACAGCTGGAATCTTGTTGTGTAGATGACACATAGCAGTAGCAGGTGTCACATTGACTTTAGTTTCTTTCATTTTTTTGCAGTCATCTTCTCTTTTTTAATAACAATGGTTGTAAAAGTTATTAATAATGAAAGCACACAATCATTTGGGGGGGGGGGGATTTCAGTATGTATGCATAATACCTCATAGGTTTCCCCCCAACTCATCTTCCATAGTAGGACGAAGTACTGCTGTCTCAAACAAATCTGCTTTCCTTCGCAGTTTAGAAACAAGAAAAAGATTTTATCAGCTTCTCCGCTCTGTGTCACTGGAGACTACCTGTCTGTGACATAACATCGTTAACACGTAGCTTTAATTCTAATCTAACTTCTAATGGAATTTTCTGATTTTCTGTTTAATCTAACCTTATGTGGAAAATTCCGTTTTGAACACTATTTTAACAGATCCACATCCAATATTGCTACATTGCTTTGGAATTCAGCAACTGTCTTCAGTATTGAGTTTAGTTTGAGTTCTACGCTATTAGTGTACCTTGACAAATCAGCTCAATTGTATTAGTATATTGATACTTACCTTGCCAAACCAATGCCACAATAAGTACTCCTCTGTAAAGTTTGTCATCTGACCACTGAACAGATACCACATATTCAGCTAAAAATAAGAGAAACAGAAAAACTATTTAACACCCAAAATAAATAATATTTATAGTTGCTTTTTTACTATGCATTTATTAAATCATGAGAGATTTTTTATTTTTACAACGTAGAGCAAAATTATTTCATAAAAAACTATCTTTGTTATTTTTTTAATAAAAAATTTTCAAGTTTAATTACCACGGTATTGTTTAACCGTCTAATTATTAATTGAACCAAATTGTTATAAAAATGATACTAATTTTATTATGGTAATGTTTTCATCTCTATAAAATTATTAGCTGTGAAAAACTTCCCAAAAACACAATCTTCTGATACATGAGGATTGCCTAACTCCTGGAGAGGAGTAAATCAATACTCTTTGGGAAAATATCTTCCATTATGATCAACGTAGAGAAAAAAGTACCCACTCTATTTTCTTACCCAGAATAAATATTTTAAGAAAGAAACTGATGCAAAATAAATGATATTCCTGCCAATAACAGTGGAAGGAATAAACAAAAAATAGGCTAGTTTGAATCAAGTATCGATATGTCAGCCGGATTGCTATTTGAGTATGATTTGTAAGTTAGATTATATTTTTTTTTTTAATTTTGATGAATTTAAATATTCTTTTATCAAGTCACTCAAATCAAAACTTATTGGCAACAAAAGCGGAAAAATGTGTAATGCCACATAAAAAAGTGCGAGTTGTAGGAATGCAAATATGTGTAAGTATATACATCCTCAAAATAGTTGTTCACGGCTCTCTTGAATATATAGTTGTGGTGGGCTACTGAACTATATCATGGGGAAATCTGTTCCATGGAGCAGTGATGAGGACATGACTATGCACACTTTTGCTTGTTGAACTGAAACAGTCAACAGTACAGTTTGTGTGTATAACCGTGCCAACCTTGGTATAGCGCCCAGGTGAAAAAAAATCATCAAGCAGTAGATTAACTTTCCAATTCATGGCATTGTATGTTAGGATTAGATCACTCTGTAGTCTTCACTATTCAAGTGTAAGTAGATTCAGCCGGATAAACCACTCCTCATAAGTGAGCATGGAAAGCCCCTTTGGCTTGCATGTGGGCAGGCAGTATATGTGTTCAATAGAAGAATGTTCTTCATCAGGCATAGGTTGCAAGCCTGAACTGCATACTCCATTATAGGTTGAACAAAGGACACATATAGAGGGGGAATTACGTCAATGGACAAACTGTTGAAGGATCTGCAGATGAGGATGAAAACCCTTCGAGCTTTATTTGCAGTGGCAATACATTGTTTAGTTTAAAGGAGATGTTGACCATCACAATTAAATCTTTTGAGGATGATACCATCCCAAGCGGTTGTGCTGGTAAACCGATTGACAAAGGATCAAGAGGAGCGCCCATTTACAAATGAATGTTCCTTGAAGTGTTTAGAGGCAGTTTCTAGAACAACGACCATTTCCGATAAATGAATATCAATAGATGTGTGTACATCAGCAAACAAATGATTTCTTTTTTTGGTTAAAGTCCTTTTTCACACATTTTTTTTTTTTAAAGAATCGAATATTTGAATATTTCATATCATCAGAGGTGACACTTGACAATATTTAAAAATTAATGCACTTCTATTTTTTGTTTTAAAAATCTAACTCCACATACATAACATACTGATATCTGCTTAAAGGAGAAGATTCTCCATTCCGTGTTGGCTGCCGTACGTCATATATTCATGAAATGTAGATTTCAATGAAATTCATTCTAGACATTACCATATAGTAAAGAATCTTTTTAGCAGATCCACCTTAACGACATTTATTTGGATTCCAGAAGGAAATAAGATTGTACAAAAAATATAAATATTACACTTTTCTAAAAACTATTCTTCTAGAAAAAATGCCAACAAAATCAGATCCTTCTACCAAAAAGAATGATTACAAAGAATATTATTCTTGTTTTGGTTGGCATCAAATGACCCACAGATCCCATATGCAATAAACTAAACCAATTAAAAAATCTGAACAGGGCAAGGAATGAATTCTTGGTCACATAAGACATATAAACTTCAGTTATTTAAAGGTTGCATACTTTTTGGTAACTCCATTCCATCCAACCTGGGGCATCACAATTCGGGTTCACCAGGACAAGAGAGTCAACATAGCTGGGGTGGCACAACTGAGAAAGAAAAGAAAGAGAGATCCCATTAGATTTTATAAGTAATAACTAATTCAATATTACGAAATACACAATATTTTTTATTTGGATAATTCAAAGATTAAGATTGAAAGAAATAACTAATTTATTGAAAGAAACCAAAAAATAGTTTGTGTAGTTTTTTAGAAATTGTCTGTGAATGTACCAGGGAAAGAGCGAATGAGCATAATGGCTGAGAAAGTTGTGAATAATGGGTGTAATAAGAGATTTGAACAAGAGAGATCGACAGATTGAGTAAGAGATCCAAAGAGGCAAAAAAAAGAGAGGAGAGAGAGAGAAAGAGAGAAAGACAGAGACAGAAACAGAGAGAGGATAGAAGAGGGAGAGAGAAATATTTGTTAAACCTCTCAACACCCAACCTCAATAAAAGCAAAAAAAAAAAATATTTTGGACTTATTTTTTTCAAGGATGAATTAATAAATTCAAGTTCTAATTAAACTTATTGAGAAACTCACCATTGGTATTGAAATTATTACATGATTTTTTTTTTATAGCACAGCAATGGTAAAGAATTAATACTTACACTGTAACGAACCAAGATGTTTGCTCCAGTGCCAACGCCGAATCCAATGACTCTTCGCAAGCTGAAGGAGGTAAAAGAAAAAGGTCAAATTTATTGTGGATGGCCAGACTGTTTGTTTTTTTCTATTTTATGGCATATCAACCCTTTTCATGTCATTTAACAACATAGCAGAATACCTATTAGAAATGATTCAATGTATGCAAAGAATTGAACATAAGTTGCTATTGAACCCATATCATGAGAGGAAATTGCAGTATTATACTTTTCCAAAAAGTATTACTGTGTAAGTGATCAAAATAGGAGCTGAAATCGGCAGAGAAAGTTCCATCGTCTGCGATAATATCCATTAGGTAAATCACGCACGACAAAAGTAATTTGTCCAAAATATATACAACATCTATTTACAATGTGTCAGTAACTCTTAAAGGATCAAAAAAATTCAATGCTAGAGAGAAAAGAAACAAATGAATCTTGGTCGGACCTGAAAAAGTATCAAGCCGTAAATTATAGTGTGTGTGCAATTTTTAATACTATCATGTCGCAGTTTAAATCATTTAGACTGTAAGTATTTTTTATAACTCTATCGAGCATGTTGAATTCTAGCGCAGTGTATACAATTAAAACTTCTATCATGCTAGCCGATACTTCACGCTTTTAGTTCTTTGGCTGCGCGCATCTTTCCTCCGTCAACATATGTTGCATGTGTGATTGCTGAAAATCAAAGTTGTCTTTTCGCTTAAAGGAAGACAGAATAATCTGAACAAGCCTCAGTCGAGTAGACAATAGTGATTTATTGAGTTGCACATTGTTTCATTACATCATAGCTGGTTAATTTCATCATAAACGGAAATAGAGAGAGGATTGATAAGTGCAAAACGTTAAGTCACACCTTTTGTTAACCCATCTTAATACATTCTTTACTGCTCGATTACTTCTGAGATGAATGCAGCTTCTTTTCAACCAGCTTGCACTCTTAAGATTACAATTTATCACCCAGCGTATATAGGTATTTCAGCTAATATTATGTTTATTACACCCCCACCCCCAAAAAAAGGTGAAATAAAAAAGGACATAATATAGATTAAATTGCTGTTTATACTTACTTGTAATGATCAACAACGTGGTGAACAGCATCTGCAAGTTGTTCCATACTTGGGTAAGAGTAACTACAAAATAATTCACGTTATGACATTATCAACACAATATTAAAGTAATATCATATTTAAGAACTTGAAAATATTGGGGTTTTATCTTTAGTTAAGTATTTTTTTAAATGAAAAAGGAAGAAAGAAAAAAAAGAAAAAAAAAGAAAAAAGGTCAAATTTATCTTAGGCGAAATCTATTTAAAAAATTTTGTTTGGTTATAATCCAATTTTTCTAACCATTTTTGAATAAAAATTGGAAATTTTCAGATCACTGGAGTCATTTTTAGGAATTTAATTTTATTGAATACATTATGAAAAAAAACCTACATAAATAAATGATAGATAAAAAGAAAAAAGGAAACCCATCTTACCAGAAAATTTATGTTAAGACTTATATATGGCAGACTATTTTTTTTTAATAGTTGTAAAGTTCTCGGCCTAATATATATTAGTATAATAATAATATATATATATATACATACATACATACATATAGCAGTGTTAAATTAAAGTACTTCATATAAAGAAAAGATAAATTAACTTACTTTAGTAATGCTTTCATTTTACGAGTTTTAACTTTATTCTTTGTTATGAGGGTTAAAAACTTACAACATACTAAGAGATGTACACGGAACAATAAAAGCAATTAAATGTTTTGATTAGAATTAATCTTTTAAAAAATTCTCTTTCAGAAATAACTTAAATTTCTGCTGTATTTTTTTTCTTCCTAGAAATCAGTTTTTTTTTTTAATATATTTTTTTACATGAGCAGGCATGTTTTGTTTTTTTTTTCGTTTAGCTCTGGGCTTCAGTGCACTACTCATAATCCTGTAATGTGGCACATGTGCTAGAGGTTGGCCACCCCTGTATCTGTCAGTAAGTGAAGCTGACATTTCTAACAGATATCATTCTAAAAATATTTTCATTCTCAAACTTTGAGAATTATTGTTCTTTTTGAATATGAATATTGCTGTCACTATCTACGTACATTGAGATAGATTTTATGCTAAACAGATTATTAAAATGCAATGTTTATAATCTATGTTCCTGAATAGGTGTATCTTTTCGAACTCGGGAATATTTCTGTCCAACTTGGAAATCTGGACGGAACCCTTTATTTAATCCACTGTGGTAGCATGCTCTTGTTCCGTCAGATATGACTGGGAAAAGTCTTCAGTAATTCACATTTCTTCGTATCGCCCGCACAGAGGATTGAACCATAAACCTTCAGATGACTATCACAACTGACAGAACGAGAGACTTTTAGTTTCATATATTAGCCTAGGATTTATTAATGTCATTTTAGTGTAAATTTTTATATTAAAAAAAATAATACTTTGGTAAGTTTCGAAGAGATGAAAAAAAAAAAGTTAAAAATCAGAGGGAGATAACTCATATTTTTACCTATAAATTATAAAGAGGAATTATCTCCCTTTGATGCTTTTAGGTAATTTAAAATTATCTCCATTATAATAAGAACCTAAAGTGAATTACACTTTTTAGTGTTAAGAACATGCTGCAAGGATAAAAAGAAAGAAAATCCGTAGTCAAAAGCATTGCTATTTAACTTCAAGCAACGGTTTTGTGTATACATATGAGAAAGATATTTATTTTTTTAAATAATAATTTTATACAAAAATTCCCCAAATATTAAACATTTACTTCTTGGGGGACACAAATGTTTCTAAGTACAAATAGACAAATACAATATATTTGTGTATCATAGCCCAATTGAAAAGGAAATTTTATATATATATATATATATATATATATATATACATACACACACACACGGGTGTGTGTGTGTGTGTTGAAAGAAAAATATCAATAAAGTGCTTGATCATAAGGTTTGCAAGAGCTAAAATACAAATTATTTATATAAAAACTATACATCACTGATTCTGTAGATGGACCATGGTTTCATTGTACACGGAAGGCTTTTACTGTTTAGAAAAGACCCTTAGAGTCTATTTCAAATCCTCAGCATCTTACAAAAACGAGGGCAATCCATTCCATTTTTTTTCCAGATTGCCCTCATTTTTGTAAGAAGCTGAGGATTTTGAAACAGACTCTAAGGGTTATTTCTAAACAGTAAAGGCCTTCTGTGTCAATGAAACCATGATCCATCTACAGAATCAGTGATGTATAGTTTTTAAATAAATAATTTTATATATATATATATATATATATATATATTACATACACACACAAAACTCTAGTGATTTAATGACTGCCATACATAAGTCCATCTACAGGCTAACCCATATAAAAAAAACAGAAAATTCCCAATCGAAATGTTAATCCCTGAATTTATACACAATCAAGTAAGGGAGATAATTCTTTTTTTTACACTCAAGGGTGTCTCACAGAGGAGGAGGGCGCAATAAATTTAGCAAAATTAATTTACACGCGCATAAGTAATTGTTGAAAATAGAAACATTTTTAAAACAGAAGAAAAACAAATGTTAGATAAGATGTTCAATGTGCCAGTTTCCGTGAGCGGCTACACAATGACATAGACGGTCTCGCCAACTTCCAGTCATCTTTTTGATAATTTCAGGCAGGATATTGTTCAAACCTTCCATCAACAGTTTTTAAGGAATTTAAATCTGTGACCTCTCGTTTCTGTAATTGAATTTGATGTAACAGTAAACTGCAAACATATGTGTAAATACATAATGTTGGTGTTACATAGCTGAAGAGATGACGATTACAAATCGGCTTACTTTACTTGGTTCTTGTCTGATGATGAGAGTGCTGATGATGGCAGTGGTAAGGGTAGCAGTAGTAGTAGTAATAACCTGCTTCTTCCGGTCTGCCATCTTGAATTTTAAGCACTCTGGTTGACGTGTAAATAACTACCCTCAAATAATCAACAACATCTGCTATTCATATGGTTACATTGTTTATTTTTGTTGTCCAGAAATTAAAAGCAGTGAACCGTGATAATTTTAAGCACCCCAGTGAGAGGAGGGAAGGAACACGCCCCCAGCCGTGGGTAAATGCGTCTGATTCCTGCAAAATCCCTGAGAAAAGAGAGAAAGTAAGATGTAAAATATTAATCATTTTACTTTCATCTGCTCTGATGTCATTTTCACTTAACTGTTGTGGAAAGGGCAGACAACCAATCCTACTCTGCAATTATTGTATTCAAGATAGGTTTAAATCTAAATTTCCTGCTTCTCTTTGGGGGGAGTGGGGGCACCCAGTATATACAAGATTCATTCCATAGTTAGATATAAATTGAAATTCCATAGCTAGATATAAATTGAAATTCCATAGCTAGATATAAATTGAAATTCCATAGCTAGATATAAATTGAAATTTCATAGCTAGATATAAATTGAAATTTCATAGCTAGATATAAATTGAAATTTCATAGCTAGATATAAATTGAAATTTCATAGCTAGATATAAATTGAAATTTCATAGCTAGATATAAATTGAAATTTCATAGCTAGATATAAATTGAAATTTCATAGCTAGATATAAATTGAAATTTCATAGATATAAATTGAAATTCCAGATATAAATTGAAATTCCAGATATAAATTGAAACATGCATATTCTTCTGCACAGAAACCTTACTAATTCAATGAGTACATGCAATTGATAAAATACTGTTGGAAATGGACCAGTGTAGAGGGAGAGGAAAAATGGCATTCAAATTAAAGTTGTGAATTGAAAAAAGAATAATAAAAACTCTTAACTAATTTAATTATGAAACAAAATAAATACTCAAATTTAATGCGAAAAGTGAAAACCCCTTCAAAACAGGTTAAAATTGCACTCCAAAAATAGAGAATTATTTCAAGCAATTAAAAATAATTCATATTTTACTAAAGAAGTTAGATAAAGAACAAAATAAATTACAGTACATGGTGATTCAAAAGTAACCGGGCAGTCAAAATAAAACATTTTTAACTAAAATAATAAAAATGTATTTGTATTTAGGTAATAATACATTTACCGATTATTATCGACTACCTGGTTAATTCTGACTCGCCTTGTATATTAAAGTATTGATACAATTCTCATCTGATGTACTTTTTACTATTTTTATAAAATAAATTTTATAAAAATAGTGTTGCTACATCTTAAATAAAAACAGAACGTATGAAAAAATATTCTTAGGCAAATAATTAACTAAAATAAATACTTCTATAGTGTATAATCACCAATTTTATATAAATTGCATAACAAAAAATATTTTCTTCTAACCTTTTTTTTTTAAGAAATAAAAGGCAATCTGTAAAAAAGAGGGACATTATCAAACGTTATAATAAATACAGAAGTAACTGGGCAGTCAAAAGATTTTTAGTTCAAATAATAAAAAGATTTGCTTCTTCCAACAAATCTTCTGACTTACCCATATTATGATTCTGGTGAATCATTCTTTTAATTCAAAACAAAATTTAGAGTCATTAAAAATAAATAAATAAAATTGGTGTTTACACACTTGTTAAGACATGCTGCTGCTGTTCAAATAAAATATATCACGGTGCGATAAAATGCAGAATCCATGTGAAACAATTATTTTTCACTTGTGTACAAATTCCAACATGTCATCAAGCGATACTATTACTGACACTACTTGCAGGTTTTTAATTCAGCCTAAATCTTTTTTCTTTTTTTTGTATCTGAAATTCAATTACTAAATTACTACAAGCTTTCTTAGGTTTTTGAAAAAAGTGAGAGTAAAAAAACAAAAAACAAAATTTAAAAAAAAAAACAGAAAAAAATAAACAGGAGGGGGGGTGAACAAACTGGAGAAAAACAAATGCGAGGGTGGGGGCAAACAGGGAGAAACACAAGGAACAACATAGGGTAAAAAAAAACAGAAAAAACAAAAACAGCCCCCTCCCTCCAAAAAAAAAAAAGGTGATGGTGTCATATCAGAAAATAAAAAAATATATATATTTGGTCTTAAGCATGGATACATTATCAACTCCTACAGAAAAAAGGCAAGGTAGCAGCCATCAATAAAAATATTTTTTTAAACCTATACAAAACAAAATTATAAAACAATAATTGTCTCCATCACACAAAAGGTAACTGAATATACTTAAGATGAGATTATTTACAAATGATAAGTTAGCAATTGGTTGTTATTTTTTTTAACAAAACAAAGCCATTCAACTACAAAGCAACATTTTCTTGGGTTAGAATTGAAATTGTAGACTTCAATAAAAATTACTTCTTAGAGTTTTCAGCATAGAATTTTTTTTTTAGCATAAAAATTTAAACTGTAAAAGAACGTCTTTTTTTTTTACAAAGACAAACAATAAAATTATTTTCTGATTAGTTTTACAGACGCCATTTATCAATTCCACCCTCAACATCATCATAAGATTGTATCAGATTCTTTGCTTTAGTTTTCTTGCCATAAAAGAAAACAAGAGTTCTACCAAGAACAGAAAAGATTCAACATAAATTAGATTTTTAATTTTAAATGTCCACAAACGAGAAAAGATTCTTTTAATCAAATATCTAAACCATAAAAATTAATGTTTATTAGCCAAGAAAATAATTACTGTCTTGGAAGTTTCCTGGGGCTGTCCCATGAGCTTTGGTTTTTGTTATTCTCTTTTCCATTCATTCTTTTTTATGAACCGCTTTTCTTTATTTGCTCAGGACAAACACTAAAAGCTTTTGTGCTAATAAATGACTCAAACTGCACTCTATTATTATTATATCGAGTTGACGTCAAAAAATTCCTTGATATAAAAACAAAAAAATATTTTTTGTTTAAAAAAAAAAAATAGAAAGCTTGAAGAATATCTTTATTATTATTATTATTATTTACACACTAGGAATTTTACACGACTCATTATTCCTCACTGACAATACGAAGTGGTGTTCCCTGGAGTCTGAGTGACAAGTTTCCCCATATTTCCAGTACTCTCCACTTTTTTTTTTTTTTTTTTTTTTTTAAATCACTGTTGCAAATGATTTTGCATTCTCGCAACAGACGTTTTAGATTGAATTTTTGCTGATAAAAACCGTTGGAATTTGAGTGACAATAAACCTCTTCAGGATTCCACTACTCTCTGCACCATTGATGGTGCTTTCCCTCCTCAGTGTTTCCATCCTCTTAGACCCTTGACAATCATTTTATATGATACCACCGAATTTTGTGTATCACTAGGAGTTTTCACAAGAGTCATTATTAGCGATGGCTCACTGGCAATCACAAGTGGTGTTCCCTGGAGTCCGAGTAACAAGTCCCCCCAAATTTCCAGCACTCTCTATCTTTTTCAATAATCGCTGCAAATCATTTTGCATTATTGCAACAGCCGTTTACCATTGATTTCCCGTTGGTGATGACTGTTGGTCAGAGTGCCAATAAGTCTCCCCAAGGTTCTATTATTCTCTGCACCTTTTCAGCAGAGGTCTGGTTTGTACTATCCCTCCTCTGTCTTTCTATTCCCCTTGACATTTTACAACCATTTTGTGTGGTACCAACAGAAGCTGGTACCACCAGTCTTTTAATTGTCATCGAAAAGTAAATATTTGTAATCAAAGAATTTCTTTTATCAATTTAAACAACCCCAAATAATATAATGTCCCTTTTACTTGCCTCCCCACGAGGGCAGAGTTAGACACAAGGTCGATTTTTAATGTAGAGACAATCCTGTTCCCTCAAACTCTGGATTGGAACAAAAATAAAAAAAATTTTGAAGCATTTCTCCTTCATTGAAGACAGAACAGATATTACACTTTGATCCTAGCTCAAAGGCAGAAAGAAAACATCAATAATCCATTTATAGAGTTAAGTCTGCAAAATGGTCAATGTGAAATTTCAAATTACTTTACAAAATGCCAGGATTAGATTTTTAAAACTTATTTGGATAAGATATAAAAAAAAAAAAAAGGAAAATGAATTTAATAAAACCTTTATGATACAACTTTTGAACAATTAAAATTAAAAGGCCAAATATTTCCAATTCTATTAATAAAAAAGGATTTGAGGTGAGAATAAACAGAATAAATAATTTAATACAATTCAAGAAGAAAATTATTTTAAATTATATTAAATCGAATGTGTAAGATTTCTTTACTTAAAGGTCACAAAAAAAAATGCAGTCTGTTTTTTTTATCGTTTAGTGCAATTGGCAAATGCATGCAAATTCAAAATTTAACGACTACTTGTCTATGCAGGGGTGTAACGTGAATTAAACACAGAAATGTTAAGAAAATAGTAAAGATAAAGCACAAAAGCAACCGAGAGATATTAATTACTTGTAGCAGTGAGTACAGAAACAAAACTCTAAACAAAGCAGTTGCAAGACATGTATATATAGATATACATTATATATTCAGAGAATAAGTGGAAAAAGTGAAGAACTGTACAGATACAAATAAAATAAAAAATCAAACACGTGTGTAGCTAATATTTTGTCTTTATCAAAAGATTTCAGAGTAAGGTGGACATTTCTTATTTTTTTATAAGAGAGAGAGAGAGAGAGAGAAATTATAATAAAATATAATGAAATCAAAACTTTTTATTAATTTATTCATTTTTTTAACTGGGTTCACCCCAAAAAGGTAAGTTGTCACTGTAGACGTAAGGGATTACTGAGAATTAGGATGAAAGTTTAAGGGATCATCATAAATTGGAAGCTGTGCAGCTAGATGGTTGTTCATATTAGTTTTAAATTTCTGCATGTCCGTACAGTCAGGGAAACAGGGAGCATGGAGGGAGTTCCAAAGGCTGCCAGCTCTAGAACAGAATATATTGTAGTAGAAGGCTCTCCGGCATCTGGGAACCTCCACAGTGAATGGAAGGGATTTAGCTGGATGTTGGGTTGGTCAAGTGTATTTACGTCGGGGAGGGCACTAAAGCAGCAAGTTCATCAGAGCACATTTCATTCAAGTACTTTTTTTGACCTTGTCTAAGAGAGAGAGACTAGTGGATGGTGCACCAGCTCAGATCTGACAACAATACTCCATGCATGGGTGGCTGGTGGTTTTATAGAGATATAGGATACTGTCAGGTGTGAGAAGTTTTCTAACACGGTAGAGGGAACCCACCTTCTTTGCAGCAGCCTTGGCAATGTCTTCTATGTATTTGTTCCAATTCATGTTACCTGTGAATGTTAGGCCGAGGAATTTGAACGTTGGACTTTCAGGTAGGGTGTTATTTGCCATGGCAATCGGTGGTTGGAGAGGTTTCTTGTACTGTTGTTTGAAGGAAAGGAGCTTTGTCTTAGCAGCATTAAATGTTACCATCAATTTATGACTCCATTCCACTACAGAATTCAGCCATTGCCTCGGATATGTGCATCCGTTTTACCCACATGACGAGAGTAGAGTGTTTTGTCATCAGCAAATATACCCATCTCAGACACAATATCATCAGAGAGGTTGTTATGAAAATAAGGAAGGATAACGGTCAAAGGATCTATCCCTGGGGTACACCTGCATTTATGTCATGTTCTTTGGATGAACGACCATCGAGGACAACCTGGATCTTTCTTTTGGATAGGAAGGGTCCAATTATATTAAATATTCGTCCAGTAATACCATATTAATTGATTTTTATGAGACCTTTATGCCAGACCTTGTCAAAGGCTATATCAAGCGCTACCGCCCTAGCTTCATCTGCCTTGTCCAGTGTATGGTATATGCGTTCAGAGATGACCGTTAGGATATTCGCAGTATACCTTGTTTGTCTAAATCCATACTGATGGTCAGAAAGAAGTTTAGCGTTAAGAAGGTGCAGGACTATTGCTGAATTGATTAAGGATTCAAAGATTTTAGCGAAGAGCAGGAGTAGACTGATGGGGCGATAAATCTGAGGGTCAGTTCTATCTCCAGAATTCTTGAAGACTGGTACCACAGACGCAATTTTCCAGCTATCGAGGAAGCAAGATTAAGCAAGGCATTTGTTGTAAGGTTTGGAGAGGACAGGGGCCAGTTCAGCAGAGCATTTATTTATTACTGGTATAAGATCAGGCCCACATGCTTTGGAGGTGTCCAGGACATAAGATGGGGTGATTACCAGGTCGTCGAGTGTGGCTTCCGTCCACAGTGGGAAATTAGGGAGGGAGGGAGTGGTTTGCAGAGACCAAAGTGGAGTTTAAGGCGAAACGCTGGGCAAGTAGTTCAGCCTTGTCAGTTGTCATGCAAACAACATCATTGGCAGCAAAGGCAGAAAAATGCATAACGCCATATAAAAAAAGCAAGTTGTAGGTAAAAAATGTTATATACAAATATATATGTATATATTTAATAATAAATATTTAATCATATATATATATATATATATATATATATATATACTCAAAATAATTATCCAACTCCAAGGCTCTCTTGACTTGAATGCACTTATGGTGGGCTACTGGACATCCTGGGAAAGATTGTGTCATGGAGCAGCAATGCGGACAGAGTAAGCAGCCTTTTGCCTGTTGAGCTCAAACGGTTGCCAGTACAACTTGTGTGTATGATCACAAAGGCCTTGGTATGGCACCAGGGTAAAAAAAAAATCATCAAAAAATAGCCTAACTTTACCATTTGTGGTGTTGTATGTTAGAATTAGGTCAATCGTCAGTTTCCGCTTTTCGGGCGTAAGTATGTTCAGACACAGAAGCTGCTCCTTGTAAGTGAGTATTTAATTACCTCCTCTCCATATGTGTAGCCAGGCGGTGTAGGCATTCGAGGTAAAGAAAATTTTTCTCCAGGTATAAGCAATAGACATGAGAAGGTAGGGAGAAAACGGGAAAGAAAACCAGATAGAGGGAACCAATATATATATATATCTATATATATATATCTATATATATAGATAGAGACCTATCTTTCTAGTTCTCTATATTTACTGGTTCCCTCTGGCTCTAGTTTTCTTCCACTTTTCTACTTTCCTTCTCAACCTTCTCATGTCTAGCTATTGCTTATATTGTTTTATAATTTTTAATTAAAAAAAAAAACTTTAAAAAAGAAAACCAAGAGTTTGATCTGATTTCATTTTTATCTGTGCAATTATTCACTTTTTCCGCTTATTCTCAACATTTTATCGGATTTATTCCAAATTATTTTAGAAGCTTTTTTTAACAAGAAAACAGCAAGCTAGGAAAGCAAAGACTAAGTTTCGAACATGACTACCAACTGAATACTGACCTGTTCTCATTAAGGCTCTCAGGGTTACCAAGTGCATCTTGCCTAATAATATTTAAAACACCACAAATGCTTAACGCTACATAAAGTTTTGTTGATTTTTTTTTTTTTGCGTTTAATTTTCTTTTGTTTTTTAGAGCAACAGAAATGCTTCAACAAGACGAGACAAAGTCACACACAAAATCAGGCATCCAAAGTGTTGTTTCTCAATGACTCCAAAAAAATACACACTTAACAAATTTAAACAGAACATTTTTACAGCAATGGATTTTTACGAATCTACAATGCAATTTTCTCCCCACCTCCTAATTGTACACAAACTTACATGCACACAAAGATAAAATGGGGTAAAGTCCAGAATAGTTAACAGTCAAGAACTTGTAAAAAATAAAAATAAAACAAATAATTTATAGCAAACGCAGTAGAATTAAATTCTATACCGACCCGAAACGTTTAATGTGTGAAAACTGTAAGACTTTTTTTTTTATTTCAGAATTTTATTTCAATGTTCGTGTTTTTTATCGACAGACAAAAAACAATATGGCAGCCGAGATTATCGCTTAACTTTGATAAAATAAGCCGATTCAGTGTTTTCGTTTGAGGGTTTTTGTTTAGGGCAGAGGCTTGCAACTCGAACTTAGGGTTAGTGGTAGGATAAGTATCTTTTTTCTTTATTTAAAAAATTTTTTTACTATCGTTTCAGCCTGAAATTAAGGCATCGCTTTAGCCGCCATTTTGGTGTTTGTGTGTCGAGAAGATACACAAACATCGAAATAAAATTCTGAAATGTAAAATCTTACAGTTTCCACATGTTAAAAGTATACAGGTCGGTAGATAATTTAATTCGACTGCGTTTTCTATAAATTATTTGTTGTTTTTATTTTTGTTAACGAGTTCTTGACTGTTAACTATTCTGGACTTTTACCATAAAATGTTTTTAAAAAACTCTTTAATACAAACAAATTATTAGTAACAAAACGGATGGGTTGTAATTGGCTTAATCAGACATTTTATCTTTGAATACAAAAATGTCCGCAAGAAAAATTTATGAAATTTGAACACATTGACTTCGTTCAACCTTAGAAGAATTTATTTATGAAAATCAGACCGTTTTTTTTTTCCATTTTATTTTTTACTAATGAAACACCACTTATCAAGGCTAAAAGCCACCCGAGGATAAGGGTTAATGGGATGGATAGATTGCCAGTTAAATGATGAAGAATATTACGAAAGGATTGAAAACAATGAATGGAATGAAAAAAAAATTAATCACTTATGAGGACGGTTTATGAAAAGTATTTGTTGACATTAGATTTAAAGAGGACCATATTGTGGCCCGCAGAGAAGCAATCTTGTGGCAATGCGTTCCACAGATAGGAGTTCTTGGAAAGATACTCTGTTCAATGGAAATTTCATTTCATTTTAGGCACACAGGGGAAGAAAGGAAAATTCTTTGTAGCTGTGGTAGGAAACAAGTTCTTGCAGTGCATGTCATACAAGAAGGAACCAGAGATTGAAGCTCGGTCGAGCACCTTCCATGGAAAATAATGATAGAGTAAAAAAAGACTAGCAACGTCTCTTGCTCATTTCTCCAGCTCTTCTGAATAATAACCCAGTCCAATAATAAATCAGCAGAGACAATAGCATACACATATATTGTCACAATGTCATATCCTAGTCTTTTTCACTTGTTCCTTTTCGCACTCATTTTTTCTACTTCCTTCTGCTGCTTCTTCTCACCCCCCCCCCCTCCATTTCTTTGGTTTTTATATATAATATATTTCATATATACCTGTTTTAGCATTACTTATTTCAATTAATATTGAGTATATCCATCATTGTCACTGCTGGTTTAATTTTATTAAGAGTGGGAAAGTGTCCAGGAGAGATGGAAAAAAACTTATATTATTTTGGGCCATCCGTAACTATAAAAGTCTGATTTTCTTAAATAAATGCTTATAGGCAAACCTGGTCTTCACAAAATATAGTTTTAAAAAAATAAACACAGAGGGAAGCTAAATTTCACATGTAAGAGCAATATTTATTTTTCGTGAAAGTGAATAGCCATGCAATACCTATGGGTTTACAATGGTACACAATTCTGCCTAGAAACAAAAAGTTTAGTATTGAGCTCTCTGCAGTCAAGTTGCTACTGACTGCTGTGATGGGACAGGGTATGCACGCATTGTTTCCATGCATACCTTGTCCCATCACAGCAGTCAGCAACCTCTTGACTGAAGCACAATACAAAAATGTTTGCCCCCCCCCCCCACCAGAATTATGTATTATATTTGAAACCCATAGGTATCGCATGGCTATTCACTTTGACTTTGTATAGTATTACCAAGAATTAAAATGAGCTTAATTTTGTAAATAAAATGAGCTTCATTTATATATATATATATATATATATAAATAAATAACCACCCCTGAAAATGGATCCGGATGGATCTAAATGTACTAAGGCTCAAAACAAGTACAGCAAATACATCGGCTAGTTCCAGCTCAAAATCAATAAACTAATATGGAACTTAGAAAGGATCAAAAGAAGAATTTGCAAATACAAGTTGTCCATATATATATATATATATATATATATATATGAATATGTTTAAAGTAAGGCCATTGAAAATGAAGTTATTCAAACAACAAACACACCGTATTAGTTATAGACAAAGAAACAATACTTCAAGTGATGGTCACTTTATATTGCTTATGGCTATTAAGTATCACTTCTTTTATAAAGCTCTAATAAGACCTTATATGGAGTAGTGCACTTAGGTCTGGGCTTCAATGTCTAGACATGGAAATTGGAATGTAATATTGAGATAGGTAAGTATACAAAGAAGAGTGAGAAAACTAATAAAAGGCGTAAAAGATTATAATTACAGAAAAAGATTGGCAACATGAAGATTAACTAATTTACTGGAAGCTGGCTGTAGTGAAGTGGATAACGGCAGGGAGTGACGACCTGAGTGTGCCAAGTTTGAATTTGTTCCATGGCATCAATTTCACTTATGTTGGCAACTTCCACATGGTCCTTCCTGGAAGTACCTTATTCTAGAAAGAATCAGGGAAACCAATGCCAACAACAAAAGCAAGCCAGTCAAAAAGATTGTATCATGTTGATTCATACGAATTAATTTTTTTTTTAATTACTTTACTAGAGAGAAGAATCAGAGATGATTTGAGACTTTAAAAAAAAATGGCATTTCTAACTATGGTGGACATTTTTTTTTTTTTTCTCGTTGGTATGGAAAGTTATTTTCAAGGCAGATTTAAAAACTAGATCTATTAACCAATTGATTTTCTTTTTTTTTTCGTTAATAGAGCAATATATTTTTGAAACAAGTTGCCATATCAGTTCACAAACAGCAACAACGTATAATATTTTAATAAGGAATTTGATAAATTTAGAAATAGTAAAAAAAAAAAATGGAATTAAAAGTGCATTTTTGGAAACTATCAGATGAGATATTTAACAAAATTTAACCTGTATATTGATGTTGTATGAATAGTGTAACATAATGTGAAAAAAAAATGTTTTTCTTTTTTTAAGGGTTCATTTGAGAAGACGGATAAAAGAGGTAATCCACAACGAGGCATACGAAAGAAATATTAAATAATAATAAGGAAAGAAAAAACATTTACATGTTTCAAACTATTTTTTCACATCGTGGTTGTTATATTCACAGCATTTCAGGAACTCTACGATCCAGCCTTGCTCAGGTGTCTTATGTCAGAGGTGACTTATGTCCAAGAGAGGAAGTGAATGGCCTATGGAATCGGCTATGCAGAGTTCAAATCCAATCAGATCTATTGTGGTCATTTATGCACAGTTACTATTGGGGAAAGGTATGAACCCACAATCACTCCCAGCTAGAAGTAAAATAGTGACTTGTGTACAAGTAATTGTTGACAATAGGTATTGGGTTTTATTTGTACTTTTATTGCTTCACTCTGGTCAGATTGAGCCGGCTTCCTCTTAAGCAAGTAACTGACCATAACACATTTTCGCCGATTCTGAGCTAGATCAAACGATATGGCTACTTAATCCCGATTTCATAGCTGAAGACCAACTATTTGTGAGTCTGATAATGCTGCCAGGTTGCCTTAGAATATAGCTGCCCATCAGCACATGTGTGCTAACCATGTAGAGAAGGACTTCATGAATGAGCTCTTCTGTTTTAGCAGTAAATGGCCGAAATGGGTTTGATATGCCATAAAATAAACCAACCTAACAAGAATGAAAGGTTCAGTTTGGAAAATTAGAAAACATCGCTAAACGCACATGGAGAGGACCAGAGAGAATAGCAACCAAAACGATGGGAATATAACAACCATGATGAGGATAATAGGCTGAAATGTGTAATTAATGTGAATAACATCATTGCAGAATCATTGACAAATTAAGACAAAGCATCAAAGCAAAATTATCTTTTGTTTTTTCTATAGATTTAGCAGGTACACACTTGGGATTTAACCAGAAAAACTGTTTACTACTTCCCTTGCTAAAAAACAAATAAAAACAAACTTGGTGTGATAAATATTACAGGTTGATATAGATTTTTTTGTCTGAACAGAATTTCACAACTGACACGAAACGTTTCTTAAGATCACATGTATATAAATATGAAACATGCTTTAACATTCTCAAAAGAATTCTTCAAATTCTCAATAACTGAATATCTCCATATTAATAAAATTATGTTACCACTTCTAATATGATTTGCATGTGTGTATTTCTCGCCTCTATGTGACTTACACATAATTATTCTTTATTTACAATTTATTAATTAAATATTTATTGAAATCAAAAATACATTAGTACGAAATACAAAAACGAAATTTAAAAAAATCCTATTATAAAAATTTCTGTTTCTTCATAAATAAGTCGGCCATTTTAACCTTTTGTTAATAGTTTAAAAAAACAAGAATGAATTACTTTGTAAATCTTCAAAATTTTAAAAGAATTTAGAAGCATTTAAATTGTTGAAAAGAAAGTAATTTCTGGTTATAAAATTCTTAGCAAATTCTTATGTATTGAAAGTTTTGGAAGTTATTTACATCTAATAATTTTATAAAATGGGGATTGAAGCAGCATTTTTTTTAAAACAAAATTAGTTATAGTTTTATAACAATTTGATTCAATTAATAACAATGATTAAATGATACCATTATAATGAACTTTAGCTTTCAAAATACTATTTAAAAAAAAAAAACATAATTTGTATCATTCAAACTACTATTTTCATCTTGGTTGTTATTTTCACGTTTTGGTCGATGTAATCTCTGACCTTCTTCAGGTGCATCTTTTCGAACTTAGGAATCTTCATGTCTAACATGGGAACCTATACGTAATTTCAAAATATTTGTTAAATTGTTGATTGCAAATAAGCATGAAATGGCCGACCTGAAATAGTTAACTGTATATATAACATATCAATATTCATCTAATTTAACAAAGTTCAAGTAGTCTTTAAACAATGAAGAACACTTTAAAAACTGGTTTTAAAAAATAAATAAAAATATAAGGCCAAAAACACGTTTTTACATTATTTGAGTAATTTAAAATTGTCATCATTGTAACAATCTTCCCAGCCGGAATAATTATTTTCTCAAACTGAAATGAAAGACAGTTTGATAGTGTAAAAAACATGTTGGAAGGTATAAAAGACAAAATGGTTAAGTAGAACCAAATATTGATGTGTCAGATGTGATACTATTTAGGACTAAATTCTAAAGTCCGGTCAACTTAATTTTATATACTAGAAGATATCAATATTCATCTAATTTAATAAAGTTCAATTAGTCGTTAAACAATGCAAAAACATTAAGACATTTGTTTTTTAAAATAATAAATAAATAAGGCCAAAATCTATTCTTTTTCAATTCTACATTTTGTTTATAAAAGCCCAATGTTTACACAATGTAGAAGTGTTCTCAAAGAGAAAGCAACATTCCTTAGATCCCAACAGAAACATGAGGCTTGCAAATATATGAATTCGTGAAACATGCTTGATTGATTGGCCAATTTTGCTACGGTGAGCTTTTAAACAGCCACACGCTGAGAAACAATAGCGAGAGAAAAAACTGGCCCCCGAATAATTCACTAACAACGACGCTTCAAGGGTTACATGCTGATAGGCAAACAATTCACATGCAGCGATAACTGGAGGCGATCGTTAAAAGACCGGAAAGTTCGACACTACCACGGTTATTCGACTACCCACTTTTGCCAGACAAGTTTTTTTTATTATGAAAGCATGAAAATAATGCGCAAATTGTGCAGAAGTTGGTTGCTCACGTACAAAGTTGAGCTATGAATTCCACCCGTGGGGAAAAGGCATTAAAGTTAGTGAGAGAAAGAAAAGCAGGAATCAGTGTAGTGAACAACCACATGACTGCTGAAAAGATGAGGCAAATTGAAAAGGACTTCATCAAAGTAAAGAATTGAAAATAAAACACGAACAACATTGGCGGAAGAAGAAAAAAAAGATAGCATTGTACAGTGCAAAGAAAATCACCTCCTATGCTTTGAGAAGGAAAGAACACGCATAGTTGTAGTATGATCAATCACAACTTCAAATAAACTTTTAAACAGATACACTGAGAATGCAGGTTTCATTGAGATTACACAAATACGATTAAATAAGTACCATTGACACTGCTATAAGTAGACAGTTAAATAAAAGGTTCCATTGATACTACACTAACAAACAGCTACATAAGGTTTTATTGCGACTACCCTAAGTAGGTTGTTAAATAAGACATTTCATTGATATTACCCTAAGATAGTGTAGACGTCTTTTTAAAAACTGAGAAGGTAGTTAAATAAGGTTCACCTTGAAAAAAATTCCAGTTTAAAGTAACCGTGTGGGATTCTTCAGCCTCGTTTAGATTTTCTAAGCAAGGCTGAAGAGTCCCATGCATGGGTACCTCTAATGGACGCATAAATGTAGTTTATAAATTTAAAAAAAAAAATACATATTCTGCTCTTGTATCTTTTATGATTGAGTTGACTTTTTCTGTTGATATGAGATACATGCGCTATAAATATTTATTATGTAAACATTTAAAGCTCAACTTAGTATTAAGTTCCTTTGTAAAAATATTGGTTTTACGTTCATTTTATAAATACATCTGAACTTGTTTAATATATATATATATATATATATATATTAATTGATCAAGTTCAAATGTGTTAATAAAGTGAACATAAAAGTTTTTCAAGAGTTCTCAATACCAAGTAGAGCATTTATAAAATTACATAAACAATATCATAGCCTTACATCAATCAACCAACGTTTCAATGTGCATAACCGCATCTTGTCAAAGGTGGAGCTAAAATCTTTATTATTATTATATATATATATATATATATATATATAGGCAGCATTTTCTCTTTCCGGCAAGTATTGTTGAATATAATAGACAACTCGTGTCTAGATATCCTTTGGTAGATCCTTTCAATAGTCCGAATTAGGATCTTAGTTTCGGATGGGAATTGGCTGATGAATCTGCCATAATTTGCATCTGTCTTCCAAGTACTTTCGGACCCATCTGGGTCCATCTTCAGGGAGAATGAAGCTAATCAGTCTAGACCATGTGTAGTATTTATAGAAGGTGTTTGCCGGGAATTATGTACTAAGTACGAAACTATATTGGAGCTATAAACATTTTAGAATATTATTACATATATTATAGTTAATTCTATTAATTAGGTTTTTTTTTTGCTTTTATATATAGGGCTTCTATATATATATATATATATATATATACTAGAGGAATACTCATCCCAGTCTTACACTACTTTTATGTCCCTTTACAAAGATTAAAATCAAAATATAATAATACTAAAAATTATATCTAGAATCCTTATTCTGATTTTGATTCTAGAAAATGTCTAAAATTTAAGGCCTAAACTTAAGGGGGTCTTAAATTGAAATTCAGGGAATCTTGCTTAATGCAAATCTGAAATATTTGAATTTTCAAATGGGAGGTTGTGCCCATTGTGCTTCCTAAACCCCCTTTAAAATACTCCAAAGGAACTGACATTTGAGGAATATTTATTAATTGATGTCTAATACCTATTGTTAAAATTTCACAAAAATGGAAAGTATCTGAATTTTCATGAAAGGCTTCCACCCTTTTTTTTTAAATTAATCAAACTAAATATAACCCACATTCAGACCTCTTATGCCTAGAAGCTGTGTTCCAAAATTCATAATCTGTTAATTAGTTCAAGAGTGAATCCTGTACATACAAATATATACCTAACTTTATATAGATATACAGAGACATACATATTCATATACATACGCACACACACAGCTCAAAGATGAAATAAGCAATAAAGAATATTGGGATTGAAAATCAAATACTGTGAAAGATTTTCCATTTTAGGTGATGTTTGCAAGATCAAAATTGTCAGATCAAAGTTGATCCCAATAAATGCGCTGGAGAATTTGAAATGTTCAAAAGAAATATCAACGATAAAACCCACAATGTAGATAACAGTTGAGTTGATAAAAAAAAATATATCAGTGTGCAAAATATGAAAAAAAAATGTATTTTTCATCAAACAGAAAAATATTGAAAATAATAATTCAGAGATGGAGATGTAAATAAATTCTTAATGACATTCGAATTACAATCGTTTGAGCCACTGAATCTCATACTGAATCAACTCATTTGAGCATTTAACTTCTTGCCTCCCACATGAATTATTTCTGAGGAAAAAAATGGTTTTATTTTTAATCAAATCTCAGTGGAAAATGACAAAAAGCAAACAAAAACAAATCTGCTACCAGAACTATACAATTCTTGAGAAAGCTCATGTGTGTGACAGAATAATACAGTAAGCCATGGAAAACATGAGATATCACATTATCAGTACATTTTCTAACAAGTATTTTCAAGATATCTCGTGCCTTTCCCATAATATATGTGTGTATGTTAAATAAAATAAAATGTTTTAACTTTAGTTGTATCTTAATGAGACACAAAAATATCTCATCTCAATCCTACAAATATAAAAAGTGAAGCAATTCAAGCTGCTAACATACCAGTGAATACTGCATGTGTAAATTGAGCTCAATGGTTAGGACTTTAGTCCCACAGATAGAAGAGATTTTTATTCAAATTTTCTGAAAAGTATGTACAAACATTTTTGTTGATATTGAATTGTTAGAACATGATTACATAATATTGATTATGTCAAATTTTATATTCTTCTGATATATATATATATATATATATATATATATATATATATATATTATATATACAGTACCGTCCAAAATTAAGGAACAAAAATTAAATCTTCTGAATCTAAACAAAATTATATATTAATTTTTGTGAAAATTTCACTGAATATACACATTATGTAGTTGGACTTTTACCGAGATTTTCAGATGAATTAAAATAATATTTGGTAAGTTATCCACCATTTTACAGATTTAAAGTGTCCAAAATTCAGGAACAAAATATCATTTTTAACTAAATTACATTAAAAAGGCAAAAGAGATTTAATATTTGGTACTTTCACCTTTGTTTTCAATAACTGCTGCGCATCTACGACTACAGGATTTCACTAAATCTTGACATTGGGCCACAGTTATCTTGGCCCATTCATCTGTCAGTTTCAGCCACAAGTCTTCGATGTTTTCCAGATTCTTTGCCATAACATTGTCGTAGAGTCTTCCATAAGTTTTCTATAGGATTCATGTCAGGACTCTGAGCAGACCAGTCCATTACCTCTACTTTTTGATCAGCCAGATAATTCATGACCAGCTTCGCCTTATGGCAAGGAGCATTATCCTGCATAAAAACAGGCTTTTCGATACCAGAATTGTGCAACATTGGCAAAACATACTGTTCTAAAACATTCTTGTATACAGTGGCATTTACTCTAGTATTTAAGCGTACAAGTGGTAATGTACCCTGCCATGATATGCCGAAAACCATCATGCTACCTCCACCAAATTTAACAGTTCTTTTGATGCAGCTAGGATCCAAACTTTCGCCTTTTCTTCTTCTTACAAATTGTTTTCCATCACTGCCAAATACATTAAATTTCGATTCGTCACTGAAATAAACTTTTTCCCAATTTCTTCTGACCATATAACATACTTTTTTGCGAACGCCAATCTAGCTGCTTTGTTTTTTTTTTTTACTTATTAGCGGCTTTTTTTCAAGGAGATCTTGCAAAAAGGCTTATTTCGTGCAACCTTCTGAACACAGTTTGTTGTGAAACATTCGTGACACCTTCTATTTGTTTAGAAATTTTGCCAGCTGTAAGGAAACGGTCTTTTAACACTAGGCATTGTATAACTGTATTCTTTTGCCGTGGTCTTTCTTGGTCTACCAGATTCTTTTGTGTTACTTAACCTTCCAGTTTCTTTATAGAGTTTGAGAACTCAGCTTACAACACTTTTTGAACGTTTCACACGTTTTCCGATTTCTTCTATTGTCAACCTTTCCTTTCTTAATTTGACGATTAAATCAGTTTTATTTCTTTTTGACATGATTGATATTGCGTGACTTGCAGCAGTGATGATAATTAAAGTTTAGAATATTTATTTTCATCCTTTTATAAAAAACCCTACTGTTTTAAACTTTAAACAATTATTTTTTCTTAATGTTCCTTAATTTTGGACACGTGAAATATGTAAAATGGTGGATAACTTTAATAATATTATTTTAATTCATCTGAAAATCTCGGTAAAAGTCCAACTACATAATTTATATATGTAGTGAAATTTTCACAAATATTAAAATATCATGTGCACATCCAGGAAGGGATTAAGCTTAAAATACGAGTGTCAACACTAGAAAAATATACAGGGCTGGCCATAACTCTCATTAAAGATAATTGTTTAACTATATACGAAAATAAAAAAATAACTAAACAAACGTTTTACAGATTATATAGTAACAAACAATGAAACTTTAATAAATGTTTGAAAGCCCCCTGATATTTTTTTTTGCGGACAGATTTATTTTTTACTCCAATGGCAGTGTAGTCTCTTGGAGTTGTGGGCTCTCATTGAATTGTGTTCTTTCAGAAGATTGGCAGGATTGCATCTTGGTTAATATTTGGCTCTACTTCTTATTGAGCACTATTATACAAATATTGATTTTGGCTGCTATCTGTGATGACACATTTTTGACTAGCAATTTGGTCTATCGCTCAAGATGCAGAGATTTTTAAAATAAATAAATATCCTTCTCTTGCGGACCGATTCATTTTTACTCCAGTGATAGTGGAGACTTCTGGAGTTGTGGGCCTTTGTTCAATTATGTTCCTTTGGATGACAGGTGGGATTGCGCCTTAGTTAAAGCATGAGCCTCGCCAAAGCTGAGTGGCTCTTAAAGCATGTCTCACTGGGGAGGGGTGTGTGGAGATAATGCTTTCGCCATTATTACGGCTGGCAGGGGATAGCTTCCCCTCCCATAAAAATATTCTGTCTATAAGAAACTTACATAACTATAACTTTTATATTAATTAGAATACTGTCATTAACTGATAATTGTTAAATGTTGTGTTTCGAAATTTTTGAGATGAGGATTAATAATTTGGATTATTCGAACTATAGTTCTCATCTTGAATTTTATTCTCACTATGTTTCAGCTGATATAACCTCCAACTTTCTCTGGAATCCATATGTAATTTCAAACTGAACCCTTAATTTAATCCATAGTGGTAGATTGTTCTCGTTCTGTCAGCCATAACCGGGTAGAAGTCTTAAGTAATTCTTAATTATATTCTTAATAACGCCTGTACTGAAGATTAAACCATCAACCTTTATAAGACTATCATTAAAACTGATTATTACTTAGCACTTTATTTGTTGCGACAATTCTAGTATGACTTTGGGGAACCTTAAACCTATTCTTGTTTTAGATATGTAGTGTTAGTACTTATATATATATATATATATATATATATATATATATATATATACACACACACACACACACACACACGTATAATCGGGGCTCATCAAGCTGATTTTTATTGGTCTTGTTCCGGACTTTAATGAATATTCTCAGTGAAACATCAATATATATATATATATATATATATATAACATAAAATATAATAACACGAAATTACATAATTGTCGATGCAATAATTTATTTCAACCTTGTGGTTTCCTCAAGCATCAAACTAGACAATTACATTTTTGAGACTGACAGAAAACTGAATTCACCTGCAACAATTCAAATACAACCAGAGAGAGTGGTGGTTGCAACCAATCCGAACACCTCTTACAGAGCGAGGAGGAATTAAAATCTTATATTTAACTAAGGCGATCGAAATGGATCATATTGTTTGTTTTTTTTAAATAATAATGTCTGTGTTAAAAACACATATTCTTTCTGTCAGTCTCAAAAATGTAATTGTCTAGTTTGATGCTTGAGGAAACCACAAGGTTGAAATAAATTATTGCATCGACAATTATGTAATTTCGTGTTATTATATTTTATGTTATTCTTGCTCTGTTTACCACATTGAGCTCTCATACCCGGATTTCTTCCTGGAATTATTCCATTATAACACAAATATATATATATCGTAATAACACACCTGAAGAAGGTCAGAGGTTACATTGGCTGAAACAATGTAAGAATAATATCCAAGATGAGAATAGTAGTCAATCCAAATAATAAAGTGTTAAATATGTTTGAAAATCTGAATATTTTAAGAATGCTTAGATAAAGGCTGTACAAGTTCATAAATGTTTGTTTTCAAAGAAAATGTCCCAAAAGAAGTTGAAACATTTTGGATATTGGTTATATACAAAAAGGAAATACTAAATTGCAGATCTTAGCGAGCAAAAAACAAAGGAGATTTAATAATTTCATGGAATGAAAAAGTGTTTTATAAATACTCACTCGGGTCTCAGTGGGAGAGCTCCTTCTTCTTGTCCAGGTGCATTAAAGTGATAGACACAGAAGTGGCGTAAGATGGGTTGCATGTCAGCAAAACCGAAGAATCCTTGAAAACAAGTGGCATCTACAAAAGAAAAGCGAGAACGGGTCCATTCTTAAGACAAGTTCATTTTATCGGTACATTTAGCAATGAAAATTTGATTTCAAACTCAAGCGTGGCCGAATCAAGATAAATTTTAAATTTAAGTGCGAGTCAATCAACCCTCTCAGAGACGCGAGTAGTAGTTCATATTTACTACCTCCCAACAAGTATCTAGTGTGACACATGGTTTAATGTGGGGAGGTATTCAGCTCCCTAAAAAGGAGCACTCTGGATGGAACAAAACATTAAAAATTGCCATAGTTGAGAAGGAATTTTCATCTGACCGAGATTGATTAGGAGTTGGTGCTGATATTCTTAAAATACACTTATTCTAACTTAATCCTCACTTTATAGCCATCTTAATCAAAGCAACTTTTACATTTTGTTTGCTTTGAAATCATGAAGGCATTCCCAGTGAATTACCAATTCCTTGAGAAGACTTTACTTTATTCAGTTATACAAAATAAAATGGTTCTTCATCCGTGTAGACACTCTACTGATTCCATTTGCATAGTATTTTTGCTTAAACATTTCAAATTACAATATTCAGTAGATGGTTTAGTTTTACTTTTATTTATTCTGTAATCTACGTAATTTACGGGAATTAGGACCCCGGGCAATGCCCGGTAGCTCTACTAGTATTTTATAAAAATGTAAAAGAATTCAATATTTCAAAATTATAGAGAATTTAAAAGAAATTTGATGTATTTGGTAGTTGTAGTACAATAATAAACACGAAACCTGTATATTTGTAACAAAATGTTTTGACATATTTGACACGAAAGTCATCTAATTCAAGTAAATATGCTGATTATGGAAACATTGGTTGAACATAGCACATCTAATACGAATATAAGACTTTTATTTTTTTTTTATATAATTCAGAAAATAACTTACGGTTCAATCCAATGTCATGAACTGTCAAAATAGCTGGCTTAATTCTATCCCCTTGGATAGCAACACGGATATTACCACATGGGGTTTCCACATCCTCTTCCTAAAAGAAAAGACAAAAAAAAAAGATTTACTTAACTTTTCATTAAAACAGCATTAAAATTTTTTATTTATTCAACTATCATTAGAAAAATGTTTTTATATATATATATATATATATATATATATATATATTACACACAGGATAATCTCTTTAACTAATAAAAAGATCATTATGAATTTTGGAATATATATTCTAGGCAACACGATGAGTAACACTGGCACATTATTATTTTGTAAACTTTATCATTTAGGGAGTGCGTCCACTCAAACTCTCACTCCCCTCCTCCCTTGAAAATTTTTTTTAAACAAGTTTAATAGAGAAAAGAATTGCGCTACATCAAATATTTAGTTATATTAAGTAATACATTTTCAAAAGGACTGGTGTGCACACATGAGCGTCAATAATATGTGTTTGGTAAAATTCTAAACTATCAAACTTATTATGAATTATGGAATATGTATTCTAGGCAACAGGGTGAGTAATGTGAGTATTTTTTTGTAAACTTTACCATTGGGGGGGGGGGGGGGATACCATACCTCCTCAAAGAAAGAAAAAACATTAAAGTTTAAACCTAATGCTATATTTATAGCTTATACTCATCCTGGGACAGGTATTCTACTAATCTAATATATAAAGTCGAGCAGATCTTACTGTGTGTTAGTCCGTCATGTATAGAAAAATTACCTTGACATCTATTTCAAGTAATTTTCAATAGATAAGATGAGAATGTACAAGAATATTGTTTATATACTAACATAATAAATTCATAATGACATCATAATTCCATGAAATATGTAATCAATGAACACTATTTAATGTACACTTACTTAAATTGAACAGTGTACAGCATTATCAAATCAAATTCATTGGCAAAAGAAAGTGCAACAAGCCATGTAAAAAGACAGAAAATGTGTACATCTATATACCGCTTGAATGTTTTATCCAAGTCGACTTTAATACTGGATATGATAGATACTGTCACTACTTCTTATAGGCTGTTCCACAAACCAGGATAACGGACAGAGAATGCTGCATTTCTTCTAACGAGACAAAAGCGACTATGGTACATCTTTTGCTGGGTCCCATGGAGACCACGAATTGATGTTGGCGTGAAAAACTTCTCGAAGGGTATATTTAAATTCTTGTTGATAATGTTTTACGCCAGAATCGCGTCCCCACACATCATCCGCTGCTCAAGCGCAGGGTAATTATCCAAAGATCAGCAACCATGATGCATCCAGCGCTGTCTTTAACTATTTGTCGGCTAACCTCGGCTTCTAACAACCTGTTCCATGGTGCAGCGACCCAAACTGAAAAAGACGCCTTCTAATGATTTAGCCGAAATCGTCTCAGGTACGGCTTCTCTGAGTTTCTACGAAGCCCTCTCTGCAGAGCTGGTGTGAAGAAGAGGTCACAGGGCATATTGTAGTTGCTGTACATAATGTTAAAGTCTACGATGAGGTCTTCATGCAGCCGCCTATGCTCCTGTGAATACAATCATTGCTATTCAGGTTTCAAGATGGTGGACCTCTGAGGGTTGTATGCGAGTTCAAAGTTTTCCTTTTAAACGTTTTTGCCTATCATGTCACAATATGTTGCATATTTTTTTTAAAATTAAAAACTTTTTATGTACTTTTCTGGCGAGCTTGAAGTGAACAGATCCAATATTGACATAATAGTGTTGTTTTGTTTACTTTAAGCGAAACGATTCGTAAAATAATTTGCACTGAAATGTATCTGTTTTGAAAAATGCTTTGAAAGAAAAATAAAAAAATTTTGGCTTTTGGAATGTAAATGAACTTCGCCTACTTATATATGCTCTGTTACTGGTTAACATTAATCGAGCTTAAATTGGAAGAGGTTGGTAAACAAAGTATTGAAAGTATATGCTAAAACATTTTCATAATAAAAATAATATATATATATGTATATATATTATACACTCTCTAAAATATCTCTTTACCTGTAGAAGAATAGAGTTTGCATCATTGACAAACCCTCGCTGTTTGGGCTTTGACACATGCACGCTACTCAGCTCAATGTCGGTAAGCTTCTCCATTGTGCGACCCTGGAAATAAAAGGATAATAAAAATTAAGTCATACGAAATGAGCGAAATCCATTGTAAAAATTCCAACAATTAAAAGTTTTATTATTTTGTATTTTAACACTGTCACACAAACTTTATAAGAAAGTGAAATTGGTTACAAAGTTAATCAGGTACACTCAAATAAGGAAGACCTTGGAGGTTGCAGTGGTGAAGTGAATAACAGCATGGACTGACCACCTAGATGGTTTCATAGCACCATTTTCACTATGGATGTTGGCAACCTTCATGTGGTCTTTCCTCTAAGTACCTGATTCTAGAAAGAATTGGGAAAATAATACTAACAACAGAATAAAGTTGGTCCAAAAAGTTTGTACCACACCAATTCATATGAATTTACTTGAGGGAGACCCTACTTGGGTTTATACAACTTTTGCAATTCTTTTTTTAAAAAAGCAGCAGCATGAAACGGAAAAATGTCAAAAAATAATTTAACATCTCATTTTAATGAAGAAAGCAATTTAGAAAGCAAGTATTTAAAAGGCAATCAAGTCAACCATTTTGTTTCTGATATGACCAGCTCGGGAGGATTAGCGACATTTTCTTTTTAATTGACTTCATTGAAGCAAAAATTCTGATCTTATGTTGTATTTATAAAAGCATTAGTAGAATTAAAATAAAAGGAACAAATTCAATGTTCTAAATTAAGTTTGTATAAAAATGTCAACATAGTTACTAATTTTAATCAAAATGAAAATTTGGTCAAAAAATAAAAAACTTAAAAGTCTAATTTCCTGACATTGGCCCAAATTACTAATTGTGAATGTTTCAGTGTTCTTAACATCCAATTTCTCATTTCAATTCCTTTTGACAATTTATGAAATAAAAGAAAGTAAAAAAAATATTAAATAACTGAAATTTTTATTATTTATTTATTTTACATTTTTTTTTTATTTTTGGTACACCGCACTTAGAATTTGCATCATCAGTCTTGAACCGCTATCTTGCTTGGAACATTGACCGCCTGGAAACCATTCAGAGACATGCAACCAAACAAATACCCTCCATTAGACACCTACCATACTCTGAACACCTTGCCTCCCTGAACTTGGACTCATTGAAGCTCAGACATCTAGCAACTGACAATTAACCATCTCGCCAACAACAACCCGGAGCACTTTTTTGATATCCATGTGTCTAACACATGTGGGCATGTCCACAAAGTCAGAAAACAACAGAGCTCCTATGATTTTCGAAAATATTTTTCTAATGTTCAGAATTGCTGAAGCATAAAACAAACTGCCTACATCAGTTGTTGGCTGCAGAGACACTGCATCCTTTAAAACTCATGCTTCTAGTAATTTGTCAAAACCACATCCGATGTCCCCCCCCCCTCCATACACATGCAGAATGTACTTTTGATGAATTGTAAGGCAAATGAGCACCGTACACAATGATTTCATCATCATTATTTCATTATTATTTGTTTTTGTTTTTTTCTCTTCTTTTTTATTTGAGAAAAAATCAAAAACAAAACTCACCTTTTTTATTTTAGGAAAAATAAGTTCTTTTTTACATACACGATGATACACTGTCATAGTGGATATAGAAAGTATTAAAAACATTTGACCAATAGAATGGCATCTTTTGAAAAGAGAAACCGGAAGTCAACTTAACTTTCATTAATTTGCAACGCTGAAAATGTACACAACTCAAATCATACAAATACTAATACATAAATAGTTTTCATAATAAAAGTAAATATCACAAACCAGCCTAGTTTTGAGTGCAAAATCAGGGAAATATAGTGAAATTCCCTTCAATTTCAACTTGTGATCAGAGATGTGAGTGACCAATGAGAAAAAACAATTAGTTTCTCAACCTGGTGGCTTCCCCCCCACCGACAATTTCCGAACCTAGGGGGCCAGGGTGTTCACTCATAATCGCCTAAAAAAGTAGATTCATTATTAGCTTAGCGAAGGGTGTTAATCTACAATACATTTTTTCCCATACTAAAAGTATCAACTGATATCTTTTAAAGGAGACAAGAAGGCACTCATTGACGAAACAAGTCTTCTACTTCCTCTACCAATGAATCATTTGAAGTATGACAAAATTAACATTTTCGGGAGGCGAAGCAAGGAAAGACTTCCGGAGAGAGGAAAAGGGGGGGAGGGGAAGAAAGTGAGAGATAGAGAGAGAAAGAAATAAAATGGAGACAAACGGGGGGAAAATTAGGAGCGTAAGGCTCTAGCGATTTGGCTTTTTCTTCTAAGAAAACAAAAAAAAACAACGGAATTCAGCTTTTCAGAAAAGGCGGAATTCCGCTAAAAAGCAGAGAACTCACATCCCTGTGTTATATCTTGTTTATTTTAGGGTTATTTTGATAAAATTTGGATGTAAACATTTAACTGTTTCTTTGTAAATTTATAATTCTCTCTTATGACATTAATAGTTTTTTTGTTTTTCAGGCTACTTCAAGTTAGGTCACTATTTTCAGTAACGATTGATTTATTTTTTTAAGTAAAAAAAAAATGTTGATGATTTTCAAATTTGATGTACTTAACAAATTCAAAACTATAAGAAACTAGACTACCAGTGACCTGTTGGGTCACAGCCATTACCACTATTAGTTCCACTTTGATCTCACAGAGACATTAAAAATTATTAGAGAGTGGCTGAATCAACATAAAGTGATAGAGGGCGAGAAATAAATAGATAGCTAAGAGGGAGGTGGGGAACTTGTTCAGTTAATTACAAATCAGAGTTAATTAGAAGAATTAAAACTCAATCCCAAAACTAAGGAATATTTTAACATGTATTTTGTGTTATTAAAGCATATAAAAAGCCTTAGGGAAACAAACGTTGATTAACTCAGCTTGTGTATATTAATAGATAATTATAACTACATAGAATTCTAAAATTTATAACTAACTAGCTCTCCCTACCTGGTGTTGTCTGGGAGTCTTTATTTACATTTGTTTCGTTATAATCTCATCTTTGTCATATAGGATTTTGCCGTGTTTATCCTTTATCCCCCAGCTTATGTTCCTTTGCTTCAACTTTTGCTATTTTGTATTCTTTGGAAAAACATCCTTTCTCTCGTCTTATCTTATGCTTCTTATCAATAGCTTATTTAGGTATTGTTTGACATCTAGTCAAGAGATAAAGGCTTAGTTGTAGGAACAACTTCATTTGAATGATCTTTTAGTGGTACTTTCAAACAGCAAATCTGGGTCTGAGATTTCAGAAAAAATGGTTTGGATGCTTTGAGAGTTTGCATTTCCAATGTTGTGCTTCCCAATTACATCTGGATAATTGTCATGAAGATTCTCGACTTTACAATTGAAGTCTCCCATGACAAAAACATGATCTTATTTTGGTCTTTTATCTAGGTTTTCTTGGATTTGGTCATATATTTTATCAATTTCTTTTGCAGGGTATGAACAAGTAGGAAAGTAGCATTGTATGAAAATAAATTGGGCAAATTTCCTTTCCAGGATTAAAATAGCCAATTGATCTGAAATTTGTTGACGATGAAGCCCACTCCATTGGGTCTGGATAGTTCATTGGATAACATAAAGAGTTTGTATCCAGAAACAAGTGATTCTATCCGGGATTCTTGAACTTTGGTTTCTGACAGACCAATGATATCCCATTTAATATCACATATAGCATGATTTCCAGTGTATCAACATTAAGATTGTTTATAGTTTTTTGGGTTATAGGTGTAAATATGAAGGCATTGTATGTTGTATTTTCCTCTGGTCGCTTGCTTCATGCCAGTCCGAGGCTGCTGACATGAACCTCTTCTCATTGCTGTCACAACAGTCCGGGGCAGCAAATATGGCCTCCTGGACACATAGCGAGGGTCCGAAGATGGCCCTCTCTGGTCGGTAAAACATTTGTTGGACATCGTTTCATGTTAGTTTTAACAGCCTACTCTTCCCTGGCTTAGAACAAATATATATAACATATCTAAAATGTGATACTTACCAGAGTAAATGTGCCATCTAATTTAGATGATGATTTTAGAAATCAGATTCAAATAAATAACAATGGATGACAGGCTTAGTTCTGATGACGTCAGAGGAATATTAAATCTGGACAGTATAGGGAAATGTGTGCAGAACATGAGACTTTGTTGGTATGGCCATGTTGAAAGAATGGATGAGAGTTCTTGGGTTAGTAGATGTAGAACTGTTGAGGTAGTAAGTTCAGTTCACAGAGGAAGGCTAAGGAAAACATGGAGAAAGTGATAAAAATGGACTTGAGAGAAAGGGGGATAAATAAAGACCTGGCCAGAAATAGGTTACCTCGGAAGTTAATTTCTTAAAGCCCTGCAACACATGCCAACATGTAAAATGGACATTAAACCGAATATGAGTATAATGACCAGTGTTATTTATAATTATATTGTTTTATTTTCATACATGTAAGCAATCGGTTTTATAAAATTGAGGAAATGACTGCAATCTGTTTATTTGCATTCAGAAAACTATTAAATACTTTATATCAGGAATGAGTTGATGAATCATAATTATTAACTTGAAATTGGATGATCTGGCAAGACGGTTGATCCGGCAAAACAGCACTGGAAAATCAGTGTTGCACTTGTACTACAATCTTATAAACCAAAACTAACCCGGTATTATGTTTCGGATTTTTGAGATGAGGATTGACAATTATGATTATTCGAACTACTGTTCTCATCCTTGATGCTATTCTCACAACGTTTCGGCCAATATAACCTCCATGGTGCAACGGATAATGTTCTAACTAATAATTAGTTTTAAGTCTTCTGGAGGTTGAAGGTTCAATCCTCAGTACAGGCTACTAAGATTATAATTAATAATCACTTAAGACCTCTACCCGGTCATTGGTTATCGAACGAGAGCAGTCTACCTCCATGGATAAAGGGTTCCATTTGAAATTCCGTACAGATTCCCAAATTCGACAAGATGCACCTGAAGAAGGTCGGAGGTTACATCAGCCAAAACGTTGTGAGAATAACATCCAAGATGAAAACAGTACAAATAATACAAATGACTCAGTATTAAAAAGAAACTTAGAATAAATCCTAAAAGGACATCTCTTTCAGAAATTCTGATAAAGTCAGATTGTTTTGAATTCTTTGAATCTGTATGCAAGTTCCATGTGTTTCTTGTTTCATTTTCTTTCCTTTTTTGCGAGTACTTTGAGTCATTATTTTTAGTTGATAAGGATGAAAACAAAGAGGCAAATTTTATAGACAATTGCAAATCAAATATATTTACCAGTCTTTTTTTTTTTTTATTGACACTTTTTTCTTTTTCGTTTCGTGTCTTTCTGTAACTATAAACAACACATACATTAACAGTCATGTGATAATGCTATCTTCTTTCACGCATTCAAAAGCTTTACGTGAAATTTCCTGTTTGAATTGCAAATGGAATTTCTCTTTGTTTTTATTTATGTATAGACTTCAATGTATATTTATATCAGTTTATTTAATGTTCTTATTTCCATTTAATGTAAGAAATTTGCCTAAAGTTTAAAAAGAAAAACAGATCTTTCACAGAGGAATCAATTATAACAAAGCTAGCTCAACTTTCAAAAATGAAAATGTATAAATAACAAAGTTTAAAATCATTACGCAAATTTAGACATCTTATTTCCTCTGGTGGCAGCTAAGTCATCATATATATATATATATATATATATAGTTTTACAACAAAGATGAGTGATTGTTACTAGTCAAAGGAAGTAATTTTCATCATCATATTTGGTTTAACGTCCATTTTACATGCTCGCATGTGTTGGACGGCTTTAAGAAATTAACTCCAAAATTAGCCTATCTCTGCTTGGTCTTTATTTATCCCTCTTTCTATCAAGTCCATTCTTATCACTTCCCCCCATGTTTTCCTGGGCCTTCCTCTGTTAACTGAATCCGTGACTTTAACTGTTCTACATCTACTGATCAAAGAACTCTCATCCATTCTTTTAGAGTGACCATACCATCGAAGTCTCCTGCTCTGACCGCATCTCCATAACTGTCCAGATTTAATCTTCCTCTGAGGTCATCAGAACTGAGCCTGCTTTTAAAACTCACATTACACATCCATCATATCACTTCTCTCCATGCAACGCCTGTCCTCAACCCTTACAGGCCAGGTTTCACTTCTATACATCATCACACTGCATACAAATGCCTGCTGGTAACTCTCTGTTGGTTAGTAAAGGCAGAAGTTCCTTGAACTTACTCCATTCACTCCTAACCTTTGAATTAATTTTAAACATCATATTTAAGGGAAGTAACTCCAGATTGCGTATTCTCAATCATGTTTGGTTTCTAATATAAAAGCGTCAGAAATTTATTTTTAAATCGCATTTTATTTTACTGCATTATTTGTTTATAGTTATAACAGTTTCTCTAATATGCATCTCTTATGTTTTTATTTCAGTTTCATGTAAGAAATTTGCCTATAATCAAAGGTAAAAAATTTAAGTTTGCAAAAAAAATGTATATTTTTTTAGTAAAATATGTTTGTAAAAAAAAATATATTTTACTAAAAAAATATACATTTTTTTTACAAACATATTTTACTAAAAAAATATACATGTAAAAACACTGTAGCAATAGACGTGCTTTTAAGTTTTCCATAAGGCTGTATTTTTATATTTTTGAATACGAAGAAATTCATCATTTTTAGCTGAGAACAAAATCATATGTGGATTAATCATCTCATATATAAAGTAAAGTCAGTCCCCCCCCCTACATGGGTGCTTGATAGCTTCAGCAACAAAAGTCACATACATAAATGTTTTCAGTTAGTGATTTCTGCCACATATTAGTCCATGTTGTTGGAAAATTAAATTTTTAATTTGCCTTGCTTTTTTTCGATATTAATATTAAGTTCTGGTTGATATTTTTCTTAAAATTGGTCATACATATGGGAAGTCGGAGGAGTTTTCACTCTTACACTCAGATCTACTACCATTGCCACTATACCAAAAACACATTTTCTCTTGCAATTTTACTTTTAATATATACTCTACTGTTTTATTTGATACAGAGTATGCTCCCTTTCACTAAAAATGTTATTTCTGACACGTTTTCATTGGATATTCCAGTTTTTCCTACGTTTTGACCAATAGCTACATGTGGTAACCTCACTTACTGGATTACAAGATTAACAGAAATACAATTAACGAACACACTTTGCTTTGGGTCACACTTTCCAATTTTAACCAACGATCTTTCCCCACATGCAAACAACTTGGAGAAAATACTTTGCTTGTGAGGGGGGCCCTTCCACTGTGCCATCAATTGATTTTATTTTACTAACATATTCTTTTTTTTTTTAAACTTATTAATTACTCGTGTACACTTTCCGTCAAAAATATAAAAAATAAAATGTTTCTCACTATTTATCTAAATATATTAATAAAATATTCATATAAAAACATAAAATTACATCATTTCTGATGACCTAAGAAATAAAACACTGACTGTTGAGTTTTTATTAAAACTTACTAGACCAAGGAACATGTTTTACTCGCTAACTTTCGCCGACTGGATTGAAGTACATATATTTATTTATATATAAATATACAAATAGACATTGGTCTTTGCTATTGATAATCGGTAAAATGACATGATAATCGGGGATTCTGTGTCTGTTTTCTGTGTTAGTTATTCTAGAATACCAGAATATCAGATTTACAGAATGTTGGTTACATAAACAGTAACCTGACCAAATTCCAAAGTAAAATAAGTGTGTCATTCATTGTTCTTCTACATTTTTTTTTACATTAAAATAAACTTTTTACTTAATTATAATCAGTGAATACCAAATTTATAGAATGTTGGCTTGAGAGAATTTTTTTTTTTTAAACTTTCATTCACTCCAAACAAGGCAATTGCCACCAAGACGTAAGGGGCTACCGTGAATTAGGAGCCATACCTACAGGGCCATTCTAAGTACGGAGTTGTTCAGCGAGATGTTGGTTCACATAACATTTCTATATGTTGGTACAGTCAGGGAAACAGGGAGCAAGTTCCAAAGGTCCACAGTATGAGGAAAGAAGCTGTTAGAGTAGAAAGCCCTACAGCACCTGGGGACGTCTATAGTGAAGGGGTGGGATTTTGCTAACTGATGTGTTAATCAGGGGTATTTACATCGGGGGGGGGGATAAGTTCAGCAGAGCACATTTCATTAAAATACTTGTTTAACAAACACATGGATGCAACATTGCAGCGATGGGACAGGGGCTAGAGCTTGGTAGATAGTGTGGTACCTATTAGATAAAAGGCTCTTTTTTGGACTGCCTAACAGGGAGAGGCTAGTGGATGATGCACCAGCCCAGATTGACAACAATACTCCATGCATGGGCAGATGGTGGCTTTGTAGAGATAGAGGATACTGGCAGGTAGAAGTTTTTTTTTTAACTCGGTAGAGGGAGCGCATCTTCCTTGCAGCAGCCTTGGTAATGTCTTCTATGTATTTGTTCCAATTCATGTTATCTGTGAATGTTAGGCCAAGGAGGTTAAATGATGGACTCTCAGGTAGGGTGCTATTAGCCATGACAATCGGTGATTGAAAAGGTTTCTATAATTGTTAAATGAAAGGAGCTTTGTCTTAGCAGCATTAAATGTTGCCATCTATTTATGTCCCCATTCCACTACAGACTTGAGGTCATTTTCTAAGGATTCAGTCATTACCTTAGATATGTTTGTTCGTTTTTCCCACATGTCGAGAATATAGAGTGTGGTGTAATCAGCAAATATACCCATCTCTGACACAATTGCATCAGAGAGGTCATTAATGAAAATCAGGAATAATAATGGTTCAAGGATTGACCCCTGGGGCATACCCAGATTAATGTGGTGTTGTTTCGATGTATAGCCATTGAGGACAACCTGAATTAATTTTCCTGAAAAGACCTTCATGCAAGATTAATGATTCAAAGATTTTAATGAAGAGCGGGGGGGGGGGGGGGGGGGACTGATAGGGTGGTAATTTTGCAGGTCAGTTCTTTCACCAGAATTCTTGAACACTGGTACCACAGAGGCAATTTTACAGATATCAGGAAAGCAAGATTTGGCAAGGCACTTGTTGTAGAGGACAGGGGGCCAGCTCAGCAGAGTATTTTGTTAAGACTATAGCAGGGATAAGATCAGATTTGCATGCTTTGTCAAGGAGTTTTAACATATCTCAGACTTTTGAAGAGGGGGTTGATTAGATCATCTAGTGTGGCTTCAGTCTGCAGTGACAAGTTTGGAAGGGAGTAGTTTGTGGAGTCCAAGGCGAACTGCTGGGCAAGCATTTCAGCCTTATCAGTTGCTGTGCAGGTGACATCACGGTGGTTGAATAGTGAGGAAATAGTTGATTGCCCATTATTCACCACACTATTATATTTTCCAGAAATCACGAGTTCCTAATTTGCAACTCAATCGTTTTCTGGTTATCTCGGTATACCTACTCTCAGCTATGACTACTACACTCTTGCAATGATTTCTTAATGCTATAAATTTTTGTCTATTTGCATTAGACTTATGGTAGTTGAATCAGCAGTATACTTGCTGCCTATGCGCAATAGCCGCTGCACAGGTCAAAGTAAATCATTGTGAAGAGCGAGGTTTGCTATAGAATTTCTGTGCAGGGACAGAGAATATACTAAAATGAGAGGAGACCAATAATGAGTCAAACAAAAATCAAAGTAAAAAGACTCCCGGGTAGCAATAGGTAGGTACAGGACTTAACAGGCAGCACTGAAATGTATATTTGATGAAAAAGGACATTTGTTTTCATGCTTGTGTTTCAATCAATTAATATTTTATTTTTAACGCTCACCAGCAAGCAACTATAACGGCTTTTCAGGCAGAAACGCACACAAAGAGAGTTTGCACAAAGAGCAACTATTGCTACTGCTTATCACATCGCAGATTTATTTATTGGTTACCCCTTTTCAAATCGAACTAAACACTTAGGTATTTTACAAAAAAAAAAGGGGGGGGGCTAACATTTTTTACTAACATGACATCCCTATCGTCTCTGAGGGAAAATTTTCGGGTATAAAACATCAGACAAAAGTAAAAAAAAAAAAATTATTTTTTACATATTTTCATGTTTCAACGGCTTTTTACTCGATTTAAAAAAAAAGATGCCTTAAAGAACTTTCCAAATTCTAATAAATATATATATATATATATATATATATTGGAAAACCTTAAACAATGTGTTGTTTTTTTTTGTTAAAATAAATATAATATAACTTCCTTGTCAAAGCAAAATTTTATTTAAAAAAAAAAAATTTAAAAAAACATTGTTTAAGGTTTTCCAAATTTAAATATTTTCCTACGACAATGTTTTCAAATATGTCTATACATATTCTTTATATATATATATATATATATATATATATATATATATATAGTCTAAAGAAGCTTTGAGTCATTTTAAACAAAAAAAAAAACAAAAAAAGAAAAGTACAATGCAGTTTAAATTCCTAGAGAAACTAACTAAATCCAAGATATTGCAGACTTAATATTCGTTGGAAAATTAATAAATAAAAAAATAAGTAAATAAAAAAATAAAGGGGGGGGGGGGGGTTAAGTATGTAAGAGTGAAACAAAAACAGGAGACCTTAAGCGTCTAATATTAACACGGGGATCATCAGCTGTTTACCATGTAACTGTTTCGGAGATTTAAAAACAGGACAGTTATAATATTCATGGCTCTCCAATGGTACTAATTAAACTACCATTTCCCCAATAATCAAGTGTCGAAATAATTCAGCTTAAAATTTTACTAATATATACATAAATAAATAATAATAATAAAATAATAATAATAATATATTACCCTTAAGACTACCGTATGATATGATAATTTGCATATCAAATAACATTAATTATAACAATAATAATAATAATAATAATAAAAAAAAAAAAAAAATTTTAAATAATTAAATAAAAAAATAATAATAATAATAATAATAATACTATCTAAACACTACACCCAAGAACTATTCTGCAATATGGTAGCTAGCAATAAAATTATATAGGAATTAAAGTTGCATTAAAAAATAAATAAATAAAAAATAAAGCTTAAGTACCTTGGGTACCAGAAAGATAATTAGATAAAAGGAAGGAAACCTAGCCATACAGATCTAAATACCCAATATATAGTCTAAAGATATATATACACACACACACACATATAGACACAAAAAGGGGATAATGTTCACCAGTTTAAATTAATAGACTGACTGAAACAAATTAGTCTAACAAAAGGTGACTGCTCAATGTCACAAGGACAGAGCTAAAAATAAATATAGCCAAAAAGTTGGCACCCTTATTGCATCGGGCCGATGACTTAAGTTTCATGCTGGCAGCATTCCTCATATCAGGTAGACACAGATTACAGCAATAGACATACCCTGTGCTTATGTAGGCATCCAGAACAATAAAAAGTTGAAATTCAGTTGCTTAGATAACAAAACTATTAATCCAGTCGACTGGATAAGTGTCATACCACTTCTAATACTGGTTACCTATATAAGCGATGAGGATACATATGCAGTTTACAAACAGAGTTGTCATCTGCAGATTCCAGCAGGTTACGTAAACCGCTGGAAGGTGCTGAAATGCTTAGCCGACGGAAATTGCAGCAGCCGACAATTGGAAGGGCTTAGTCTTAGCCAATGAAATTCACAGCCGCCGACAATTGGAAAACGCGATGAAAATATTGCTGAGATCTAATCGACAGCTACCTGCGTAAATGTATGTGGAGACAGAAATTTAGAAACAATCCCTTCATCTCTATATTATTCATAAACTGCATAAGTACCACGACGAGTATTTAGGGGGGGGGGGGGTCAATAAAGACAACAATTTATTCGTTAATGTATATAATAAAGGCAAATGTATGTATATATATATATTCTATGAATATTTTTTTTATTACATTTTTTTTATTAGATATTACAGACAACGTTGTTTCGAACTTACATCCTCATCAGTGCAGGAAGTGATGGTTTCAAGCGGTCAGACGGGTTTGAACACAGTTCGTAGATTTAGAAGAGAGTCACGATGCTACACCTTAATCCATCACCACAGACCTTACTGAAATTAAGATACATTTAAAGCTGGTGGCGGGGTTCAAATGTTCCGAGATCAAAGAGTGTTTAAACACGTGAGCATGTAAACGCCCACATGTTTTAGCACTCTTTGTTTCCATAGCTTAATGACCTCAGATTTTTATAATTTTAGACAGTGCTCGACAATTAAGATTTATTTATATTAGAGGGGACCATTACTATATTTTTTTTATTAAATATTAAAGTGTATTTTCCTACAGACAACGTAGTGTGTAATATATATATATATATATATATAAATGTATTTCCCTCCTGTCACACAAGGAGTTTTTCCTTGTGTGGCAAGTCAGACACCACCCCCATCATCTGAAATAAATTTTCAAAGGAATCTCTCCACTCTATTTCCATAATTAAACGTTCCCTTTTTTTCTTTTTATACCGATTGATATATCCATTTTTTTAAAAAAACTTTCCAGTTTATGATTTTTTCTTATTTTTGTTTAATTTAATTTAATTTCACCGATTCACGTTATTTTATACAAATATTCGTGCAAACATTTAACAATCATTTTTTTTTGTCATTTTGTACATTCGTATATATATAAGATCACTCAATAAGTGTATCACCCTAGAACTAGACTGATTCCAACACTTCTTTAACAATTTAATGTTCTTTTTGTAGAAAAATTTGTTTGGGGCCTCAAAACATGCCTCAGTTTCCGATATCGTTTGTTTATTGGAGCCAAATTTCTTTCTTTGGAGCATTCTTTTGAGGTTTGCAAACAACCAGTAGTTGCTGAGGCCCAGATCTGGAGAACAGAGTGGATGCGAAAGCAATTCATGTAGTTTTGTCATTGTTGCAATTGACTTGTGACAGTGAATCGTCTTGGTAAAAGAGAACTTTTTTTCCTTCCTTTGTGGGCATTTTTATTTCTTCCTTCAAACGCACCAATAATGTTATATAATATTTGCTATTAATGGTTCTTTTTCTCAAGGTAATCGATAAACAATATACTCTGTGCATTTAAAAATATGGAGGCTAAAACCTTGCCTGCTGATGTTTGCGTCTTTGGTCGATTTGGACGGATTTCATCTGCTGCTGTCTACTCAGCTGACGAACGTTTGTATTCCGGAGTGAAGTGGAGGATCCACGTTTCATCCATTGTAACATATTGACGCAAAAACTCCTTTTTGTTGTATCGAAACTTTTGCAAAAATGCTCTGAATTGTTTTTGATCGACTGTGAGCAAATGCATCACCCACTTTGAACAAATGTTGATGCAAAAATGGTGAATACACTGCCTTCTGATATCTTCAACTCTTCTGCTATCTAATGTAACTTCAATTTATGATCAGCCATGAACTGTGGGCTTTTTTATGCTTTCCAGAACAACTGTCGAATTTGGGCGATCTGAGCATTCAGCATCGTTTGTGTCTGCGTGATCAGGTTTTAAGTCTGCATATCACCTCTTAACTGTTCTTTCTGAGGGAGAACAATCCAAATAACACTTACGCCATTGCTTTGCATGAACAGCATTTTTTCCATCAGAAAACAATGCTTTGTCAACGCACTAAATTCAGATTTTTCCATTGGTTTGAATGTTTGCAAATGTAAGTTCACTTAAAAAAAAACTGTAATTTATAAACTAATAATCGGAAGGTTAGTACAAAATAAAAATCATATGGATTTTTTTTATTAGTGGTGCCACTTATATGTGAAGCCTGAGACTTATTGAATGGTGTGCTATATATACTAGCAGGGCTACCAAGCATTTTCCAAGGCCCTAATTTCTTTTACAGAAAAAATTATAAGTTGCTAGTGTATGATTGCAAGAATTAGGAGTGAATGGAGTAAGTTCAGGGAAGTTCTGCCTTTACTAACCAGTAGAGTGTTACGACTGTCGACCAAGGGAAGAGTCTAGCGGGCATGTGTACGCAGTGTGATAATGTATGGAAATGAAACCTGGTCAGTAAGGGTTGAGGACATGCGCTGCACTGAGAGAAATATGAAAATGATACAATGAATGTGTAATGTAAGTCTTAAAGACAGGCTTAGTTCTGATAAGCTCAGAGGAAGATTAAATCTGGACAGTATAGGGAGATGTGTGTAAAACAGGAGACTTCGATGTTTGTATGGTTACGTTAAAAGAATGGATGAGAGTTTTTGGGTTAGTAGATGCAGAACAGTTGAGATAGGTTTAATTTGAAGTCAATTTCTTAAAGCCGTCCAACACCTGCCAGCATGCAAAATGAACAACACCAACAACAATGCTTAATATTGTCATATTCTTGTGTAATAAAATCAGTAAGTAAAAATCCAGTTGGATCTATTTCTTTATTTTATTAAATAATAGTGTAAACACTCAGCTGTTTTATTTCAAAATCTCTAAAAGTAAAAAAATAAAAAACAAAACGGTTTCATCTGACTACAGCTGTTGGGGCAAAACTGAACTGAAAGTGATGCTGTATTTTTTAATTTTTTTTCATTTTCTTTTTCGATTTTTTAGAGTTAACGATATTTTTCTTTTTAAAAGGCCACATCAGAGCAAAAAAAAATGATTTTTTTTTTGTAAAAAGGCCTGCTTAGGAGTGAAAGTCGATTTTGATATATTTTTTTAATGGAAATCGCTCCAGACAAGGCATGAAGCCACTTGATGTAAGGAGCTAAATAAAAAATATACTACTTCAAGGTCAAAAACTTTCTACTCTCCTCTAATGCATGTGTTTTGTATTTTTAGAAAAACTTTCAAAAACTTAATATCATACATATCGTAATAATAAAATACACCTAAAAAAGTTTAGATTTCTTCTAAATGTTTCCTTACATGTATTAGTTTTTTTTTAAGTTGTCTGAACATGTGTTTTGTTTGTAACAAGAAAAAGTAAAAGATTGTATATAAGAGAAATGACTGTCTAACTTTGCCTTCATGGGGAGGTAAGTAGATTTGGAGAGCGAGATATGTTGTTTGTAACACGTGCGGTGATTAAGTTGTTAAGGGGAAGGGTGCATATTCATCATAATAACAGTTAAATGGTGTGTACTAGTGGTCAGCATGGCACTGAGTGATACAATAGGTCAGTTATCATAGCAACATGGATGCCTGTGTCTTACACTTGAATGATTTTCTTCTTATGAATACTGCTAAGACAAATTAGTTGATTTGCAAAATAAATCTAATCATGAAATAATCCCTTCCTTCCAGTGTTTATTCATTTTTTTTTACATTTAATTTCTATTTTCCACTTTAATTTACATTTAATTTTACTTATTTAAATCAAGACCCGGTTTTTGCACACAATATTTACTCTCTTAATTAAATGCTGGTCTTAAAATTAATACTTAGAAAAATTATCTGATTTACAAATATTCATATTCCTATCAAATAGTACCTGACTTGCAGTGTTTGTGTATGGGCACAATTACTTAAAATTCTTTTTACCAACCCAAAAATATTTCTTGCCTCTATGTAAGTACGTTGCTGAGCAGATGCTCTTTGATAGTTTGGAAATACAAAGGATTAAATGTTCATTATTATTTAAAACTTTTATACTTACAGAACACTACATAGTCTTAAAAAAAAGTGTAACAATACTTATATGGGGTTCAGAGGTGAGAGCATGCATTTCCTGCGTTTTTCAATTTTCTCGGGCAACGCCCGTGCACAAACCTTGCTAGTATTATATATTTATTTTCAAAATTAAAAAAATATGAACATTGAATTTATTCAAAATCTACTATATTCAATGATCAGAAACAGAAATGGACAAGACATGATGTATTAATAAAAGCACAAATGAAACTGAAGGAGAAACATTTAAGAAACAGATTAGTAAATGGTAGAGAAATAATTGTAAAAGTGTGTGAATGTTGAATGTTGCTCAGACCAATAAGAATTAAGGTAGTAACAAGTTTGTTTTCTTTAAAAGAAAAAACTTGATTGTACTGAAAAAGAAAACTTGAAATTATACACAAAATACTTATCCAATTTAATAAGCAGCACAAACACTGGCAACAATTATTCTGTGAATGAAAACAGCAATATGACGGTTTGTCCACACGAACAAAACACATTACATACACTGAAAGACTTACAATAAGTTTACACTGAAATAGGAAAAGCCTTTGGTGGGAAATACTTTTTTAAAAAAACGGATCCGAACCGGAATTGTTGCACTCAAAGTTTTTTTTTTGTTTGTTTTTAAGATATTCTATTTATTTTCATTTGAAATACAGAAAAAAATACAATAAATTCATATTGTTGGGGTTGCCTTTTTCCTAATGCATGGAGCCCCAAATCATATGACAATGGAGCGGTCAACCATTGGTCGATTTAGCCATGTAGTCACCGATATAAAAGACATACTTCTTAAGACACTTCTTTTTTTCTGCCTTTTTGAGGTAGAAACAAGTTTCTTTTTTTTTTTTTACCCCCTTTTTGTTTTTTTTGGCTTAATCACTAAAGCATATTCGTTTGTCCACTGTTTCTCTTTTTTCCACACTAATTCCAGGACAGGTCGTCTCCTCAACACCAGACTAATTCTGTTGAGGTGTCTTTGAGATATCATGCTGTCAGTCATTTGCCACGTTCATACTAGTTATGTTTGGCATGCATCTACACATATCGCTAAGTCCACCTTTTCATATCTCCACCATTAGGAAGTTTTTACATGGCTTTGCTTATTTCGATGTATTACTTATGAACATAAATAAAGCCAGTAATATTTTTATAAGCACAGTTCTTAGCTCTTTTTGTTTGCATCTTATTTATGTGTAAGAACAATTAAGAAACTGATAAAATACTTATATAAAAAAAAATACTTATATTAAAATACAAAGCATTCAAATAAAACCACTCTTTCTGATCATGTGTCTTAATGACAAATCATACTGGCTTATGTGATTATAATTATGAAAATATTTGATTAAATATTAACTATAAAAAATAGTTTAAGAAATATATAAGAATCAAGAAAATGTTGCTAATGGCATCAAAGTGAAGTTATATTTAATAACACAATAAAAAAAACTTCCATTATATTCTACAATATACATAAAATAGTTTTATTATTACTGTGAAAAATACCCTTTTATTAAACACTTTACATGTAATTCAATATCTGTTGAATATTTCAGACAAATGTTTTTTTATATTATTTGGATTATTCAGAATACTATTCACATCTTCGTTGTTATTTTCACAACATTTCGGACGATGTAACCTCCAATCTTCCTCAGGTGCATCTTCTCAAAATCGAAACCCATATTTCAAACTAAAGATCGAAGGTTCCATTGGGCGAAACATTGTGAATATAACAACCAAGATGGGAATAATAGTTCAAATAATCCAAAGTACCAATCCATATCTCAAAAATGTTTTTTTAATTCATTTAATGAGAGTAACAACTTTCAATGAGTTATCATATGAAATACTTTTTAAATAACTAATTAAAGTTTAGTAGACAAAGGCAATATAAAATGATCTAATAAACTGAAGTGCTAAAAGATTAGAGAGTGACTTAAAATATAGCTCCCCTCATTTATGTAAATGGCAGCTATAGGGATGTGGCATGTGAACTATGAGATGCTGTAGTCATTATATAGGTATATCTATTGTTATACATACCAGATCTCTCTTCTTTTGGTTAGCTTTAATTAAGTCTTATTTTTTTTCATCCGAGAAAATCCCTGTTCTTATCAAAAGATTAAATCTTTTAAAATATCAATTTCCTCTCCTCACATGCCTTTCCTGGATGCTGCAAAGCCAAAATTTTAATGTTTCTTATTCCTATTTGAATCCAAGGAAATTATTGTTAACTGATCCTTGTGTGACATGTAGCCAGTCATAACACATCCACTCACTGTTAAGTGCTTTTCCCAAAATTAAGCTGAGTTTGTTAGGTATTATTGCAAGAAATTTAGTCAAGTCACTAAACATTCATGCTTAATTTAATTTGAATCTGGTTGTGATAATATAAGGCAAGTGTGTCCCCACAGACACCATCAGAAATTAATACTGGCTAAAGTCAACAGATAAGTTCCCCCTTCATTAAATATGAGCTCTTCGTTTCATGTAGGTGTGAAAACCTTGACAGGAAAAGGATTTGGGACAGAATGATGTGTGAAAAGATTTTTAGCATCAGGATTAGAAGAAGATAGGACAATGGGAATTTAGAAAAGAGAGATAGAAAAGTTGGACCCCCCCCCCCTAGAAGAGATAGCTAGGAGAAGAAATCACTGGAGTTTCACAACTATCACACATTATAAACCCACATCACATTTTATCTGATTACACTTGGGTTTCACTAAGATCATATAGGTTCACATGGTGATCAGGAGAGGACTTAGGTAATGAAAACCACATGAATGTTTGGAGAACCAACGTCAGAACGACATCTACAGATATGAGATAAAGCAAAGTAAATTCATACGCATTAGCATGTGACATTGATTTCCCCAAAAAAATTCTTTCCAGAATCAGGTACTTACAGGAGAGACCACGTGAAGGTTGCAAACATCCATGAATGAAAATGGTGCTATGGAACCGTCTGGATTCAAACTTGGCACACCCAGGTTTTTTTTAGTCCACGTCATTATCAGATACGAGATGATCCACTAGAATAAAATTAATCTGTGGCGGTGATCCGCTTTTTTTGCTGGACCCCCATTTATTGAAGCCACAAGTTCAGAATATATGGGTGGGGTGCATTATCTGGTATAAACAAGCCATCAACACTTGAAAACCTGAAGAAAGAAAGACGGATTACACATGGCCTACCTGTCACGAGAGGCTCCGGTTTAATTCCAACAAAGACCTTCTCCCACAATTACATCAGTTCTTTCCCAGTATATTGCTGACAAGCTGAATCAATGGCTTCATTATTCAGTCTTCTCTACACACAAACTTGATTCTCTGCTTGAACAAAACCAACTACAACCATGACTCATTTGACCAAATGAGATTATGCCGTCCAATTGCAATGGTTTTTGTTCATTTTTTTTTTTTTTTACACAGTTTGTGTGTCCAGTAACATTGTTGAGCAATGACTGTAAAAATTTACAGAATTGCAGTGCACTCTCTACAGGCTGTCATCTGGTGGGTGGATCAGCACTATTAAAGAATTAGGATGTGATTCTATGATGATTAGCATGATTGTCTCTTGCCAGCAGTTTTGTTCTTTAATCACTTGTGAACATCTTTTATTATCAGATTTTATTATGTTCTATCCAAAATTCACGTATTCTTTTAGATACACTTGCAACAAAATTAAGAGTGTGGATCTTTCTGATTGCAACAATAATCACCCAATCAGACAGCTTTAAATCCAGCTCGTCTGACAACATATGTAGGTGTGCCCTCTTCTTGGATTGAGCTATCTGATAAGTGAAACTGACACTAGCTTATAATGCATTGCTCTTTGTGTAAAACAAATGGAGCTCTCAGACAATTGACAATGTTTATCCTTGAGATTTAGTTTACTCTCAGCAGGTGCCGGATGATAGCTAAGTGGTTAGAAGCGTCGACTATCATCTAGACCAAGGGTGGGCAACCTCCGGCCCGCGGGCCACATCCGGCCCGCCACCCTGCTATGCTTTATTATTGCAATCCGGCCAGCAAACCTCCCAGTAAAACTCATATCATTTTGTGACAGATGTAAAAGTAGGTTTCAATGAAGATTTACAGTGGGGTAAAAATGTATGAATATCAGTGAGCGATGATGCATGTATATTTTATTTTTCTTTAACTATTAAGAGATAAAAATAGAAAAAGAGAAAGAGAGAGGCAAAGAGGAAACGAGAGACGAGGAAAGGGCATAAAACATAGAACCTATGTGGGGGTGTCAAAACGAATGCTGAATCAACTTGCTACTTCCTGCGTCATTATTTTTTATGATTCCAAAATGGCTCTTCGTCCGCGTCTTTTATAACATCACATACAGAAGTCTTTGGAGGAAAAATATCAGATTTGTAGTGTTCAATGCAATTTTTGTACAATTTATTCATGTAAACAAAATATAGTAATTCTGAGATTTCGTTTTTCACTCCGGCCCGCGATCTCCTTCCAAAAGTCTCATCTGGCCCTCACTCTGAAAAGGTTGTCCGCCCCTGATCTAGACAGTTGAGTTTCAATCCCTGCTTGAGGTACTTGCTTGTCTAGCCACATTGAAGAGCTGTGATACAGTGAAAGAGTCTGCCTGTGGATGACTATATATACATATATATGGATGACTATATCAATTCTATATTTAAATATTATTAAAATATATATATATATATATATATATATATAATGAAAATAATATTCCGAGGTGATGGAAAACAAAAACCCAGAATTATTAATATATATTCATCAACGTTTTGTCTTCATTTCAATACTTTCTCAAGATGATTGATCTGAAGAAATAACATACAAAACATTCATTTCATATCACAAACGCACCAAATCTTTTCAATATTGTACTTGTATGTTATTTCTTCAAATCAATCATCTTGAGAAAGTTTTGAAATAAAGACAGAACGTTGATGAATATATAAATAATATATTATAATATTATATATATATATATATATATATATATATATATATATATCCGAACCAGTGTCCCAGCGTTGCCTGGGAAAATTTAGGAAACCAAGAATTGCAGCCCCAGAAGTAAATTGACCGAAAAGACTCTTTTCATCCAAAATGGCTAAAATCTCCAACTACATTAATTGGTATAATTATTATTATTATTATTATTATTAACAGCATCAGTACAATAATTACTGTTACTATTATTAATTATCTGTATATTTATAAAGTTGAGCTATTTGTCACACTGACAGTGAAAGTAAAAGGTCATCTTCCTATTCACGATAGAACAGCTTTCTAATATACTCAATCATCTCTATGCAATCGACATCAAAAGGTTAACTAATTTGTGTACTGCTGTGCAAAAGGAACTCATTAATTAATCGTTTTCATTTTACTATTACTTATAGTTCTATTTACAAATATTTTTTTCTGAATCATGGATAAATGCTTAGCATTTTAGGTGATGAGTCCGACTGGTCAATTTACTTCTGCGAGGTTGTGATTTTTGGTTTCCTCAAGTTTCCCGGGCAAAAAGCATATAGTTTGAGCTCATTACTAAAATCAGAAATAAAAAAATAACATTCAGTGTACTGCTAATGTTTCAGCACCTCAGTTTATTTGAAAGTTTTACAAGTTTTTAAAAAATCCTGCACCCTTCAAATTCATTAAGAAGCGTTAAAAATTATAAGCATTTTTTAAATAAAAGTTTAGTGAAAACTTCTGAAATGTTAAAATAATTTGCTGTTCTTTTTACCAAGTGCCAATCTTCCGCCATTTCCACCACCAAAACAAATTCAATTTTTGCTGCATGCATCATGACATTCACTCCAACAAGCAAAAAAATACTGACCAATATTGAAACAGGTTTTAAATTAGATCAAATCTAACAGATAAAGTTATCTTGTCGGATTTTCAAAGTTAGACCAAAATAGCATTTAAGCTGAAAAATCAAACTTAGCCAATGTTTATTTATTGTTATACCAGTTATTGGCAATAATGTACTTCGCTGCAATTTATTTTAAAAAATTACTTAGTCTGGCCCAGACGACTGCTAATATGAAAAACTGTTGAATAATTACTTAAAGATAAAAAAAATCAGCAAGGTGAATAACTCATTTTACATTGAAAATATAATAGGAGAGTTGTCTACCTTAAATGTAAAAATGTGCAAACAAATAAAAATTAAAATGACTTCACTGTATCCTGGGCAACACCAGGTAGGTACAACTAATAAATATTTTAATACACTTTCAAATGTTTTTTAGTTTTGTTTCTATCGATTTATAGTTTTTAGTTATTCTGAAGATTTTATGTATAATTGCTAGACCAACTGTTATCAGAACATTGTCATAGGCTTGAAGAACACAAACAGAATCAAGAGCACACGATGACTGACAGTTTCTCAACTTGTGTTCATCAGGATCTATGTTCTGATGAATACAAAGTGTGTAACTCGGTCACGGTGCTATTCAAACAATCACTTTCTTATAAATATAGCAAGTGTGTGTGTGTTATTTTTTATGAATAGTTTGCTAACTAAAATGTATTCTGAACAGCTATAGGTCGAAGTCTTCAATATCCCTCTGCAGAAGCAAGCTTGAGAAGAGTGGCTGGATGAGCTCTTTAATCTTGATTATCAAGGGAAAGGACAAAATCTGAGAAGACAATATAATAATAACTGATAAAAATAATTCATTTGAATTTGAGCATACATGTGTCTGTTATGTATGAGGGAATCATATTAAGAATTTTATGTTGAGTTTTAAGCTGTTATTAATCTGTGGGTTGAGTCTCGCTATAAGAACCGCCTCCTTACTTCTTAGGTTAACATTTCTTTCATAAACTTGGTACTTACAATTGTTTTTATAGGTGTGTGTGAAAGGAAAAAGAGAATAAGCAAAGAGACAAAAAAAAAGATACATGTTGATTTCAATATTTTTTTCCATTTATGGAACTTTATCAGTGTCAAAATTTAACAAAGTTCAATAAATGGAACAAAATATTGAAATCATCATGTATCTGTGTTCATTTTTTTTTTGTTCTATTTACTTTGTCTCTTTGCACATCACCTTTTCCACACACACATTGTTTAAATCAAGTTTCACAAAGAAAGATTTGTGTAAGCAATATTTATATGTTATTTATTTAAGGTTGACACAAGGCAGAAAACTGAAGTCTTTTCTTTAGCCATCCAAGCATATATGCTTCTTGTCAGAAGGTTACAGAGAGAAATGAACACATATCCTGCGATAGGCAACATAAGTAGTTGAAAGAATTTTGTGATAGGCATCTTCAGGAGAAAATTCCGGCATTAGAATGTCCAATGTTAAACAGAAATTCAAAGTAGATCCGGCAAGCTGACAGTTTTGAAATGTCAATCAAAATAAGAGAAGCCATTTTGATTGCTTCTTTGAACCTGTGCAAACCTTGAATAAATGTTTCGAAATGCACGTAAATATTGCTTACAGATTTTTTTCTTTCTGAAATTTAATTTAAATGCATTTTAAATTCGTAAACAATTAGCTCTTCCTTATTGAATGATAATATATTGAGCTTCTTTTAGTTGCAGATTGGAATAAAAATTCATATAGATAGTTTAATTCTTTTAGATTCACACTAATATATATATATATAATTACACATCAAAGTTATATCATACTGTGATTTAGTGTCAGTTTTGGAGCAAAAAAAATCGTATGTGTTTCTGGAGAAAGTTCACAGCATACTTGAACAAAATACAAGTTATCATATGAACACCCTCATCATCAGAGATAATAATAGTTTGATTAAAACTTCATAATATCCAGGTAAAAAAGCTTTCAGATTAGCATTAGAATCAGCAAGAGCGATATTTTTTTTTTTTAATGGAAATCGCTTCACACAAGGTATGAAGCCATTTGATGTAAGGAGCTAAAAAAAAAAAATACTACTTCAAGGTCAAAAACTAGCCAATGATACGTGTTAGATGGATAGATTCCGACCCAGAAAACAGCAATTCTTCTCTCCTGGTCAGAAACATCGCTCATGTAATGTGAGGACTAAAGGACCAAATAAGAGAAGCGAAAGTTACAAGGCTGCCGAAAGTAAACCCAAGGGCCATTTTCTATTCTCCTTAGATATAAAGGTAATACAAACCAAAACTTGATAATCAAAAAAATCTAAAAGATTTTTTGGCTCCGAAACTGACATTAAATCACAGTATTATATAACTCTGATTTGCCATTTAATTTATAGCTTTTTTTTTTAATTGTTATTTTTCAATTTAAAATAACTCTGATTTGCCATTTAATTTATAGCTTTTTTTTTTAATTGTTATTTTTCAATTTAAAATAACTCTGATTTGCCATTTAATTTATAGCTTTTTTTTTTTAATTCTTATTTTTCAATTTAAAATAACTCTGATTTGCCATTTAATTTATAGCTTTTTTTTTTAATTGTTATTTTTCAATTTAAAATAACTCTGATTTGCCATTTAATTTATAGCTTTTTTTTTTAATTGTTATTTTTCAATTTAAAATAACTCTGATTTGCCATTTAATTTATAGCTTTTTTTTTTAATTGTTATTTTTCAATTTAAAATAACTCTGATTTGCCATTTAATTTATAGCTTTTTTTTTTAATTGTTATTTTTCAATTTAAAATAACTCTGATTTGCCATTTAATTTATAGCTTTTTTTTTTAATTGTTATTTTTCAATTTAAAATAACTCTGATTTGCCATTTAATTTATAGCTTTTTTTTTTAATTGTTATTTTTCAATTTAAAATAACTCTGATTTGCCATTTAATTTATAGCTTTTTTTTTTAATTGTTATTTTTCAATTTAAAATAACTCTGATTTGCCATTTAATTTATAGCTTTTTTTTTTAATTGTTATTTTTCAATTTAAAATAACTCTGATTTGCCATTTAATTTATAGCTTTTTTTTTTAATTGTTATTTTTCAATTTAAAATAACTCTGATTTGCCATTTAATTTATAGCTTTTTTTTTTAATTGTTATTTTTCAATTTAAAATAACTCTGATTTGCCATTTAATTTATAGCTTTTTTTTTTAATTGTTATTTTTCAATTTAAAATAACTCTGATTTGCCATTTAATTTATAGCTTTTTTTTTTAATTGTTATTTTTCAATTTAAAATAACTCTGATTTGCCATTTAATTTATAGCTTTTTTTTTTAATTGTTATTTTTCAATTTAAAATAACTCTGATTTGCCATTTAATTTATAGCTTTTTTTTTTAATTGTTATTTTTCAATTTAAAATAACTCTGATTTGCCATTTAATTTATAGCTTTTTTTTTTAATTGTTATTTTTCAATTTAAAATAACTCTGATTTGCCATTTAATTTATAGCTTTTTTTTTTAATTGTTATTTTTCAATTTAAAATAACTCTGATTTGCCATTTAATTTATAGCTTTTTTTTTTAATTGTTATTTTTCAATTTAAAATAACTCTGATTTGCCATTTAATTTATAGCTTTTTTTTTTTAATTCTTATTTTTCAATTTAAAATAACTCTGATTTGCCATTTAATTTATAGCTTTTTTTTTTAATTGTTATTTTTCAATTTAAAATAACTCTTTAAAGGTTTGAACATTGAGCTTTATTTTTCTTTGGAAATTGATTCTCATAAGAATCGATCTGAACTATACAAAATGTATTTTTTCCTGTTTCTAAAGTACCAAGTGATTGAAATCGACAAATATTTTAATTATTCTGTCAATTACACTAATGTGTAGTGTAACAGTGGCACTGAACACTTTAACAAATTACATCGTATTACAGACAAGCAAAGCTTGCTGTAATTGTATCTAAATTGGGATGTACATTAAAAAACGAAGTTAACATTTTAATTATCGACCAAGTTCCTATGACTAAATGATACGTCGAAAATTCCTAAATATTCAGATCAATTAGACATTGACCACAACATACCAAGGAGGGGTGGAAAGAAACAAGGTTTTATTCATTTTAAATATAACAAACCATCACCGTGAACCAAAAAAAAGGGGGTTATTTAATGATTAAAAGCAAGCAAAGGCCACAGTTAGTAACTGAAAAATAATTGAAAACAAGCAAAATGCAAGGAAAGAAACAAAAATAAATTATAGTGCGTGCTAACCTCATTCTCGGGGCATGGAACTTGGAGCAGTCTGGTGGACTCCATGTGATCTGATATTGGCAAACAAAACAATCATAGCAACATGAACAATAGAGCAACAAAATCGAGGTGGTCAATGAAGAAGGCAAATTGTGACATTCAAAAAAAAAGTAAAAATTAAAAAAAAAAGAAGAGAAACAGAAAATCACAACACAATAAACAGACAAGCTTTCTAGACACTTTAGATCTAAATCAAGGGTTCCCAACCAGGGTCTCATGCTATCTTATGATAGCAGTGTTATAACAATTGATCACAGTGGTTTCTTTCATTGAAATCCGTGTAAGATTTTCAATAAATTTATCATTCTAATAAGTTATAAAGTTAAATTTTTCATGTTATATTGGAATTGGAATTATTTTCCAATTTATTGCATAAAATTTGTAAAATGTATGTACATTAAATTGGTTCTCACAATAGGTTTTACCTTTCCTAAAAGTTTGCTTTTAGTACACCACTTTATATATATATATATATATATATATATATATATTGTAGTGTAAAAATATATTTATGGCAAGTCAGCTACACAGAAACGTTTGTGTTTCATTCTCGGAGAAAATTATCAGGTTAACTAGCTACGTTACTGTCTATCTTACTTGACATAAGTATATATACTAGTAAGGCCAACCCGTATTGAGTATTGTTTAAGTAAAAATGTACATATGTAATATGGTATAATATCAGTGTATATACATAAAATAGTTATGTGTGTACAAAAAAGAAGTAACAGAAATAATAAGACAAATTACATAGAACACTCTAATATGCACTACTAAAATACTGCCCCCCCAACTAATCATTTGTAACACACACAATGTCGTCCTACTGCCAACCCTCCCACTATCTCTTACGTTATCAACCCCCCCCTTTCTCCCACCACTACTTCCAACTTTATGTATATCTGCTTGACTTTTCTTTTGCAAAATTTTGTAAATTAAACGAAATATTGAAAAAGAAATCAGCATGATTAATTATTTTTGTTCTATGTAGTTTGTCTTTGCTTATCTCCCTTATTCATTTTTATACCTATACATTCTGTTGGATATTTATACTTTAAACTAATCTTTCATATATATATATATATATATATATATATATATATATATATATGATACTATATATAAATTGATTAGCCATAGCAGTACCAGAGGTTTCAAAGTAAGTCGTAAATCTGACCGGGGAGGGATAATTGCTACCATCTTCTCATAGGTCAGTAGGCTAATAAAGTATAATCTATTATCTAAATTATATATATATATATATATATATATATATATATATGAATTAAAAAGGAAAAACGAAAGACATAAAACTCAACATTTCGCCCAGCTGTTGTGTAGGCTTTATCAAGAGCGAAAAAGCTATAAGTGGCAAAGCTTTTTCACTCTTGATAAAGCCCACACAACAGCTGGGTGAAACGTTGAGTTTTAAGTCTTCCGTTTTTCCTTTTTAATTCATACCGTCGGATTTATTTTATCCTTTTATTTGTCATATATATATATATATATATATTACACATTTAAAATAAAGTTATTTCAGAAAGATTTTGATGTTTTTAAAAAATGTTTACTCATACTAAGTAGAGGAAGCAGTATTTGTTAAAAACTTGAAGATTTCTATTTTGAATTTATGCTATGATTATGAGTATGACGGAATTATTTAGTTCTTAGTTTTTATTAACCTACAAAAAAATATTTTATTAAAAAAACTGACATCTGCATACATGGGGTCCACAAGCAAAACAAAGTTGGGAACCCTTGATCTAAATATATAAAGATTATTTCAATTTTTGATCAACAACTTTATTCTTAGTCACCATGCAGAAAATATTAACAATATCGCAATTCCTAATATTAATGATGGGTAAAACAAATAAAGTACATTTTGAGGAGCCACATAAATATCACATGGTGATTTTTTTTTGCTAAAAATCTAAAATGGCTTCCTTCATCTTCTTTCATCATCATCCGATTTACTTTTTAACAAGCCTTTGATTAGTCCTCTATAAGAGTGTGGGGCCTGTCTGGCAGTCCTGATCGAAGTCCTCCTTTCCAGGCTCGGCGGTCGCGAAGATCTGAGTTTGCAATCCCCAGGGCTGCACGGTCGCGTTGACACAGCTTATCCCAAGAGAGCTTTGGTCTTCCAGCCTGCCGACTTGATGTAATGGATATATTTCTAACCCAGGAGATCCAGCTGGAGCTTAATAACAATATGTTTCTTTTACCAATGTGATGCATATTTCTCATCAGATAAATTTCACATTTAAACATTTGGTGCTTCTGTATTATTGGGACAGATGATATTTTCATTTTAGAAGAGTCAGTTGAAAGGGGAGATAATTCAAACTGGTTTTTTATTTGTTTTTTGTAAACATAATCCATAAGGAAATTTCAGAGAATTAGTAAAAACAAATTTAAAAAAGGGTACTTATGCAGTTTACGGACCGGACTGAAATAATAACGTTATCATTTAGAAAGCCATTCTTAACATAGGGAGGTGGGGGGTTGATTTACTATTCTGTTTATTAAATTGTTAGGTGAAAGTACAGAATAGTTAATAACCCTACACACACACCTCATGTTAAGAATGGCTTTCTAAATTATAACGTTAATATTTCATCCCGGTCCGTAAACTGCATGAGTACCTTTTTTTTTTTTTAATTTATTTTCTTACTAATTCTCTAGATTTTCCTTATGGGGTATGGTTACGACAAAAAAAAAAAACAGTTTGAATTATCTACCCTTTTAACTAACACTTCTAAATTAAAGATGAAAATTTTATCTGCCACCAATAATACAGAGGCACCAAACATTTTTTTTTAGTTTTTCAAAGAGAATATTTTTTTATCAAAAAATTCACATTCTATAAAATCTTGTACTTTTGCAAGTGACTGAATTTGGTATACAATACAACAAACATGGTCACTTCACCTGATGTGTCATAAGCCACTCATAAAAGACATCTTGTAGATGCTCTGAGGCCAGTTATCAGTGATGAGCTGGTTTTACTGCAGGTTTCGAGTTTTAAACCATCAAACCTGCTCAACCAGTATCCCAGGCATATCTGAAGGTCAGGGTTTCATATTACTATTGCCGCATCATCCAGAGAGAGAAAAGAACATTGGTTCAAGACAGTCATATGTCTCTTACAAGATGGTGCCTAGATAAAAGCTATCTCTAACCTGGCTGACTAATTCAGAGGAGGTTAAGTATGATCAACCCTGATGGGGGTCACTCAGATAAGAGGTTTGATGTTGAATGGCATCTGAGGGATATTTACATCACTGATGATGCTCCTCTAAGCTCCGCTTTAAGGGGATTATTTGGACTACTAATTTTATCTTGCTTGTTATATTCACAACGTTTCAGCTGATTTAACCTCTAACCTTCTTTGGGTGCATCTTTTTAAACTTGAGAATCTTTATGGCTATCTCAGGAATCTGTACAGAATTTCAAACTGAACCCTTTATTTAATATATTTAATATATAGTAATAATAAAGGGAACACCACCAGTTATTGTTAGTGTCTCAGAAGTCCTAGTGAGTAAATAATAATAATATAGTAATAAGTAGTAATACTGCTTATCTAGACAAGATTAAATTTAAGGTTCCTTTGTTCACTTGGAACCATGGCATAACAGTTAAAAGCATTGGTTCATAATCAGTTCTAAATGACAGTTTTCTAGAGATTTACAGTTTAATTAACAAAAATTTACAGTCATGATTGACAGAATGAGAATAATCTACCTCTATGAATTAAAGGATTCAGTTTGAAATTCTGTCCCGGTTCCAGAGTTTGACTAGTTGATTCTCAAGTTCAAAAAGAGTCACCTGAAAGAGGTCGGAGGTTATATCGTCCGGAACATTATGAATGTAACAACCAAGTTGCGAATAGTAGTTCGAACAATCAAATTACACAAATTATCAATCCTCATCTCAAAGATTCCGAGACACATTTTTATATATAAAATTGAAAACAACGTAATGTTTGAATTTTGTCATTATTTGTATATTTTGAATTTAAAATTCCAAAAGAGAAAGGGACAGATAATCTATTTCACGTAAACTTTCATTTGATCTACATCGTCTGTCATTTAATCTATTTCCTCAACATTGGTGTTTTTATCGTTTTACTAGCAACTAAAAGATGATTATACAAGCAACAAATGTTTTAATTTTGTTATTATTTCAATAGAGTATTTCTTTCAGGATGGTTACCATTGTTTAAGAAAAAACTTTATTTTCATCACTATGCAAAGGCAGAGCTTTGGATTTGAGTGCCAGTTACAGGAAACTTATAGAAACCAATAAAATCTTATCTAACTATGGCTATTTAGAACACCAGGGTCTTTAAAAGAAGGTTACTCGAATGACGATTGCCTTTGAGGGGGGATTGATTTGATGAGCAAACTCTAATCCCAAATGCCAAAAGCGACAAAACGAAAAAGACTGTTTGCCAATATAAAATCACCAATTCACAGATTACATTCCTAAAAATAAAAAAGTAAAAAAATAAGAGCTAAATAAAAACGTTTAAATAATCTAGTTATTTCCTTTTGGTGACTAACGAGATTTAGTAATTATTGCAACAACAATAAAATACAAAACTTGTAGTATTATTTGAATTATTCAAACTACTATTCTCATCTTAGTCGTTATATTCACGTTTCTGCTGAGGTAACCTCCAACCTTCAGATGTGTCGTTTCAAACTTGGAAACCTTGTCTTTTGGTTGAACTTAGGAACCTGTGTCTCATTTCATGTCAATTATCACTTTGTAGAAGTAATAACTATGAATAACATAAATCAATATCACCTGTAGTAAGGATTGAACCTTCAACCTCCAGAACGCTATCAATTAAGACTGATTTTTAACCAACGCCCTTAACTATTAAGCCATAGGTCCATGCGGACAATCCTAGTATGAATTTTGTCAGCCTTAAAACCTAATCTTGTCTAGATGTGTAGTATTACTTATAAAATTTCTATTTGTTTTGTTTGTTTTTTTATACACCGATTGAAATATTGTGAATATTATGACCAAGATGAGAATAATAGTACTTTGAATAATCCAAATAAAACAAATTATCAATCCTCATCTCAAAAATTCCAAAACAAAAAACTTTTACTTTGAGGATTTTTTTAAGGTTAATTCAAACATTGTTAGTTGATGAAGACGCCATCCTTATGTTGTAAAAATAAGAATTATTTAGCAAAATTAAAAATGGAGTTTACAAACTTTAATGTAAGTAATTTTGAATAAATTCACAATATTTGTGGAGACCAATAATTGTTTTTAACAGATGTCTGACAAAATAGAATGTGGAGGGGGATTTGTAAAAATAAAATGATTTTCACTCAAATTCATATTTGAGTGATAATGAGTAGAATTCATTTCCTCAGCATTCTAACTCCAGGAGATTTATTTTTTTTATTTAAGACTTCATTTTTTGTTTTAATACTTTGAGAAAATTCTAAAGCATTTTTCATTTAATTTAAAGCAATATGTTTTGTTAAATATCTAGTGGCATTTTTTTTATATAACATACTCTATATAAAGATTGATATAAGTATAAAATCTAACAGAATGCAAAAAAAAACAAAAAAAAAACCCGGAAAAGTGAACAAACCACAAAATATAAGACAAAATTACATCATTCACACAACAGGAGACTAATATTTTTTAATTTCTTTTAATAACAAAAATTTTGTCGCAAAGTTTCTCTTATTAATTAAAAGAAATATCAGACTACTGATAAGGTTTTGTCTTTTATATTTTGTGCTTTGTCGACTTTTCCATTTTTTCTTTTTTTTCTATACATAATTTAATCTCAAAACTAGTCAACTAAATCATGCAAATAATATTAATACGAAAAAAGAAAATTCAAGTGCAGAAAAATAATATCGTCATACAATGGTTTGGAAATGAGGAAGTAAAAATAGCAAAACACGAAAAGAAAACCAGAGTGAAAGAGAGAAAGAAGAAAGAACAATAGTGTCTTCACTGTAACAGTATAGGGTAAAAATGGCCAAGAAACCGACAAGAAATCAATAAATAATAGTCAGTGGTAGTAGTTGTAACAACGCGGTAGTTATCACCTTCGTCTGCCCTTCAAATATACAGTCCATTTATTTCGGAGTAATTAAATCTCCATTCACCATTTAATGATAAAAAAGGTTTACATTACATAATTAAACAAGTTTGAATACTCTCCTCCCAAGAATTACCTACATTACACTTACGCCTTCAAATAAACGGATTCTGTCAAGCTAATTCATCTCAGAGAAGATTGATATTAAAATAAAATCATTTTTTTTAAATAATGAATTCGAATAAGTTCATTTAAATGCAGATGGAAATTATTCGAAACAAAATGTTTTACTAACAATCTTAAAATACTTACCAGAGACATCTCAAATTTTAGATGAATTACAAAACCATTAAAGAAAAGAAAATAATGTCTATATTTTGAAATTATCTTCTTTTTTTTAACTAATAAGAGTCCATTGATCAAGACTAAAAGCCACTCGATGACAAGAGTTAATGAAAGGGGTAGATTGTCAGTTGAATGATGATGAATATTATGAAAGGATTAAAATAATGTATGAAATGAATCACATTTGATGATTTAGGACGGTATGATAAGTATTTATTAACATTGGATTTGAAAATGACTGTTGTAGTTCACAGGTAAGCAATCCTGTGGTACTCTGTTCTGCAGATGGGTAGTTCTTGGAAAAAAATTCTGTCCATGGAAATTTTGTTTGATGTTAGGCACACAAAGGAAGAAAGAAAAGCTCTTTGCAATTGTGGTAGAGAGACGAGTTCTTGCTGTGAATGTTTTACAAGGAGGAATCGGAAATTGAAGATCAGTCAATGAAATGTACATTGGTTAATACCAATCTTTAAATATCACATTTATCTCAAGAGTATTTACCTTTCTTCTCACAAAGACTGGATGTGACATAAGGTCGGGTTAACATGGAAGAATCCAGCTCCCCAAAAAGGAGGTATTCTGAATGGTTAAAAAATAAACCTGTCGGTATTCTGAATGGTTAAAAAATAAACCTGTCGGTATTCCCTGGTAGAGGCGTCTCAGGCAAGCAATCCCCCCTCCCAACGGAGAAAGTAATGCTTGGGTGGGTGGCCTCCGGAGACCTAACAATACTATACTCCACTTTGATATTAGCCTAAAGAGAATTTAAAAATACAATACTGAAATACCAACCACACGCTAATCAAAACATTTTTATTTTTAATCTGAAAATCAAAAATAATGTTATTCATCTTAAGATGTATTTGTAGTAAAAAATCTATTCAATATTAAATCTTTATCAAATGTTTCCATAATTAATGATATTGGATTTAAATGTTTATCTAGAAATTTAAAATATTCTATGTAAACATGATTAAACTCACTTTATTTGAATGACTCAGGTTAGAAAATATTTCAGACTAACCAACTCTTGACATCTGACAACAGTGAAATAAATATCAATTGTATGAAGTATTATTCAAATATTTGATACAAATTTCGCCATAGGTTAAGATCGGCATGAGATAAAAACAAAATCATCACCTGTGAAAAGATTATCTCCAAGAGTATTGATTTACTCCTCTCCAGGAGTTAGGCACAAGGCCAGTTTTTATCTTACTCCCACAAGTAAGATGTGACCCAAGGTCGGGTCGGGAAAGTGGGGTTTAAAAATTGCCTGGGAAGCCCGTAAAAAATACAACTTAAAAGAAAGGCACCGAGTATATATATGGGATGGGGTGGGGGAGGAAGTTTATGAAACAAGTCATCTAACTCCCTTACCCCTTTCCTGAATCGTTTGACATCTTAGCATTGACATTTTCAGAGAGAAATGTCATAAGAGACAAAGCAAAACAGACAGAGACAGGCAGAGAGAGAAAACAGAAAAAGTGGAACATAAATCCAGAGAAGAAAAAAAAGAGAGAAAGAAAAATAAAATCCCACCAAATAGCAATAACAAAATAAGGAGGTAAGGCTCTAGAAATGTGGTCCAAATCAGCTTTTTCTTATTTAAAACGAAATGTGGATTTCAACTAAAAAGTGGAGAACTCACATCCATGGAAGGCTCTTGCAATTTAAACGAAAATCTACTTTTTCTGGATTTAAAAAAAAAAAAAAAAAAAAAGAAAAAGCTGAATTCTGCTTAAAAGCGTAGAACTCACATCCCTGCTCAATATTTCTTGAAACATTATAAATAAAAGATTCAAATCAACTATCGAATGAATCAGTCAGAAGTCAAGAGTCAGTAATTTGAGTAAGAGTTGTTGTTTGTTTTTTGTTACTATTATTATTTGTTCAGGAACTCAGCAATTTTTGCAAAAGGTGGAGTCATGGATTTTTTTATGCTAATTCCCCAACTTTGCTCTCAGATTTTCAATCTGTTAACTGATTTTTGTTTGATCAAACAGAATCCTTGATACAAGCAAATCTAGAAAGATTTCTTTGCTTATCCATATAAAAAAATTGTCAGACAAAATATCGTCTGTCTGTGGCAATACACGTTTAGATGTAACTTTGTAATTAACTTTTTTTTTAATTTTATAATTTAAACAATTTTATTCAATTAATGTAACGACCAAACGATGCCTGTAATTCAATTTTAAACTTCACAAGAAGCTGATTAGGAGAAAAAGGACCGGCATGAAACAGCTGTTTTAAAAATAAATAAATCCCCTTCTGTGGTAATTGATATCACCAACTACTATTTGCGACAATGCAAAGCTCTTTGTTAATAAATGGAGCACTCTTTAGTGATTGTCAGTGTTTATGTTAGGCATTGAGATGTCACTTGCTAACAGTGCCCCGTCCATAACAGAGTGGTTAGTCGCCAACTATCAACTAGATGGCCGTAGGTTCAATCCTGGCTTAGCACGGATGCTAGTCTAGCCGCACTGAAGAGCTGTGATGCAGCAAAAGAGTCTGTCTGTGGATGACATATATAAATATCTTAATATTATAGAAACCACATCAAATGTAGGGAACAAACTCTCACAAATTCACTAAAAAATCAGTTTTTTTTTTTATTTGAATACAATTGTTTCGGCCTACCACCAAGATATATGTAATGTTCGAAACATTTGATGTGATTTCTATAATATTAAGATATTTTTATTACAGCTTTAGTCCTACACAATCATGCTATTGTAAAACTTCTGGTTATAAAAAAAATATATTCGAAATATATATATATATATATATATATATATATATATATAATCGTACCATGTCTATTCCCTTTATAAAAAAAAACAAAAAACGCGAAAAAAATTTATGGGATTTAAATTTCAACCATTTCGTAATACGTTCTATTAACTTTGTTACAAAAAAACAAGTTTTAATGACATATTCCTTCTATTGAAGTCTCTTTCCAAAAATTGAAAATATTTTCTTTAAAGAAATTAGGAGAAAAGAGGAAAGGAGGAACATCAATGAGTGAAACGAAAACAAAGTAAAAAGACTCCCAGGCAATGCCAGGTAGTTACAGCTACTTATATATGTAAAGGAAGGAAATTGATTTTTTTCTTGAAAAGAAATTAATCAAACTTGTCAAACAGGTGAAGCTGCTAATTCACATAAAGACGGGTCCACTATCAATCAATAAATAATGAACCAGAGTTTCAAGTAAATATCGCTTATAATAGAACTGATTGATCCCAAGGACAACGGCTATTATAACATGGAAAGTGACTACAAGCATAAGGTTTAATTGTGACCTGCTAACAACATTCAGTTTGAAATGCTTTAAAAAATAAATTAAACACTTTAAAACAGATACAGCTTTTTGTATATTTTGCTTATGCTAATAACAAAACAAAGATGAACTGTTAAAATAAGCATTTCTGAAGCGTTAACAAAAGGTTAAAAGGTTTGTAGAGGAGTCATACCTTTCCAAGATGGCCTATTTGTAGCATCCTCGACTCCTAAAACTATTTGATGCCCAAAATACAGCCTCTTCATAATGAAGAACCGTCCATGCATAAAGAGCCACATCCTTCACGAAGTAAACTTGTTAATATGCATAGGCATAGACAGAACATGTCGGATTTAGAGGAATAAACCTTGAACAAAAATCTCTATTTTTCATGGGTAGCTGTAGTTCCTATGATGACTGACGACAAACGCATGCTTCGGCAGAAAGAACATTGTAGCTTCAGGAAGACCATTCTTGACAATGGAAAGGTGCACTATACCGGTGAGCGGAGAACTATAAAAGTTTAACATGTACAGGTTTGGCAAGCCGTATACTTTATTTAGCCCTGAAGATACCTTTAGTAAGTACTTCAGTATCATTTGCTAAGCCATAGGCAATGACAACAAAAGAATCGACCCTTAATCTCAAGACCGTGATGATGGGTGGTGGAATTTTGTTGTCAAGCGTGTGGTGAAGCTCTCCCGAATCTGCAAATAACTCAACCTAAAGCTAACAAAGAAAATCGTGTAGACAAGTTAACAACTGCAGTATATTTTATATTCATGAGTGTCCTATTAGTTTGACAGTGTGTACAATATGAAACTAAGTTTAGTAATCAGAGAGTTAAGTCTCGAGAGACAATGGATACCCCCTGTAAGGGTGCCTGCTCAAGGAATCTATTGTGAATCAAGGGTTGTGCAATCTTTGACCACAGCTCTCCTGAACCGGGATTGCTCGAGTCCAGTGGCAAGGAAACGTTCAGGACAACTGGAAACAATGCCGGGATAAGCAAAGAGCCCTCCCACATACAGCATCTGGTATTTTCAAATGGTCACCCATTTAGTAATGACCAGGCTCAACGTTGCTTAACTTTGGTCATCTAACGGGAACAGTGTATCAACATTATTATGCTGTAATCAACATGGTGACTAAAAATGCAGAAGGCTTCAGTAAATTTAATCGATTGGGTTGGGACAATTGAATCTAAACTTTATTTTATTTAATCAAAATTTAAATACATAATTTCAGAAATTCTCATTCAATGTCTGAAGACTTTCCACATTTAATTTCATTGCATTTTAAAATAAGAACTATCGATCATAGTAAAGTGAACTTGATTTGTTCATTAAACATTTGAAAACTACTGTTCGATTTCAACCAAACTTTGCATGAATATAAGTTATGTAGAGTTGACCTAGGTCAACCCTGAACGTCAGGAAAGGTCAAAGAAGCCACTTCTCATGTTCATGGACATCCAATCAAAATGTTTCAGAAAATAAAAATAATGAGTGAATTAATAGGATCAGAATTAACCTCGATTTTCAGAAAAAAATATTGTTTTGTATGTGCAGCCAAATACTAGCTCTACAAAAGGATATATATATATATATATATATATATATATATATATATATATTATACTATGTGTGCCAGGTTCGAATCCAGTTTGTTCCACAGAAACACTTTCATCAAAACCTACACATGACCTTGTGTCTAACCTCCTGGAGAGGAGGTAAATAAAATACTAAATGTAAGTTAATCAACTTTTGTTTACCCTAACGTTTTTTCCCTATTAACACAAAATACAAAAATGTTAAAATATACCCTAGTTAAGTTTGAAAAGCATGTTTGAATTGTTCTAATTAGCTGTAATTTATAATTCACTGAACAAGTCATCCATCGCGCTCTTAACTATCTATGTATTTCTCGTGCCCTCTTTCACTCTGTTGATTTAACCACACTTAATATGTCTTAATGAGCATTTAGAGAAAGAGTGGCTTTCTCTCCAGCTAATTTACATATGTGTATATGTACACACCATAAACATGTATGTAAATTAGATGGCAAAATAATAAGTCTCTTTACTTTCATATTATTCATGAGGATAATATAGAAGTAAAGAGATTATTTTTAGTTATGTAAGAAAGATTTGTTAATAGATATATCAGTTTATGAATTTTCGAATTAAATCAAAGTGGAATAAACAGTAGTAGTTGTTGTGGCACAACTGATCACGGGTAGTCCAATATTATATATATATATATATATATATATATATATATATATATATATATATTACCTCAATGTTGTATTAACCTTATATATATATATATATTATATGTGAAAGAGAGAGAAAGTTTCTTTAAGATGTTAGTAAGAGAAGTGTTTCAATTCCTACCCTAACAAACTACCTGTCTTCTGCAGATTCTCAACAGATGCAGGGACAGAACAACCCAAGGTCACCGAAACAGACACCTGGATTTTCACCGGAGCCCCTTTAGCTGGGTTGCGGCCCTAATACGCCACTTCTCGACCTGGTTGGAGCAAACATGCTGGTGGGTAGTTGAAGATTGTATACTACTACAGTATGAAAATATATCTATGGCAATTAACTGGGCACAGAGAATAAACACATTATTATGGGGCATAACTGGGCACAGTGGACGACCATATAATTCCGGAGCATAACAGGGCACAGTTGATGGCCACATCATTCTGGGGCATAATAGGGCACAATGGATGACAACACCACTTGGGGCATAACCGTGCACAATGGATGACAACACCATTTTGAGGTACAGTAGATGATGTAACAAAATGATGGCATCATCCTTCATTGATTGTCTAGACTTCTGGGGGTCGATTCTATTAAATAGAATTTAACTTTTAAAAATTTCAATTTAAACTTTAATAAAAAGTTTGGTTTTATTTCAAAGAATTTCTAAATTTGAATCAAACAGAGAAAAAAAAACGTTAAATTACATTACAAATTTCCTTTATATAAAAGTGTGTTATGTATATAAACATTAAGTGATATTTATCGTTAAGATCAAAATGTGAAGATGATATAAGTAATTATTAAAATGATATTTTTAAAAAAAATGGTAAGATTTGAAACAATTTCACATTGAAATTACAAACTTAAGATGCTCTCTAAAACCTAAAGAAAATATCCGATAAGAAAATATAAAATGAATACATGATTTGATTTCATTTACAAAAGGAAGAAAATAATCCATATTAGTATTTCATAAGTACAATATATGTTCGACTGAACATCTACACAGCAGTGACTACATGTAACAAAGGGAGATAAATCATAAGTAAATGAACTAACATTAGCAAAGGACTCCCTCCCTCCCTCTCAATGAAAAGAGGTCATAATGCACAAATCAATAACTAAAGATGCATATCTTCAAATTACTTATTCAGATATATTTTCAGAGAATAAGGAAATAAATTAAGTCTATTGTTGAAACTAAAAATAATCAACATTAGAGCAGGGCTTATTCTCTTTACACCTACAACATTTATTTTTTACATTAAATTTAAAACTGAGACTTTGGACTTATCTGCAGATAAAATTAAGAAAATATTCCCAAGAAATATAATTAATGGTAACACTTCATAAAATTATAATGTAAATACAATCCAATTGAAAACTGTTAAATATTAATCATTCATTATTTTTAGAATGGTCACTACAGATCATGTGCATCTTCGCCTTGGGTATCAAAATTCAAACATTCAAGGTCATTACTAAAAAAAAGGTTATGAATAAAGAAAAACGCAGTAATTTTTTTTTTTTTTTTTTTTTTTTTTTTTTCAAACAAATATTATGCAATAATATATTTTTATGATACAAAGATTTGTCTGTGGAAGCAATGAGATGAAAATGTAAAAGTAGCAACCTAATGATATAATAGATGACAATTAAAAGCATATATTATTAAGACATTAACAAGGAAATATGAAATTTATTATGGAATGAAAAAGAAAATATCAGTGAACAAAAGCTATAGGCAGAATAAAGAATAACCACTTACTAAAGAAAATGACAAAAGATAAATTTACTCAAAAAACTTATTAAAGAAAATCTTACAAAAAAAAAAACAACTTTTATCTTTTTTCTGAAATGCTGTATTGAAACAAAACTAAGAAAAATTATTAACTTTGAAAGAGTTATTTTTTTCAATTTATTTATTTGTATTGAAAAATAATTATTTGTGTTTTACACACACATTTATATATATATATATATATATATATATATATATATATATATATGAGAGAGAGAGAGTACTCTTATTTTTCACCATAAAAACTTAAGATAAAAAACAAAGACTGATAAATTAAAAAAATTAAATAAATTATATATAAACTTTATAATACAAATCTTTCAACTGCTTCAATTATGGTTATGGTATGGCTTTTATATTGAATATTTATGAATAATATAAAAAATTAAAAATTGTATTTTTTTGTAAATTAAAATTAGAAACTAAAATGTAAACATTAAGATTTAACAAAATTATAATTATTTGTCAATTATTTTAATATTATAATCATTTTGAAAGAAAATATAGAAAATGCTGAAATGATCTAATAAAACAACTGTAAAAAATTTCAACCAGAATATATATATAAGAGAGAGAGAGAGAGATATAGAGATAGATAGAGATAGATATAGAGAGGTAGATAGATAGAAAACAAAATCAACCTCTTGAAATAGCCGAACCAAGACAGCAAATCTTGCACATATAAAGGGATGCTATATATCCTTTCAGATAGAGCTTTATAAAAATAAATAATTCAAAAGATAAGCCCCTTTTGATTTGTATATATATAAAGATATAGATTACCATTTCACATATATATTATAAAATAATATATTATGATTATTCAGTATTTACTTCAAGAGTGCTCAATACCTGAATAGTTTAGTAGCAATATAAAAAACATACATACCCGAAGTATATTTTTATAATACTAGATAGAGAATATTTACTTGCATCCTCACGAGGGCAGGGTTAGACAGAAGGTCAATTTTTAATTTCACTGACCGAAGACAGAAAAGATGAAGTTTAGTATCAGAACAGATATTACACTTTGCTCCTTGTCAAAAGGCCAAAGAAGATACAGATAGAGAGGAGCCAGTCCATCTTTTGACCCAAACTGCCTTTTTAGCTGCTGTAAATTAATTATATATCAAATAAAATGATCAAGCTTAGCTGGAAAGCTTTATTTACTAATCAAGAGATTAATATATTTTTTTTTACTTATATCAACATCAGAATAATTGATGCAGATTTAAATTAGAATGCTAAGCAGTATGATTAAAAGAACAAAAAAAAACCTGTAAATATAAAATACAATGATTTAAAAATAAAAAGAACAAAAGATAGAAATAATAAAACAGATATTTACGACAAATACTGATTATAGTCCTTCAATTCACTTGGTTTTACAAACTCGCACAGAGCTTTGAAACACTATGACAAGATGGCTGCAAGAGTGTATATATAGAGAGAGATGTGTATATATACGTATAAGAAAAGTGTCAGCTTCCTTACCTTGTATTCATTGTTCATTATATCAACCATGCCTAAAACCATACTGACGTTCGCCATAGTGGAGTACTAACAGTGAATTGCAATATCTGAGAGTCTAAGAGTGGGCTAGCAGAAAACTGGTAGTTAAAGTATTAACGCTCAACTTGGGACGTGCAACCCGTTTGATTTTCGTACACTCACTCAATAAGCAGCAACCAATCTGATAACAGAAGGGACACACACACTTGTACTGCTGCCAGTTATTGATATTTCTAATCTCATTGCTGCGTTCAATACGCATCGGAGAGACTGGAGGGGGGAGGGGGTCACTCGATGAACCGACTGCTAGTGGATAAGTCATTTCGGAGGTTAAATATATCAGCAAAAAATAAAAAAAGGAGTTGTGTACTTGGTTTTTATTCACAAGTGGAGGTAAACGAATATTTTGGTACAAAAATCAATACGATCGAATAAATTAAAAGAAGTCAGACAACTCAAGGACACACAGCCCTTGAAAAATTCAATGGAAAAAAAAAATACATCAGAGTCTGACCAACATAGATCCTAAAGTTGAATACATTATAATTTATTTTTAGGTACCGTAAGAAAAAAAATGAAAATTTAATTATGAATGTTTTAAAACCAGTCATTTATTATTTATTAGAAAATATAAAGCAAATATTTCATAAGAATGGTTAAGTTTAGTTAACAAATTTTTAAAACTTGTCAAAGTTATTTTGGTGGATGTTTTCTTATAAAATGAAAGATCAACATATCTAATTACATAGAAAAGAAATGAAAGGGATTATCAATAAAAAATATAGAAATATAATGAATAAGAAAAAAAAATCTTCCTTATTTAAGGGTCGGATTCACAAACAAAGAAAAAGAAATTAAGTTAATACCCTAAGCCAATCAAGTGAATCCCTCAGATTTACTTTAATCCATTAGTTATTCAAAATGGTTAAACTCACTTAAGTTATCTATGAATAGAGTTGCAATTTCTTGACTAAAACTTGAAGAGTTTGACAACAACAACAAAAGTAGAAAGAATTGATGAAAACTCTAAACACTTTTAAAAAGCAGAAAGTTATAAGCGGAACGGAAAAGGAGAGAGAGAGGAAGTAAATATGTGTTACCTTCATGAGTCGAACGACGACAGAGTTATGTTCTGCTACAGCCTGTGTGTCAACACGTGTACCCATTGTGGTATTGTCAACGATGTGATTATTATTCCATGATGGAGGCCAGACCATCTGCTTGGTGTCCATGACGAAAGATATCAGCTTAAGAAAAGTGAAAGTACCTCAGAGTCTTGTTTGGGTGATGCGGCCGCACCTGAGGCTTTCCCTATGAGAAACTAATGTGTGAACACGGATTGAAAGTAGACAAGCAGTGGGCGAGCAGGGGGCAGGAGTGGAGGAGGATGACACCAGACCAGACCTGACAGCGGTGGTAATAATGTTGTCGTCGTTGTTGTTGTCGACCTTGTTAATGGCATAAACCCAAATAGGTACACTGACACACGCAAAGCCACTAAACTTTTTCAATGGAAATGGTCTGCTCAATGCCAAAAATAGCGAAGAAAAAAAATCCTTTTTTTTTTTTTTTTTTTTTTTTTTTTTTTAATATATTCTTTATTTCTACGTCTGCTCACTGGTTTACTTCGGTAGTATTCTCAGTGTTGGATGCGGAGACCAAATTCATTCATAGATTTCAGGAAATCTTATAATCCGAAAGGTTCTTAGTTAACAGAAGAGAAAAGAGTATTTCAAAGGAACATATAATTTACTTCCCTTTTTTCCATCTCCATCAGTTGAAAATGTGATAATGAATATATCCTACTCAATCACCGTTAATGGTCCACCCATCAACTGGCTATCTCCACCCTGAATACATTATGTTATGCATGTAGATAGGAATAGTTAGAGAAAGTGTGAGTATATGTATATTTTATATCCTCTACAGACAGCCACACACTAATTATACATATATCTATATAATTGATATATATGTAGGTAAATATTATATAGGTAAATACATTAATAACATAGGTAGGTAGGTAGGTATGTCAATAGATAAATAAATTAGCTGGTAGGTGGGCAGAAAAACATTTGTATTAATACAGAATTCGTTATGAAGTTACACATTGATTTTTTCTTTCTTTCATTCAGCATAAAAAATACTGTTATTGTTGTTGTTGGGTTTTAAGCACGGTTGAAGTTTACAACAATACGTTATTCACAAAAGTAAAAAAAAAATGACTCTTTTTATATTTGTTTCAAATCAAGATAATAAAACTTTTCTACAAATAATATTGAATCAAAAAAAGTAAATGAATATAGAAAAATAAATATCTAATATTATACTAAACTAAAAGACGGGTAAAATTAATTACACGAATAGAACAGTTTTGCACCACTTTTATGTCACCTTACAAAGATTAAAATCAAGATATAATGATACTAAACTTTATGTATAGTATCTTTATTCCAATTATGATCAAAATTCATTACATGATTTTGATTCTAGAAAGGGATCTTGAGAAATTGAAATTCAAAGAATCTTGCTTAATTTGTGTCTAATGAGTATGGATCAAATTTAATGCAAATCTGAAATATTTAAATTTTCAAATGAGAGGTTGTGCCCATATTATACATCTTTATTAACGGATGTCTAATACCTAGTGTTAAAATTTCACAAAAATCTGAGGTATCTGAATTTTCACAAAGGGCTTCCACCCCCACTTTTCCCCCCTTTGTATAAAAGTTAATTAGACTAGCCCACATTACCTGCCCTTACAACTGTTTAAAAATTTATAATGATCGGTATATAAGTTTAAGAGTTAATCGTATACATGCAAATATATAAACATATCTAACTTTACATAAATAGAGATGTGAGTAAATCAATGTTTGTCTCCCTAAGTTTTTTTTTCCGATATACTATAGCACAAGACACATGTTAAAATATACTTTAGTTCTGGAATTGAGTTATGTTTGAAAAATATCCATTTTAAATGTTCTGATTAGCCGTAATTTATAATTAACTGAACAAGTCATCCATCTTTCTTTAAGTTATTTATATATTTCTCTCCCCCTCTTCTCACTATGTTGACTCAACCAATTTCTAATATTTCTTAATTTCTCTGAGTATTTATAGCAAAAGTGACTCTTTTCGGCATAGCCATTTAATTTACATACGTCCAACACATGTCAGACTGTAAAACGGAACGTTAAACCGAATGCGGTGATGATGTCTGTACACACCACAAACACGTATGTAAATTAGATGGCAACTTAATAAGTTTCTTTACTTCTGTATAACAATAATGAAGATTAATACTTCTAAATAATAAAAATGGTTCTATATAAGACGACGACTACTACTACTAATAATAATTCTAAATAATAATCTGCTACTAATGGAGATTTGTATCTGTCTAAAGCCGAACTATACTATTACTTCTATTAATTATACAATTGTATTCTTTTAATGTTCAATTCAGTTTACTATTTCAGACTAATGTACTATCTTCCAATACTCAATTCATGGGGGGGGGGTATCTGTTGTTGTCAGGAGACCATCCTCCCAGGCATTACCTCCTCCATTGGGGGGGGGGGGGGGTAGTACCTGTTCTGTGGTCATAAGACTATCCTTCCAGGCATTATCTCCTCGAAACTCAATACATCATATATACTCGCAAAAATGATAATAATATGGAAGTAAAGAGACTTGTGTTTAATTATGCAGGAAGAATATCTAAACAGATTTGATTTTTCGAATGTATCAAAGTAGAAAAAAACTATGGTAGTAGTTGTGATCCAACGGGACACAGCTACAGATATTCTTCAAGTAAATGATGGATCAGAATCTATATTATTTAGCTAAAAATTTTCTGGTTTTATACAATTTGAGAAAATTATTCCTGACGTTTGATAGTTATTTCATAATGGTTTGATGAAGGAAATAGTTATTCAAATAATTGAGTATTTTCCTTGAATGAAGAAAGGCCTTCTTTTTTTTTTTTTAATTCTTCAATTTATGTAATTCGTCATCAGAAATTCAAAGTCAAACCTGAAAATTCTAACAACTCAAAACTCCTAATTCTAATTTATATTAGATGAACAAATGGGTTAATATTTGTTTTGTTTTCTATTGACCTTAGGCGACCCGAAGGCTCTCTTTTCATTGGCTACTACACAGAAATAAAGGTGAGAATACCACACCTTGCCCTGGATTGCTCCACTTACTCTTGATCCTCACCTTATAATATCGAGTGTCACTTCTTGAATTTTTGGTATAACTTGACCAGGGATTGAACACAGGTCTATATTTATAGGGGATCCTCCCAGGTATTAACTTCTCAGATCTTAGAATGGGTAGTGTAGTATGTGTTCTGTTGTCATGATACCATCCTACCAGGCCTTACCGCCCCTTTTGGGAGGCACTGTAGTAAATGTTTTTTCGTTCATCATGATACCATCTTCCCTGACATTACCATCTCCTGTTTCTTTTCTTTTTTTTTGGGGGGGGGGGGGGGGGGGGGTAGTGTAGTATATGTTCTGTGGTTATGATATCATCCCCTCAGTCATTACCTCCTTTTTGGGGGTTCAGTGTAGTATATGTTCGTTTACCATGATACCATCCGAGCAAAATATATAATATATTATATTCCGGTTTAACCCCCCAGCGCTCCTGGCATTTTCTCGGTATCCGGGATTTTTCTTTTATTTATTTTTGACAAGGAGAGGAAAAAGAAAGAAAAAAAAAATCTCTCGAAATATATCAAACTGATTCTTGATAATTCGGATATTACAAACTAACACCCTTGCTATCTAGAAAAATAAACAAACCTTTCGATCTATATCCGACTTATTTCGGTTTTGTTATGTTTTTGTTCTTCACAGCTTCCAGCAATCCGGATCTTCGCATTGCCTTCAACCTTTTTAAAAACTTTTATTATTAATATATATATATATATATATATATATATATAATGTTTGTTGTTTTTAAACTTATGTTTGCATAGGTAACAGCATTAAATAAATGGTTAGTTTTAGTCCATGGGGATGGGAATAAATAAAGAAAACCACAAAGTGAGAAATGAAACCAATACAGAAATAAATCTCAATGTTAATTTTACTTATATACATACACACACAGATGTCTTTTACATATGATTTTAATCAGATTTATGCCATAACAGAGAATAAAAGTATACAGAGATATATCTTCTTTCAGTAGTAAAATAGCAAGGCATACTGAGCTTTCTGCCTTTGCTTCATAATCAAAAATCTGGATTACTTAAATTGCATTCTGGCAACTCATTGATATCAAGTGGCAGCAAGGAAAACTTACTGAATAGCCAACTCACAGGTTTCCATAGAACCTATATCCATGCACAGACTCAGAGTCTCACAAAATTGGCAGTGGAGACATCCATAAAACTTAATTTTCCCTGAACTTGCAGAGAGAGAGAGAGAGAGAGAAAGAGAGAAAGAGAGAAAGAGAGAAAGAGAGAAAGAGAGAGAGAGAGAGAGAGAGAGAGAGAGAGAGAGAGAGAGAGAGAGAGAGAGAGAGAGAGAGAGAGAGAGAGAGAGAGAGAGAGAGAGAGAGAGAGAGAGAGAGAGAGGAAAGAGATGGGAGGGGGGGGGGGGGAATAGAGTTAGAGGGATAAGAGAGACAGAGTTATAGCAAGCAGAAAGATGCTAATTTTTGGATTTTGACTTTATATTTTAATATTTAACTGGCTTTGCAAACTCACTTTTTCCTGAGTCAAACAATCGAACCCAAGCTAAATGAGTGACCCAACATGCCACTTTGTTTTTAGCATATACATATATCTCAATATTGAGACAAAGAAAAATAATTCCTCATCCAAAAATTGGAGAAGAAATTGCTGTTTTTTTTACTTCCGACATTCAATCTATTATTAGATTATCTTTTGAAAGAATTTGCAACAGGTTTGAGAAGAAATAAATAATTTTAAAAAATATTTTTTTTTAAATAAAAATAAAAAATTTAAAATTAAAAAAAATAAATAAATAATTTTTTTCATGACAGCCATTGAAAGGAAATGAAATGAAATGAAAAACGCGATATTCACGAGGAAATGTTTTTTTTAATGTACTAAAGGTCAAAATGGATGTATTTCCTTTCCTCTGCAGATAATCGCAAAATCAGACGATCAGGAATCGAGACATTGATTTTTTAGTTAAGTGTAAAAATAACTGACTTGTGGAATTGTTTCAAAGTCCATTGCCACGAGAGATTAAATCATCTGACAATCAGAAGACAGACACTGCAGTTTAACATCATCTTTATAGAATCATGAATGAATGATATATTCATTTTGTGGATGACATTTTTTATGTACTAACGGGTCACCGCTTATCAAGGCCAAAAGGATACTCGAGGATGCACAATTTCATCAGAGAAAGAATAAATAAAACAATTCTACAAAGATAGTTTTTAAATAAATAAACATTGTGCATATTTTTTATTACTAAATTTAAATTTTAATTCATTTGTACAAGTTTCAATTTGATTAAAAAGAAACTTTGTTTCAGAATTATTTAGCTGAGAATTGATCATTTGGACTACTATTCTTATCTTAGATATTATTCTCACGTTTTAGCCGATATAACCTCTGACCTTCTTCATATGCATCCGTTTAAACTTGGGAATCTTCATGCCAAACTCAGGAACCTATACAGAATTTCAAACTGAACCCATTATTTAATCCGGGGGGGGGGGGGTGTAGATTGTTCTTGTTCCGTCAACCATGACTGGGTTGAAGTGTTAATTATTATCTTATTCTTAGTTATTATCGCCTTTAGTAAGGATTGAACCGTCAACCTCCAGAAGACTGTAACTTAGAACTGATGTTAATCAACGCCTCCATGTGAAAAATTCTAGTATGTATTTTGGGAGCTTTAAACATTATATCGTCTAGATTTGTAGGATTACTAGTTATTAGATTAGGTTATTTAAACCTAAATTCATACGAAACATTGTGAAAATAAAAGCGGTGTTACTCAACCTTATTCTGGTCGTGGCCATCTTCAATCCAATAAAAGTTCTTCCATATATTATGGTGGATCATGTATTGTGAATAACAAGATCCACTCTCTCCACCAGGCAAGTAATGCTTGTTTAATTGGGGCTTAACATTCTAGATGAGTTATTATCGTAACTGTTTATCTTGATTAGTTACAATCTTAATCTGTTCAAGTGTTGCAATATGCAAGTTTCTGGGAAATAGGAACATACCAAGATGATTAACTTAAAATAGTTTCTCAACCTTATTCTGGCTGTGGCCTCCTTTAATCTAGTGTGAGTTCTTTATGGACTCTTCATGTCAACTTTAGTTCTTTTACACACACACACACTGGTTAGTAATATGGCCTCAAAACACTAAATCAAGTTATAAATCAAAGAATAATACGAGAAGTTTTGAAATGAGGATTGATTTGGATTATTCGGGCTACTATTCTCATTAATTGTTATTTTCACAATGTTTTGACCGCTGTAACCTCTGACCTTCTTCAGGTGCATCTTTTCTAACTTGGGAATTCTTATGTTGAACTTGGAAACTACATGGATTTTTTAACTGAATCCTTCTTTTAATCCACAGGAGTAGATTGTTTTTGTTCCTTCAACAATTTATTTACTCAATATACCAAATTAAAAATTTATTAGCAAATGAGTGAGTTACAATAAAGTGTGACAATTACAATATGAAAAGAAACATTGACGGAGAAGTTAGCAGAAACATGCCTCAATTTAAGGAAAAGATTTTTTTTAAGTTTGAAGAAATTCAAAATCAAAAACAACCAGTTTACATAAATCAGACGAAAACAAATCACAATAACAAAATGGATTCTGAGATTAATATTTAATGATAAATTAAATATTTTAATTTTAAATAATTATTAATTACAACATATTCCATATTTATAATTTGCATATCCTCGTACTGCCCTATTTCTCAAGTTTGGGCTTGTGGCTCCTGAAAATACCCCCCCCCCCCCCCCCCCCCGCTTGAGTAACCTTTGCTGATCTTGAAAACCAGTTTCCGTAATAGAGTTGGTCTTTTATTACCTCTGCCAAGAAGGTCATTTTTTTTTTCTATTCATGTTTGTTGGTTTGTTACTATGTGTACAGCCTAACATCCACATCGCTTGACCAATCATCACCAAATTTGGCTAAAATATCATGGTTTAACTTCAAACTAATTTAATTTGGGGACATCTAAGTCAAAGATACAGCAAAAGTTGACGGAAAATGTGAAGGTCGCACTTTTGGCAATAAGTTTGTTTCTGTTCATTGTAGAGACTTGCTACTTGGTCAATGAAGTACTCCATCTTATTGACATAATTTCAACTTCCAATTTTTCCAAATTTGATGCATGATCTGATGCTCTTTGATAACAGTAATCACAATGCAAAATTCCATCCTAATCAGATAAATAACTTTTGAGTTATCAACGTTTCCATGGCATAACTTTGGGAATACTTCATACAATATGGAGAAGTAAGGCCTAGATAAAGCTTACATTGTTAGGAAGAGGTATGCAGTCTCACGACTGACTTATATTCTTGTTTACTGTGTCACCGGGAAAGATTTTGCTGTCGGTATTGAAGAAGAAAACAAATATCCCACTTCCTTTCACAAGTTATATATATATATATGTATATCTAGGTAGCATCTTCTCTTGCAGGCAAGTTTGTTGAATATAACAGCCAACTTATGTCTGGATATCCTTTGGTAGATCCTTTCAATAGTCCGAATGAGAATCTTTTTCGGGGGGGGGGGGGGGATTGGCCGATGTATATATATATATACACATATATAGATAGATATCTGTTAAGTCTCTTGGCATATTTATGTAGATTTTCTATCACCTAATGTTATTCAGAATTTAGTTCCCACTCTTGTTTTACAGAACAGTTTGAAAGTCACCTTCTCTTGTGAGAAGCGCTGGGAGAATTTCACACTGACATCATCCCTGTTCGAGCTCTATCATAATACTAAAGCTGAGGAAAACAAAATTTGTTTACTAAAAAGCTTCTTTTTTTTTTTTAATTTTCTTATCTTTCTTTTTTTGCTGGGGATGGGGCATCCTACCGGATGCCAGACATTCACCAGCTATTTCAGACACTCCAGCCTAGAGATCTTTTTAAGATTCTAACCATCCCTTTAAGTGCAATAGTTTGTATTTCTCTTGCACTCGGTTCACCAGGTATGCTCGCCAGATAGCTTTTGAAATTCTTTTTCATTAGTCCTGTTGCTCCTATAATTACTGGGATGATGGAGATTTTCCTAAGATTCCAGTTTCTTTTCATGTCGTACATAAGACCTTGGTATTTCGTAATCTTTTCCCTTTCAGCTCTGTTTAATCCTGCATCATTAGGAACACTGACTTCAACTAGGGTTGCTACTTTCTCTCTTTTGTCCCATATCATGATGTCAGGTTTAACAGCTCCGTTTTCTAGATATGTAGCTGTAGGGATTGCATAGTCATAGTGGATGATGTATAAATTATTTCCAACAATTCTTTCTGGTATATGCTCCCAGGACTTGCTGCTACATTGGATATTCAACTTTACATATAGTCCAGTGAAAATATTTACACACTCTGTTGTGTCGCATTGTATAATAGCCATCCCCCTAGCAGAACCTTACAACTGGATGTCAGGTGGTTCACACTTTCCACTTCTGTGTGGCAGAACCTGCACTTGTTATTGTTGCTGAGACCACTCATCTTTTTAAAGGCATTGGTCATCAAGCCTTGATATTGGGCAGCCATTATCATTCTCTCCTGATCATAGTGGAGAGATCCTCTTCTCAGCCAGTCTACAAAGCCTTCCTTATCTATATATTCCTGGGATAATTCACCTAGGAAATACTTAGCATGTTGTTGGTTGGTCCATTCTTCCAGTTTTCTGGAATAGAAGGTATTGGTGTATTTCTGGCGGCTCTTGCAGGCTATTTCTGTGGCAGGATTGTTGTCGGTTTCTGTCTCATTTGTAAGACAGTCCTGTCCAAAATGTTTGGCCAGGTTTGTGACAGAGGTTGTTCTGCTTGCTCTGGTTTCTTGATGTTGGCATACCATCATAAGGTTTGGGTTCTAGGAGCTCATCAGATATTGGCCGGTGCTCACAATGTTGATGGTCAATTTCTGAGAGACACATAACCCCTGCTCCTCTTGGCAGATACAGCCTTGGTAGACATTGGTTCCTGTACATTACTCTGTACATTGTCAACATTTTTCGTTTTAGTGTCTAGTCTATTAATGTCCTTTTGTAGCCAATCAATAATTCCAAAGCTGTATGTTATCACTGGCATAGCTAATTGGTGAATGGCAGTTACTTTGTTTTTGTTTGTAAGCCGTGTTTTGCAAAGTTTTCTAACACAGCGTATATATTACCTGCCAATTTTTTCTCTCATCTTGGCATGTTGAATTGAATCGTTTTCTTCTATGTCAAGGGTATTTGTATTGTTCCTGTTCTTCAAGGTCTTTGATATCAGTATCTTCATCAAGCTGTATATTTTCTGTTTGGATCTTCTTCCCAGCTCTGAGGGAGAACTTGGCACGTTTGTACAGGCTGAACTTCATTCCAATATCTTTGGAGAAGGTATGTACAACCTGCAAGAGTTGGCTTAAGTCAGCATCTGAACTAGCATACAGTGTGAGGTCATCTATGAAGAGCAGGTGGTTGACTATTGTTTGGGTCTTGTTTGTGGCCCTGGCTCAGATTGTAGGCATTCTGGCTTTTGTTTAGTAATTTGCTTAGCAGATCAATTGCCAGGCAAAAGAGTAGAGAAGATAAGCTATCTCCTTGAAAGATTCCTCTTCGGATCTTGACATCAGGGATTTTAATTGTTCCATTAGTGTGTCTTAATGCCATGGTTGTTTGCCACATATTTATTTGTACTGCCATGGTTTTCTTGATGACCAGATGGATATTATACAGATCAAATCAGCTCAAGAGCCATGCGTGGGGTACACTATCGTATGCCTTTTGGTAATCGATCGATGCCATGCTTAGATTTCTCTGCCTCTTCGTACAGTCCTCAAGGATGGTCTTATTGATAAACAATTGGTCCTTGGTGCCTAAACACTTCCTCCTGCACCCGGCTTGTTCTTTTTCCAGGTACGCTTCAGAAGAGAGGTGTTCGTAGATGCTGTCTGCAACCAGGCCAGTGAAGAATTTGTAGGTTGTAGTGGGACAGCAGATCGGTCTGTATTTTGTAGAGTTTTGTGTCTCACCCGTTTTGGGTATGAGGGTCGTATCACCTTTTACTAGCCATGCTGGTGTGGCCTCCTCACCCTTCAACAGTCTGGTGAAGCAGCTACTGTAATGGCTATGAAGTGCTGTTAGTTTCTTCAGCCAGAAATTGGGTATATTGTCTATATACGTTAACAACTGACTTGCTAAATACCCACAAAATTAGTAACCATTTTGCTAACAACAACAACAACCCTGAGTACCTTTTTGATTTCCATGTGTCTAATAATAAATATGGACATGTTTACAAAGTCAGAAAGCAGTATGGTTCCTATGACTTTTGGAAACATTTTTTCATGCTCAAAATGGCTGAAGCCTGCATCAGTTGTTGGCTGCCAAAACACTGCACTGTTTTAAACCTTCATGCTTCCCGAAATTCAATAAATTACACCTAATATCCGTGTTCATACACATGCATATAACTCATACATTGTTCATTTCCCTATTATATACATTATCCTATGGACTTTACACGCACTTTTGCTGAGTTGCAATGCATCTGAGCAAAACACAATGATTTCATTACTATTATTCATATTCAACACAAAATACACCCCAAAATTATTCATTACTTTTGGAATTGAGTTATGTTCTTAAAATTCTTTTTTAATTGTTCTAATTAGACATAACATTCATCAAGGGACATCTCATTATTTTATATTGTGTCTATCACTCAACTCTCTCTCCCTCTCTTCATTAACAGTCAAAAGCAATAAAACTAACTACAAAACTCAACATAGAAATAGTCCATTAATTATATCAACAAAAGGAAATATCACCACAGGTAGTAATACTATTTAACTCGTAGATTAAAGAGGAAAGAGACAAACTGAGGAGGGAGGGGGGAGAAAGAGAGTACAAATAGACAATTTTTTTATTTTTTTAAATTTTAACTTAACTGGCTTTGCAAACTCATTTTTCCTGATTTAAACAATCTAACCCAAGCACAATGAGTGACTCATCAATCACATTTAATTTTGTGTCCTTTTAATCTGGCTTTGAAATCTGTTTTTGTTGCTTTGTTGATTTTTTTAATTAAAAAAAAAGTTAAATACTAAGTTTGAAACAAATTAAGATATTTTAAGTTAATGTAAAGGTTTTATAAAGTCGAAGAATATCTGTCCCAAGACAGGCAAACTTTAATTCTCCAAACTTAACTGTTTTACACCACGTTTATTCCCTTTATGAAAATTAAAATGAAGATATACTAAAACTTATGTCTAGAATCCTTATTCCAATTTTTAGCAAAATCCATTCATTATATGATTTTGATTCTAGAAAATGACTAAAATTGAAAACTTAAGGTCTTAAAAAAAAATTGAAATTCAAGGAATCTTGTTCAATTGGTGTCTAAGAATTGAGAATCAAAACATGAAATATTTGAATTTTCAAATGGGAGGTTGTGCCATATTATGGCCTCTAAAAACCTTTTAAAATACTCAAAAGAAACTGAAATTTTAGGAAATATTTATTAATTGATGTCTAATACCTATTGTTAAAAGTTTACAAAAATCAGAGGTATCTGAATTTTCACAAAGGACTTCCTCTTTTTACTCTCTTTGCATGAAAATAAATACAGCCCACATTACCCACCCTTTCGCCTAGCAGCTGTATTCCAAAATTCATAATCGATTAATTAGCTTAGGAATGAATCCTGTACATATAAATATATAAACGTATACACATACCTAACATGAAATAGAGATAGTTTACAGCAGAAATTAATTAAATGATTTTATAGAATTAAAAGTGTAAAGCAAAAAAAAAAAAAAAATGTATGAATAATTAGAAAGTGTTATTAATTAATCCATTTGAATGAAATGAATGACTATGAGTCCAAGTTGCTATCTGAACAAGACCAAGCAAGAAATGGCTATTGATTTTAGACATTATTAAAATAAACCTAGCAATCAGTCCATCAAAGGATTTGTCCTTGGCAAGTTGAAATTGAGATATTATAATATCCGGTTGATAGAATCAGTTCACTAAACAGGCATTTGTTTTCCTTTATTTTACTACCAGCAGGCAGATACAGCATTGCCCGGGATTGAATGAGCAACTCCACATTCTTTTTTTTTTTTTTTACCAAGTCTATAACAACTCTTATTTTTATTTATTTATATTTTATAATATTCAATGTGAGAGTTTAGGTCCAAGGCTATATTCAGCACTGATTGGGAGGGAGTGAAAGTAGGTGACATTAATTAAAATAAATGCTGGTAAATGTATAGTCTTTAACACTCATTAGGCAGACCTGACGTCTCCAAGAAATCAATAAAGCCCCGTACTTTTCTACTCCAAGCCCTGAACCCTTTATTAACATTTCTATTCTTATTATTGAATTTCTATAATTTTCAAATTATAAATAATATCAAGTAAAACATATTTCTTTCTCATTAAGGTCAAGCGTGAACGCAGACCCCACGATAATGCTGTATCCTCTTTAATCAAAATTAAACATACTTATCAAAGTACCCGGGGTAATATACTTTCAGAATATATATGATTATGGAGGTCTATCTCCAAAACCTTATAAGTTCCTGAACAAACAAACAGACAGGAACTACAACTTATATATATAAATATATATATATATATATATATACTTTGGTTTAGAATCTCGCCAAAAGTACAGAAACGTTGAAGGGCCATAAGCAGAAAATTATGCGGACGTCCATGGATAATTAATTATAATATATATACATATATATATATACATATATATATATATAATGAAGTGAGTCTATTTCTCTAGGGGTGTCTTGGATAGCCTTGAATCTGACAAATAGATATTTGATTCTGTCTAGCCAATTCCTCTTTTCCTTCCTTCAAGTATGTTCTTTAAAACAAAATAATGTATTTCATTTCAGTTTCTTTGAAGAAATACTTATTCTGGCTAGGAAAGAGAGGGAGATATATATATATATATATATATATATATATATATATATATATATGTATGTATATATAGATAGATAGATGATTGAGAGAGATAGAGTATATGATAAGAGAAATGAATATACAAATAGGAAAAGTACATAAAGAGTAAGAAAGTGAGCCTAGAGAGAGAGAGAGAGCATAGAGAAAGAGAGGAGAGAGAGTGAGATAGAAAGAGAGAGAGTGAGATAGAAAGAGAGAGAAAGAGAGAGATAGAAAGAGAGATAGAAAGAGAGAGAAAGAGAGAGATAGAAAGAGAGAGATAGAGAGAGATAGAGAGAGATAGAGAGAGAGAGATAGAGAGAGATAGAGAGAGAGAGATAGAGAGAGATAGAGAGAGAGATAGAGAGAGAGAGAATAGAGAGAGAGAGAATAGAGAGAGAGAGAATAGAGAGAGAGAGAATAGAGAGAGAGAATAGAGAGAGAGAATAGAGAGAGAGAGAATAGAGAGAGAGAGAATAGAGAGAGAGAGAATAGAGAGAGAGAGAATAGAGAGAGATAGAGAATAGAGAGAGATAGAGAATAGAGAGAGATAGAGAATAGAGAGAGATAGAGAATAGAGAGAGATAGAGAATAGAGAGAGAGAGAATAGAGAGAGAGAGAGAATAGAGAGAGAGAGAATAGAGAGAGAGAGAATAGAGAGAGAGAGAATAGAGAGAGAGAGAATAGAGAGAGAGAGAAGAGAGAGAGAGAATAGAGAGAGAGAATAGAGAGAGAGAATAGAGAGAGAGAGAATAGAGAGAGAGAGAATAGAGAGAGAGAATAGAGAGAGAGAGAGAGAATAGAGAGAGAGAGAGAATAGAGAGAGAGAGAATAGAGAGAGAGAGAGTAATGTTTTTGGAGTCAAAACAATTTCAAATTTAAAAAAAAAGACAAAAAAAGACAAAGAAATTATAAAAAATTCATCAATGTAAAACCATTTTATTCTCTTTCAGTCAATAGAAAATGGTTTTATTCAAATGCTATGAATATATGTTTGAATTCTTATCAATAAGTTCGTCAGAAACAAAGTTTCCAAATATAGCCAGACGCGAGTAAGAAGCTCGGAAGGTATCCAAGGAAATACAAACAGAATAATAAGTCTTGTCACACAAGAACGCCTATACAACGAGCAGGCGAAACTATTGATTTTTCAAGCAGTTATTTATTTAAACCAATCTACACTGAACAAGTGGAATCTATCAGAGTTTAAATATTCATTTTCCTATTTTTGTAGACGGCCTTCTATACACGACATCAAGATTCATCTGATTAATGAGATATACAACTGCTAGAATCGGTAAACTCATTTTCAGAAAAAATTTCAGTTTTGGAAACACTAAGTCTTTTTCTTTTTAGTTTCTTAAATTTTATTTTGTTTCATTTTTTTTAATCTATGGTAATATAATTATTTGGTGTGGAGACACTTGCTATGTTTAGCCACACTTATGAGCTGTAGACGACGAAACAGCCGTCTGTGGATGCCTATATCTATGGATACAAAGTTAGTTATATTTATATATTTCTAAGTACAGGATTCACTTCTAAACTTATTAACCGATCATTATGAAATTTGGAAAACAGCTGCTAGGAATAAGGGATCGTAGTATGGGCTTTATTTAGTTTAGTTTTATGGAATGGGAGTAAAAGTGTGGGGGAGGGGGTGAAAGCCCTTTGTGAAAATGCAGATACCTTCAATTTTTGTGAAATTTTAACAATAGTTATTAGAAATCAATTAATAAATATTCCTTGAATTTCAGTTTCTTTAGTGTATTTTACAGGGTTAAAAGGGGGAATAATACGGCCACAATCTCCCATTCAAATATATTAACTTTGTATTGAATTTGATTCATAACCATTAGATACCAATTAAGCAAGATTCTCTGAATTTCAATTTAGACCCCTTAAGCTTAAGTCCTAAATTTTAGACATTTTCTAGAATCAAAATCATGTAATGGATTTTGACAAAAATTGAAATGAGGATTCTAGAGATAGGGTTTCATATCACTATATCTTGATTTTAATCTTCGTAAGTGGTACAAAATTGTTCTGTTCGAGGAATTAATTTTACTTGTCGTGGGACGGTTATTCTCTTTATTATATATATATATATATATATATATATATATATATATATATATATATGTATGTATGTATGTATGTATGTCTCTTATTTATAGGTTAAGCTCTCTGATAGAGGAAATAATGGGTTGCATTTAGCATAAAACAACAATTTTCTGCAAAGTTACTGATAGCATAGTAAAAATATATGTAAACAGCGAGAATTCATATTGCACTATAATTTTTACTGTCAGTGGCAGGATTTGTTGGTGCAGTGGATTAGGTACTTGACTGCTGATCGCATTTAGATGTGACCAATCTTTTGGGTTTCAAATCTGCATGGATACACTTGCTACATCTAGCCTAACTGATGAGTCCCAGATGACAAAAAAGTTGTCTGTGGGTGACATATATTATATACAGGGTGTCCATAAAGTCTGAGTACATAGGGAAATTGCTTTCAAAGTATGTGCATATATATATATATATATATATATATATATATATATATATATATATATATATATATCCGTCCTATCACACAAATTAGTACAAAACTACCTGATGAATAAGGGAAAGGAGGTCAATTCCCCCCCCCCCCCCCCCCGCTATTACTATTTCCATGAGACGGTTCCTTTCTTTTGTTTTGTTTTTCCTTTCTGCTTTCTATATGGATTTATGTTTTTTTTCTTTTTATATCTTTATTATCTTCGGCAAACGTCTTTGATGTTTAACATCCGCATCATGTGTATTAATGTCAAGCTGCCAATTCAAATTCCTCATATAATATATATATCAATATTTTTTCAATAAATATTAATCATTATTACCTACAGACAGTGTTTCATGCTTATGCAATCTTCAGTGTAGAAAATGTAAATTACTGCCGGTCAGAGGATTTACACCCAGTTGCAAAGTCACCTTTGACTCTACAGTCTGATACTCAACCCCTAGGTCAACATCAATTAACATTGAAGAGAATTTAAACTCTATAAATGCCAAAACGGACATATACAGTAAGCTAAGATAGATAGTGTTCAACCGTCAAGGCTGGAGGAGCATATGGTACGAAAATATACTTCCATTAAAAATTATGAAAAAGAATTATGCTTTGCCAGTGTTCACACTAAATTCATATAATTTTTTTTTTTTCTTTTAATTTCACCAATTGAGACGTTAGTGTGAACACTGGCGAAGCATAATTTTTGTTTCCCATCATTTTTGATGTACACTTGTAGCATATATTTGATAGTAATTATAAATTCTTAAATGTTATTCTATTGCGTAACTAAACTTTTTGTAATCATTTGCTATAAATTTAGTTCTGTTTCTATGACTCATCTTTCTGTACTCATTACTTTGTTATCGATCTGTTATCGCCAGCCATTGTCCAGTCAGTACAGATCACAACGAATGGACCAGGACTGTCTGTTGTGTTATGTTGTAGTTACAGATTAGTAGCCGGTCCTTAGCCTGTAAGGCCACTAGAACCAGGTCAACACACACCATCTAGTATTCCCAAATGGTCGCCCATTTAAGTACTGACCAGGCTCAACATCACTCAACTTTGGTGATCTTATGGGAACTGGTGCAATCAACGTGATTAGAATTGATCATGTAGAATTATTATCGAACACAAAGTAACAATAATGGGGTAATCCAACAACACAGTGACGTTTGTAAAGCAAAATAAAATCTTTGTTTTTTTTATTCTTGCTTTAAATAGACTTGTGTCCTTTTACACTTAATTCATTGAATGGATATTTAGTATTTACTTCCTACAGATAAAACTTTAAACAATTTCTCAAGATTGTCAAATACTAATTTATATTTGTCAATACTTCTTTCGTTTCATTATAAACTAGTAGGGCTACCCGATGTTGCCGGGGTCATAGTTTCTGTAAATTACAGAAAACAATATGTTTAATATTTTAATTTTAAATGTTTAAGTTCATTTTGAGATAAAATCAGAGTAAAAATATTTCTGCCTCGGGTGAGGTTCGAACTCATAGCTAGCCGATTGAGATACTGAACGAATTCTTCTCACAGTTGCATATTGGTTAAAACTATAACTGGTAGGATTCTCCCTTCCTTCCCTCTCTCTCTCTACTTTCTCTCCCCCCCCCCCCGTCAACCAAAGGCAAGGAGAGAAAGAAAGCAAACAGGACAAATCAAAACTTTGTTTCCCTTCTTTTATTTTCACAAGTGAATCTTTAAAGATATGCCTTATTACCCCCTTCCCCCTTATTACCCCTTTCCCCCACGGTGTCTATGGGTAGAGTAGGAGTGCATTTTGAATGTGTTTTAGTATACAGGGTGCATAAGGTATTTGAGGACGTACGTTATTTTTTACTATAGCAGTAATATTATTTGACTTTATATTTTCTATATTCCAGAATTATCAATGGCAACCCCTATAATTACACAAGAAATGAAGAGGCACACAGTCATCGCGACTATAAAGGCTGAATATAGCAATTTAGAAATAAGAACCATTTTTTTTTTTTAAATCACTTGATTTTTCAGTTACATTCTAGACACACTGATAGCATTAGAACACCTGAATTTATTCGGCAAGTAAAGCACACCGTTGGTGGTAATCCTAGAAAATCCATCAGGTCGATTGTAAAAGAACATTGTATGTAAGAAGGAACAATTTGAAATGCACACAATGACACCAGATACAAGTGTGTGAATGTCATATATGAGTAACGGTAATTTTACATCAGAAAATGCCAACGAAGATCACTTAAATCAGAGCTAATAGACTCCTAAACAAATTTTAAAATCCAGCATCATTTTCATGATCACCTGACCCCTAACATTTGGCCTCCTAGCTTCCCAGAACGCAATCCTTTGGATTACTATGTATGAAGCATAGTTGAGAAAAAAGGTTAATGAGCACCCTCATAACACTAAACAATCCCCAAAAGTCTCCATAGTCAGAGTAATGTCCAATATGAACAAGAACCACCTGATCCTAGCATGTAGGCGATTCATAGCTCACATAAAAGTAATCGAAGCTGAAGGAAATTTTTATGAATAAAATTACAAAATATATATATTATTATTTTCAAAAACATTTTTCAGTAAAAAGACATTATCTGTTTCTAAGAGTCATTTTTTGAGTGTATATTGTTGTTGTAACAGCGTTCATCATAGGTGGATTGAACCGACTTCTTCCCTGGCCTACACTACATCTCGAATCATGGCGGCAGTTTTGATTAAGGTCGCACGAGATGGCTAGCCAATCGCGATTCTGCTGTTGAAGGCTGACCACCTGTGAACCTGAGAGTCTAGCCAAGTCCTCCTTGATGGTTGTTGTCCAGGCCCTGAGCTGTCTAGATCTTCAGCTGCCCACCAACATGCTTGGGCCACCTAGACAGAGAGGTAGGGAGGATTACATCATGAATTAGGTCTTTCTCTGGGCAAACCGTATGTCCAAACCATCAAAAATGTCGCTACAACAGGACAGATGGCAGAGACTTAAAATTGAGGTGTCAGCAAAGAACAGCAATTGGGACACAGTCAGCTCACTGGCAATGCAAGATGCGACAGAAGCAGTCATATTAGTTTCTGGCATTACAGTTAGAACGCACTAAATTAAAGAATACAAAAATTTACAGTCCGATTAGCAACTTGATAATGGTGTAAAGTCAGTGTTTGCATTTATCCCAATAATAATAACCTGATTTTTTTTAATACAAAATATAAAAATAAAGTCATCAATATGAAAAAAGAAAAAGAAATTATTACTAATTAATGTATAAACATGCGCAAGGATACATGCTTAATGGGATGCACAGATGCATGCTATGGACGGCAGGCCTGCAATGAGAGAAATATTTAGCTAAGCAAAGAGAGACCATCTAAGAAATCAGTTGGCTCTTTGAAATAATGTTTTCTTGGATACAAGTTCCATGCTGTGATGATGATCCACTTGAGTTTTTTCTAAAAGTAATGTTCATACCAAATGGTGGGCCTAATGATCAATTAGTTTTTATGTCCATAGATTAATAGCTGATAATCTTGAGTGGTCTCGCAGTGTGGTCCAAATAATATCTATATATATATTCCAGCAGGTGGGGCATGATGTTTGTTGGTTTCTGTGAGTCTCAAAGAGAGATGGGACTTTGGGCCCTCAGCTAAAGGACTGTTTGTGTTCGGTGGGACTTATGTTTTGATTTGGTCGGGCTCACGGTTCTGATTGCAAGTCTGTTGTTCAGGAAAAGAAAACAAGAATCATTATACTTTTGCAAAATAAAACATTGTTACTTGTTTTAAACTGGAGTTGTAGTTTTGTTTGAAGAGAGAATCCCTTTGTTACAGCGGCGGCAGACCACATGATTAACAATGCGACCGGTGTCGGAATCAAGCACCAAAGACGAGCATAACAAGTGGATGATCATGGCCTGTGCAGTGAATGCGCACAAACACAATTTACAAATGCATCCAGAATAGGAAACTTTGGTTTGACGGAAAAATATTTTCTTCATTTCTTATTTGAAATTTGAAAATCAAATTCAAGCTCTCGCAACATATGACACATCGTATGATGACACAAAACATTCCTAAAAAAAGTAAACAGCAAATTAACACATTTTCATCCGTTTCGCAACCTTCAACCTTGAGCTATTTGACGAAATCTGATTCAATTTATATGAGTAAAGATATCAACGTTAATTAATATTGTGCGATGTGCATGTAAGGAGGGGGGGGGGGGGTTATGTCCTGTACGTAAGAGGGAAAATGAGAAATCACAAAAAAAAACAGAGCAAAGCAACGGAGAAGAAATGAAGAACAGCAAACTAATTAATATTTCACTCATTCGTTAATCCTTTTTATTCTGTCTGCTGAGTCAAGTAGATTATTCTAATCAGCAGATTAGTGGCTGCTTCCTCAATCTTTAGAGGGTGGTGAGGGAAGAAGTACCCTTAAAATGGGGATCAAACATGTGCATCCTTTGCAAACAAGGATCTGGAAAATATTCAATCATTGTAACTTAAAAGCTGCAAAAGGTGGCCATTAAGCTTGATGTAAGGTTGTTGATTTTTTCTATTTATAGAATTTAGTATATCATGATTTGAAAGTAAGTAATTACAGGGAACTCCTCTTTAATTAGCCGAACTCCAATTACAATTAGAATTTAAAAATAGCTTTACTTGGATTTCTATTATTAATCCCTCATCAGCAGAAGTCTAGTATTTTATCACACACACGATTATTTTTATTTATACATACATGTACATAATCTGGGATACTGGTATGCCGATGTTAGCTGTTAAAAGCTGAGATTTCATCAGGCAGAATAAAAATCTGATCCTTCCCTTAGGTCATATTTGGAAGAAAAGAAAACGAAATTCAAAATTTAATATTGGAAGGTCACGCGATCAGATTTGAAACCGTCGAAAATCAAACATAATGTAAACTCATGTTGTGAATGAAGAGATGAAAAGAACAGGGGGTCAAATTATCATGGCACATTTTAACGGCAAGTTAATGTTGATGTGTGTTAAGATTTACTTTCACAGGTCAATATTATGCACGATATGGAGGTGGGAAGGAAGAAGCAATCTTTAGTCTGGCCTTGATTCTTAACCCCCCCCCTGTTAAGTCATTTAGATCTAATCGAGTTGATTTTTCATATTTTTTCTCTTTTTTATTAATTATTTGTTTTAGTTTTTTATCATTCTTTATCCTATTTTTAACTTTATATTTTATTGTTAATTTTGATGGCAATAAAATAATAAGGATGATAACATTAGGGAAATAAAGTAAAATTAATTAAAAATTTACTAAAGTTAACTGACATTATATAAGGATGGTAGTGGCGACAATAATAATAATAGCAACAATACCAAAAATAATAATCGTAATGGTAATAATAATAGTAGTATTTATAATCGTAATAAGGGAATGAGGATAAAATTATAATTATGATAAATAAATGAAGTAAAGGTACAAATGAGAAAACATAATAAAAATCCTAGTAGCGGCGATGGTATTAATAAATAATAATAATAATAATAATAATAATAATAATTATAATAATGGTGATAATAAAAGTAACAATAACATTAATAATTATCCACAATTGGTAATAATATTAATGGTCTTAATACCCACATTAATAATGTACTATAATTTTAATGGTAATAGAATAATTAAATGTAATAATCATACCAACGATAATATAATATGTGATTATATATATATATATATATATATATATATATATATATATATATATATATAGTTATTCTTACGGTATAACATAAGTAAATAAAAAACCCAAGACAGGAATTGAAAAGAATATGAATTTTATTAAGAATTAAGTTAGTTGCCATCACCAGCTCTAGGCAGACGTGCTAAGCGGTTCTCCTTGATAAAGGAAAAGGTGTCGACTTCATAGTGACCTGACGAATTCATCCTGTCACTATGGGCAAATCCGGATCAGTCCACAACAATATAAAATAGGTAACTTATCTATTTTTAGTTAGTGGTAAATAAGTCCTGTTTTTTTTTTTTCAATAATAGGGGCCCTATTTTTGTCGTGTTTTAGGGGGGCAGTATTGCTTGGGAGGGGGGTATTAAATCAAGGGAAATTAGTAGAGACTATCAAATGATGGGTTTGGTTAGGGTTAATTATATATATATATATATATATATATATAATTTACTAATGGTGACATTGGTTCAAGAGGTTATATGTAAATTACTAAGGTGTGATCTATTGTGCCTACAGTTAATTGAGTGTTTTTGTTTTTTGTTTAAAAGTTTACCTCTATCACTAAATCTAACTATCAAGTTTTTCACTTAGGCATTGAGCAGAGATAAAACAAAGACTGTAAGTCATACATGATTGAAACATGGTGGACACGTCAAGCAGAGAGTGATGTTAATTTGTACCAAATATGGTTTGATTGCAGAAAAGATTATGAATTTTATTAACGATTCCATGGGTGTTACTTGGGAATTGGGAGTCACCCTGAATAAATACAAACACAGACTTCAAACGAATATTAACTTTCTAATTGAAGTGTAAAATAAAAATCCCATTATAATGTGGAAGAGTAACAAACACAGGCAATCAAACCATCTGCAATAGGCTTGTACCTTCATTTGTATGTTCCGTTATCATCTTTTACAACTATTTTACTAAATTAGATTGGCCCATTACCAAAGATAAAATACAAAGAATTGATGATTATTTGGTGTCACTGAGATCCAAAAATGTACATTTTACTAATTTTAAAATTGTTCCAAAATCGAACAAGACGTCATAAATATAATTCTATCATCAGCTTAAATAACATTCGTTTTAGTGATTAGTTTAAAATGTTTCATATTATCAATATGTCTGGACCGGACTAAGTCATGTTTTAAATAAATTGTAGTGAAGTATGCTATTATATTACCAATAACATGATACAACAATAACAAATGAAACTGACTTGTCCGCTTAAAGGCTATTTGGGTCCAACTCTGAAAATCTGACTATATCTATCTCTCTAGTATATGAAGTTAACTTTATTACTTTGTCCAACAGGAAATTGTGCAAAGAATCAAGCCAGCAATCAATATTTCCAAAGGTTTCAAATAAGGTTGTATTAGTGATTTGGCATAAACTTAAAAATCTCATCCTTCCTTATACAAGAAGATATCCGAATAGATAAGCCAACAAAGATAATGATATTGCAGATTGGAGATATTTTACATGAACACCAGGAAGAAATACTAGCTATGGGATTTCCAATGATAAACATGAAAATAGCTTCTCGAATACGATTAAAACCAATCACCTGGCCAAGATACAGATAAAATCTTTTTCCGTTTGGCATCAACAGGAAGATGGATAAATACTGCTGGACTATGTGAACTTCAAGATGTTTAATTTGGCTCGTAATAGAAATACAAAATCTACAACAAACTGAGAAAAAAGTGTGAATTGATCAGAAAAGAATGATATAAAACTACATGAGATATTACATGGAGACGAGAAACACACAGACACACACTTGAAGTTGTCTCATAATTCTATTAAAATATAGAAACATGGTGATCTGCTAGCCATTACACATCTCAATTGTTTTTTTTAGCAGTGCAGCCATCTTGGATTCTAGTCTCAAATTAATAGTGACACTCACTTAATGAAACTAACCTTATGATCTTAATATAAAACTGGTACCATCAGTACCGAAAGTTGAGCATATGCCTTTGATCAGCCGCACTCCTTCAAATCACAAAGATTGTAAAATATTGAATGACCCTGTACCAGACTAGTTTAGTCAGAATGGTGAGTGTTTTAGGGAAATTTTAGTGAGTTGAAGAAAGAACAGCTGATTCTAAGGATTAATATGTCAAAGGAGAAGATATACCAAACCAATCCAAATGAATAATGTATTTTGTTTATAAAAAT
>OY744517.1:154311474-154406474 GCA_963556195.1 Sepiola atlantica
TCTTTCTTAAGTCACATTATTAAACCACCAATCCTGCTACTAAAAGGTCATACTTCCATCAATCAGACTTAACACATTGCACCTGGCAAATCATATCTATACTAAACTTTAAAAGCACATTACTCTACAAGTAGAGTTTGACAATTCTCCTTCGTACCTCCGTATTCAATTCGATTTTCCTTCGTACCTCCGTATTCAATTCGATTTTCCTTCTTACCTCCGTATTCAATTCGATTTTCCTTCGTACCTCCGTATTCAATTCGATTTTCCTTCGTACCTCCATATTCAATTCGATTTTCCTTCGTATCTCCGTATTCAATTCGATTTTCCTTCGTATCTCCGTATTCAATTCGATTTTCCTTCGTACCTCCGTATTCAATTTGATTTTCCTTCGTACCTCCGTATTCAATTCTATTTTCCTTCGTACCTCCGTATTCAATTTGATTTTCCCTCGTACCTCCGTATTCAATTTGATTTTCCCTCGTACCTCCGTATTCAATTCGATTTTCCCCCGTACCTCCGTATTCAATTCGATTTTCCCCCGTACCTCCGTATTCAATTCGATTTTCCCCCGTACCTCCGTATTCAATTCGATTTTCCTTCGTACCTCCGTATTCAATTCGATTTTCCTTCGTACCTCCGTATTCAATTCGATTTTCTTTCGTACCTCCGTATTCAATTCGATTTTCTTTCGTACCTCCGTATTCAATTCGATTTTCCTTCGTACCTCCGTATTCAATTCGATTTTCCTTCATACCTCCGTATTCAATTCGATTTTCCTTCATACCTCCGTATTCAATTCGATTTTTTTTAATTTAGTATTTTTTCTTTCTAAGGGAGCCATTTATTTTCTGGTGTAATTATTAGTCACTATTCCACATCTTGTTGAATTATGCCAATATTTCAATAAAGAGTTGGTCAACAAGGAGTTAACTGTTGAGATTAAACATCTATGATCCATTTGTGGCAGTTAACTCTTTGAAACTGTATCCATGATGAAAGAGTTCAAAGATTTATGGAGAAAACAATCTGAATCTTCGTTCTGTTCACTTATTTTGGCATGCTTTTTGAGGATACTTAAACGGCAAAAAACAACGAGAACAATTGACAAGATGCAAATTAACCGTGCACTCTTGATTTTAAATTATGGTACAGTTTACTTTAAAATGAATATTAAACAGTGGTAAGGTTTTTTTTTTAAATAAATAAAACAATGGTAAAAAAAAAAAATTATTATGAGTGCAGTTTGCATTTATATTGTGTAAAATACTGTTTTAAATCTTAAGTTGCTTGCTTTTAATTTTAAAGTTTATTTAATAATTTTTGAATATTAAAGAAAAATATATTGCACAAGTTTAAATTTATTTATGTTGTCTCACTTCTTATTTAGAGGAATTGTACCATAATTACAAAACCTAATAAATTACTTTTTTATGAAAACATATAAAAAGAGCACATGTATTGTTAAATAGGTATGTTTAATATTTGTCCATAGTAAATTTTAAGGACTCTGGAATTAATATTACAGCAGACATCGTGGGGTTTTTGTTGCTGTTTGTTTATTTTTACATAAGATTCTCAAAGATGATGAACAAAAAAAAAAATAATATAAAAATAGAAATAAATAATTTTTTCAATAAAAATACAATTCCATTTACGAGATGCCCTATCCTGTAAAATAAACTATCTATCTACGTTTCAACTTTTGTGTGGTTGTTTTTTTGAAAGTTGTACCATTTTGGGTGTTCAAAGTTAAGCTATCTGGCACGTAATGGTTTATGATGGATTAAATTTTAATCATGAAATTTTCGAATAAATTGTCAACTACGAATGAATACCACATTTATTAACAATTTGATAAAATATAAAAGAAATAGTTGCATAAACTATGAAAATATATACATCCATTGTTGTGTCTTTGTTTAAAAGAGTTGCTAGAGAAAACAATGTTCATAACTCTCCAGAAATTACAGATAGTCGAGTGGTATTTAAGAAAAGAAAAAAATAATAATGACAACTTTAAGATATCATCCTCATTCTCTTATAACAAGTTTATATTTTGATACTTTCACACTTTAGTGTCAGTTCTTCAAAGGCAGGAGGCCTTCCTCTTTGAAAAGGGCTCAATAGTCAAAAACCACAATTGCAATAACTAAATGCACAGTACAAAATAATTTAAAATTTGTCGAAAACCTAAATTTCAATCACTTATGACGTATTTATGAAGTTAATTTTTCTCTAAAAACATCCAACCATAAAATATTCTAATTTGTTAACAATACAGAGAGAAATAAAAAGAATTATCATAAAAATTATCGATGTACATTTTTCCTTCAGTTATCAGATGAATTCACAGCAACTCATGATACTGGTATTTCTAAATGCCAATAATATTGGCAAAAAGTTTATTTTGAATTCATTTGTAAGCTATTAATAAATAAATATTTATTTCCATCTTAAAATTATGTTAAAAAATAAATTAACAAAAACAAAGATATTTTTTTAATTATTATTCTCAGCTTGGTTTTCACAACATTTGCGTCAATGTAACCCCCCTCCCCGACCTTCTTCGAGTGCATCGTGTCGAACTAGGGAATCTTTATGTTGAACTGAAGATAGTCAAAGGTTACATCAGCCGAAACATTGTGAATATAACTACCGAGAGGAAAACAGTAGTCTGAATAATCTAAATTAAAATTATCAACCATCTCAAAATTTTTTAAACACTTTTCTTGTGTTTTTTGTTGTTGTTTTACAATCACTTTACATCTTTACTAATACTTAGACATTTGTGATTAAAATAGTAAAATTCGAATTTCACAACTTACAAATGTATGAAAAATAATTAAAAATTCAATATTAAAAAAAAATTTTAAATGGGAAAGAAAAAAAAAAAAACAGTATTCAATTCTGATCACAATAATTTTCAGGTAAAAATCCAAGGTGAATTAATCAAGATACAAGTAAACTATTTATAGAATTTATACTCCCAGCCAATTCTTGAGTACAGGTGGAAATTAAAAATCAAAACTTACACTGACTGCCTACAGTGTTATTGTTTATTTAGAAAAATGCTCATTAATATTAATAATCTAAAATTGCTTCTAAAAAAATAATTTGTAACTATTTTCAGATATACTACAATTATTCACAGCAAAAGATTTAAGTGTGGTTATATATATATATATATATAAATAAATTATACTAAAGCTGAATTAATGTTTGTTTCCCTAAGGCTTTTTTCCTATATATTTTAATCACACAAAATGCATCCTCCATGGTTTGGGGATTGTGTTATGTTTGGAAAAAAGTCATTTTTATTATTCTAATTAGATGTAATTTTGAATTTACTCACCAAGTCACCCACTTTCAAGTTTCTGTCTATTACTCTCACCTCCTCTCACCGTATGTTGTTCGACTCATCCTGCTCTTATTTTATACAGTCTATCACACTCTCCATATATTTATTAACAGTCAAAGGTAAAAAAAAAAAACTAATAATAAAAAAACTGAAGATTGGAATAGTCTATTATAAACAATAGGAAGTATCTTCACATTATTAATAATATTTAAAACATAGCTGGAGATAGAGAGAGAGAGAGGGGTATATTGAACAGAAAGACTAATTTTGAATTTGTCTTCATTTTTTAAAATTTAACTAGATTTGCAAACTCACTTTTTCCTGCTCAAACAATCTGAGTTCAAAAGGTGACCCTACAGGTCATTTTTTAAAGTGCAGTGTCGTGGGTTGGAGCCCTTGTAAAAGTTGAGCCGTGCTGACGATTAATAAAACGCGTTCACCGATTACTTTTATGTGTGTATAAATAAAATAAATAATTAAAATAAAACCAAAAAAAATATATATATATAGATATATATATATATATATATATATATATATATATATATATATATATATATATATATACGTATGTATGTATGTGTGAGAGAGAGAGATGCATTAATGTGAAAGTTGGGCTCATTTCTAGCACTAACGGTGAGGTCAAAACACCTTATTTCAAGTTAATTTAAGTTTATACAACAGCAGCATCCCATTTATTTTGTATACTATTTATGTATACGTAATCTCGGTAAATTTAATTAATTTACATATTACTGTGGAAAAAGATACTTTATTAACTAACTATACTTTGTTTTTGTTTTTATTCAACGATTATTTTGATTTTAAAATAACAAATAGTTTTATTTTATGGACAAATGTTTAGCAAGTTGGTAGAATTCAAAAACGCCAATTTTTAGTTATGATGGCAAGACGGTTGTTTTTGCACCATTATTGTGGTCCTTTCTGGACTATTCTTTGGAGGAACTAACTTGATTTTCAACAAGTTGCGATCCAGCAACCAGACACTCACCATCGCCCAGGCAAATTGATTTTCTGCCATATTTAAAACATAAATCAACTCGTATCAAAATTACCAAACTGTCAATATTTATTTATCTATGTGAATAAATGCAGTAGTGTTTGTTTCATGTTTACGATGAAATGTTTATTATTTAAAAGTTTTGTTTCAAGTATTTTAAGTAGAGAACTTTGCGAAGCGATAGCGAGCTGGCAATCATTCCAGTTTGAGTGTTTGGTTTGAATGCAGAATGGGTATAGGAGCACAATGGGAAATAGATAATATTTATTTCCTGTTAAGCTGGTTCTTTCCTCCTTACGCACCAGTGAAATTAATAAGAAACTTTTTCTCCTCCCTCATATCTCATATATATTCATGCACTTATGTCTGCAGTGCTGTTGGTATAGTCCCAACTAAACTCCTATGTTATTACATCCCCTATTTCCTGGTCACCCCTGACCCTTTTCCTATAATAATTTTTTATAAGGTGTTTTTCTCCCTCCTAAAAATTATCTTTGTCCATACCTTCCCCTGTGCTCTTCCTCCTCCCCTCTTGCCCTGCACATCCTCTTGCAGGATGTTTTCATAAAAAAAACTTTATAAAAGGAGCCTTGACAATATTCAACCTTTGTTTTCTAAACTTATTTTTGTTTCTATTTTATTTATATTTTTTATGTTGTTTTTAATTCATACTTTTATTTTTATTATTTTAATTTCAATTATTTCTTTTATATTTATCTTATATTTTTATTTTGTATTTTCAATTTTTATTATCTTCTTATTGTTATTTTTAATTTTTATTCTGTATTTTATTAGTTTACTATTTTATTCTTTATTTTTTATTTATTTTATATTTTATTTTTATTTTATATCTTTTTATTTTTATTTTTTTATTTTATATTTTATATTTTATTTTATATCTTTTTATTTTTATTATTTTATATTTTATTTTTATATTTTATTATTATTATTATCATTTTATCTTTCTATTTTTTATTTTATATTTGTAACTTAGTCTTTTTTTCTAATATTTGTCTCTGTGACTGTCAATAAATGTTCCTCTACGACGAGCTTGTTGTTTTTTCTTTGATTTTCTGTAAGACGTGGTGCTAAAGGCGCTGATGGAGAGACGTTTTGGAGTAGCTTTGTTAATTTATAAAATAAAATAAAGTATTTCCAAAATGTTTTGGAAACGATCGTATGCCATACTAGACTTGATGTTCTAATTCTTGGAACAATTGTAATGTTCTAATTCATTGAATCCTTATATATATATATATATATATATATATATATATATACACACACATATATATATATATATATATATATATATACGCATATACACATACAGTGATGGTATACTGGCCATCACACATCTTAATTGATTGCATTAAACCGAGTTGTCAGACAAGTTGGTTTTATGGCCCACTGAAAACTGAGCTAATTAGAAAATGTGATATTGACAAAACTTACCTTGACACAACTTCTACTGCATATTACTTTAAGCACATCAATTAATAATCATTATGCTCCAAGTAAAGAGAGAGAACAACGCAATTACAATATTGGTACTGACACCATCAACTAAGCAGATGAACAGATTTACTCGCATGTCAGTAATTAAATCAAACAGAACCGAGAATAGCGAGTAACGGTTTACACTAAAATGTTGCACCTCACGATGAATAATACAATTCTGAGTATTTGAGAGAAATACATACACATTTCATATCAACTTAAGAGGAGAGATTTCCATGAATATGAATCACACAAATTGAAAATGATTATCTTCATTCGTCTCAAGTCTACAAGGGAACAGGATAATCGGCTGAAACTGTAAGTGTTTCCCAAGACACATTTTTTTTTAATTTAATTTTGAAAAGGATTTACCCAACAATTAAAGGCAAAACTACCAAAATAAGTTTTATTTGATTATTTTAGTTGCATTGATGAAAATCAATCTCTCTCTCTCTATATATATATATATATTAAAAAGAGCTTTTAGTCAATTTTATACATTAAAAAAAAAAATATATATATATATATATATATATATAGCAATAGATAAAGTGAAAGAATAAAATAAGGTGCGAATCAATGTTCAGGCAAAGTTCTTTACAGTCCTTAACTCATGAGTTTTCAAAGAACATCTTCTCCTCAGAGGACCATTACCGCAATGACATTACTTCAGGTAATAAAAGTTAAACTTTGAAAATATATAAAAAAATATATATAAAAATACATAAAGGTATATAAAACATAACATTATAATATTCAACACCAAGTGAGTTTTCTGAACTTTTCATATGATTTGTTTGATCTATCGTTTTTTCTATCATTTTATTAATTTGCATACACCTTGAATATACTTTTCACTGTTATCTACTGCATCAATAGCAAACAAATTTCCCACCTGGATAACTTTTATCGTTTTTGGACCACCATTCACCACTTGGATTATTCTTTAATCAACCTCTTGGATATATTTCCTGGAGCTATTTTAAACTTTTTGACGTGGATGAACTGTATAGGTTTACAAAAAAGTATGTTTTGGGCCGATATATTTGATGTTTTATATACCTTTATGTATTTTTATATATATTTTTTTATATATTTTCAAAGTTTAACTTTTATTACCTGCAGTAATGTCATTGCAGTAATGGTCCTCTGAGGAGAAGATTTTCTTTGAAAACTCATGAATTAAGGACTGTAAAGAACTTTGCCTGAACATTGAACTGTAATAAAATTTGATTTGCACCTTATTTTATTCTTTCACTTTATCTATTGCTATTAATGCTCTATCCAGTATATTGAGCTTCATTTTTATCCGGATGTTTCACTAATTAAAGATATTAGTTGCCTCTTATATCTTTTGTTGTATTAACCTTATATATATATCTACTGCATCGCTAACAATACAGAAGCATCCCCCTCTTCTATATTCCTAGTGACAGTAGTACTATCCTAACACTAGTATATGACTTTTACCTATATATGTTAAGCACACGAAATACATGCTAAAATATTTTTCACTTTTGAGATTCTGTTTTGTTTGAAAACAACTTCCACTTTAATTCATCTAGCCATAATTGGTAATTAACTGATCAAGTGAACCATCTCTTACCATGTTTCTGTCTATCATTTTCACCCTCTCTCACCGTATGCTGTTTGACCTCCTTTCTCTTATTTTATGCGCTCTCTATCACTTTTCCAGCAGTCGAAAGTAATAAAGAAAGGAAAAAATAAAAAGATTGGAATAGTCCATTATTAACAGTAGGGAATATCACCACAGTATTAATACTATTTAACCTATGGTGTAGAGAGAAAGAATGAGATATAGCACATAGTCTAATTATTTTAATTTAATTTTTTATTTAACTGGCTTTGCAAATTCACTTTTTTACTGATTCAAACAATTCGATCCAAGCTCAATATGTGACCCAATGAGTCACATTTTTTCTAATATATATATATATATATATATATATATATATATATATATATATATATATACACACACACAACATTGTAGATTAGACTTGGATGTTGAGTACTTTTCAAGGTTACTTCAGTTAGAGAGCTCAATATAATTACATTCAATCCCGGACAACACCAGGTCTTCTTGCTAGTATTGTAAATAAAGTTATTCTTTCAACTGTTCACATTAAAAAAGCTATAAAAACACTTCTTTTAATCACACTAACATCTTGCTACCGATAGGAATTCGAAATTTTGATATTAAGAAAAGAATAGCTTGATTATATTATTTCTCAATGTAACTAAAATAATCAAATAATGTATACGTCTAACGTTTTGTGTATATTTAAATTTATACAGTTTTCTTTGACTAAAATAGGCAGAGAACATTTTATAAATGTTATAACAGCAATTCGAAATGAGGATCCATAACAAAACCCTAAAATCATAATCATGACAATTATGAAAACAAAGAAATTAAATCTATTTAAAAAAATGAATCATCATTTGGATTATTTGGACTACCATTCGCATCTTGGTTGTTATATTCACGTTTCAAATTCAGAGACCTGTATAGAATTTCGAACTGAACCCTTTCATTTAATCCATGGGTGTAAATTGTTCTTATTCTGACAGCCATGATCAGGTAGAAGTGTTACTTTTCATGTTATTCTTACATATTATCACCTGGCTTTTCAAATAAAAGCGATCCATGATAATGAATTTGTTGTGGATGATTAACAAGTAAATCTGTAAGTGCGTATCAAATACATTTGTGTTCAAAGGGAAGCCACTTGATATCATCTATCAATAAATAGCAAACATTGTAAAAGAAGAAGCATTTGATGGCTTCAGATGGATTTATCATTTTAAGAAATTATTCTTTTCAATATATTATTTACCTTTTTTGCTAAAAACCATTTCATACCAAAATATAGGATTGATTCATAATAAAAACTCCAATCTTATTAAGAAAATATTTGTCTAGTATTATATAAAAAAAATCTACAGCTACATACTTAGAAAACGGAACTGTCAAACCTGATATAGTGATATGGGACAAGAGGGAGAGTCTCTAATGATGCTGGCTTAAACAGAGCTAAGAGGGAGAAGAAAACTAAATACCAATGTCTTATATAGAACATGAAAAGAAACTGGAATTATTAGGAAGATCTCAATCATTCCAGTAATCATAGGAGCCAGCGGGCTCATAAAAATGAATTTTTAAAATTATTTGACAAATATACCCGATGAACCAAGTGCAATAGAGATTCAAACAATTGCACTTAAAGGAACGGTTAGAATCCTAAAAAGATCTATCGGTTAGAGTCTCTGAAATAGCAAAAACAAGGAGAAAAGAAATTTTTTTTTTCTAAATTAAATTTTCTGTCTATGTGTCTGTTTGTACTTCCAAATATCATTTTTATTTTCAATGTTTCTTTTCTTTTAAATCATTCAATTCAGAGAATCGTTTAGAGACAGCACCACCATCCCCTATCAAATTAGAGGAGATGTTTCTATGTTCAAGTAAGAAAAACAATTGTTTCTCGAATCCATTGTTGCATATTCTTTGGGAGTCGTTAGTAATTGCTGTCTGTCAAGGATCAGGTTTGATAGGGATGTGAATGGATAACACGGAAGTAGGAAAAACGCAAGTCACAACATTGTGGGGGTAAGATAATATAATTGATTATCCGTTCATGTTGCATGGAAATGCAACATGTAATACTTTTAAGAGGTTGGTAGAGAGTAATACTTAAAAGTAAATAATATTCTGAAACACAAAGGAAATAGAATGTATGGTGAAAGGAAGAAAAGGAAACAGGTTTAACCTTAATAAACTAATATTTATTTAGAGTGATGTGCACAGGAGAAAATATACACGTGTATCAAAGAGAATTGAAGCAATTGAGTTTGGTGCATCCCATTTCCACTTAGTACAGAAGGAGGAAGAATAAAAGTACAAGTTGCCGTAATCATTCACTGTGTTAATTATAAAAACTAACAGCAACTGGAGTGGTCATCATTTTTTCAGAGTTCAGCCTCAAAAGAGGTTCATGTGCACAGCAACAAGAGATAAAAACTAGACGATCCGGTCATGTCATCATCATGATCATTGATGGACAATGATTTTAGGATCAGCTAGAACCACATATGAAAAGTAGATAGTTGCTTGGTTAGCTTAAAAATGAGACATAGGATAGATTTAAGAGAAGTCCAGTTACTGCCAGGATTTCAGCTCAGCTACACGTCAGATCCAAAGAAATAGGGGTAGATGTTGCTCGTTTGAAGGTAACTAGGCGCTGCTTCTGGACTAAGAAGAAATCTACTTTAATATTAAAATCGTTGTCGTCTACTTCAAGAACATACCAGCTTCCAGAGAAAAGGATCACTCCTGCCCCCCCCCCACTGAAACAGACACTATAAGATCATCATTAAAATAAATTCATAGATGTTTTATAACCTTTTTTTTCATTTCAGCACAAAAGCCTTTTAAAAAGTTTTTAAAAGAAAACAAATTTTCATACTATTTGAATTATTCTCATCTTGGATGATATAATCACAAAGTTTTGGCCGACGTAACCTCTTCAGGCACATCTTGTCGAACTTGGGAAGAAGGTTGGAGGTTATATCAGCCGAAATGTTGTGATAATAACATCCAAGATGAGAACAGTAATCGGAATAATCCAAACTATAAATCCTCATCTCAAAAATTTCAAAAACAAATTTTAATTTTAGAATTTTTATAAATCGATATGATAACAATGAGAATCATTAATTTCATGCAAAACGTAGATTTAATAACTTTATGAGTTTACGAAAAAGAATGTGATCCCTTGAGTCACCCATTGACCTCAGGTTAAGTTGTTTGCATAAGGAAAAAGTGAGTTTGTAAAGCCAGTTAAATTTTTTTAAATTATAAGCCCAAATCGAAAATTCTCTTTCTGCTCACTATATCTCCCTCTCTCTTTCCAATTTTAGGTAAAATAGTATTACTACTTGTGGTGATATTCCGTTCTGTTTATAATGAATTATTCCAATCTTTATTTTTTCCTTTCTTTATTAGCTTTGACTGTTAAGAAACAGAGAGAGAATGGTGAAAGCAAGAGTGATGGACACCATATAAAATAAGAGCAAGGGGCCAAAAGCATACAGTTAGAGAGTATGAGAGTGAGAGTCAGAAACTTAGTAAAAGATGGGTCATGGAAATTACAGCGAATTAGAACAATTAAAATGGATTTTGTTTTAAACATAACTCGCAAAGGAATATTTTGGCATGTATTGTGTGTGATAAAAATGTATAGGGAAAAGGCCTTAGAGAAACAAACGTTGATTAACTTAGCTGTATTCTTAACATCATGTAGATTAGTCAAAAGTTATCAAATTAAAGAGAGGTAACTCTTAATGAACTCACACAAATAAGAAGTCTTGTAAGAAGCATAAAAACAAAACAAATTGACCTTTGACTAATCCACTTGAGAAAGTGTAAATATATCTAATTATTCCTCACACTGTAATTAACTTATTAAATTATGACGGTAAATTAAAATAATTTTCTAATAAAACACCTGTTGACATAGGAACCTATTTGAAGATTTAATTTGTATATTAGTTGGATTTTGTTTTTCAAAGTGCAGCAAAAAATATTTTAGTCTTTTCATTAAAGATCAGTAATGAGGGTTTCTTTCTTTGTTACACTCCTAAGAATATTTCCCGACCGGGACGGGCCGCTCTCGGCATATACCCTGACCGGGGCAGGATCTCTATTCCGACTAAGAACAGAAAATCCAGACGTAGTATACCTGCAGGAACATAGTTTTCTATTCAATAGAAAAAGGCTACATTAGATCTAACACCAGCAAGAAGAGACAGTATTGCTCAGGATTAAATGAGAAACACTACACCATTTTGCAGCCAGCCCATACCACCATATTACCTTTTTGATTCTTATTTATTTACATCTTATAATATTCAATTTTGAGAGTGGTATCAAAGGAAGTACTCAGCATGGATTAGGTGGGTTGGACACCCATGCATTCCTGCTCCAAGCTCTGAATCCATTATTAACATGTTTTTCTCATTCATTTCTATAATTTTCAAGTTATGGGGGTCTATCTTCAAAACTATAGGAGTTTGTGCAAAAACAAGCAGACAGGGACTACAACTTATGTATCAATAATAAAATGTACTTAACACTTTACCGATCGAAAATTGATGCTAGTTTGAGACACTTATGCTGATCAGTGATACTGTGAAACTGCAGTAAAGTGCATTTTATTAACATTTTTTATAGCTCTATCCTGTAGAATATCAGGCCCTTAATTTGTTTGAAATCTATCTTATTTCTGTTTTGATAGGTTTATTTCTTGTTTGTTTTATTTCTATGTGTGCGTGTGTATTTTACGATCAAGTACTTTGGTTTCTTCTTTTCTACCGACACAAGGTACACACTCCTTCTATATATAAAGAGAGGTATTGCTTTTAGCGTCCTCTTCACAAATGTCTCTACAAGCAATTATGCTGCTTTTCATTGACATAGTTTTTCCAAGGACCTCCAAAACTGGAGTCATTTCTAAGTTGTTTTTCTATATTAGTACTTTAGCTTAAGAGTATAATCTACCCAACTATTTTAACCCATAAGTGTGTGTGTAGAGGAGGGGGGATTCATACCTTTTCCAAAGTTATTAATGAAAGTGATACCATGGTTTGCAAATACTCGGCATAAGAGTCTGTTCTGTCTATTTCACATATATTGTCATCGATAGCATACAGCCTCCAAACTCAATATTTTATTTAGATTCTTCATTTTCCTTTGTAGAAACTAGGCCCATGTTCTTAACAGCAAAAATGTATTTCTATTCAGTTTATATCAAATAAAATTGCATCCCACTCGGAATTATTTTACAGTGGTAACATTTTTCAATAATGACCAACAAAATAAAAGCAGCAGCAAATTACAATTGTTAACACTTAGCTTTATCACAAAACTAATCTATTGTGTAGATAGCTCATATGGTAGCTCATCAGACTCAAGCCCCCGTTTTCGATCTCAGTACTCACCATCTGCTTTTGCTTTTTATTTTTCTCTTTTTGGAAAATCCATTACTTAATATTAATAGATGATTTAATCCCGGGCAACGCCGAGTAGGGGCAGCTAGTAAGATATAAGAAGGAAAGGAGAGAATCTAAAGAGAATAATTTCAGATTACATCACAGATTCTAAGACGGATTTCATCGTTTCTATTTTCATATAAGACTTTAAAATCGCTAAATAATTTTTTTTAATTCAGTTTTTAATACCGGAAATGCAATCAGTGAAGTTGGTTGCCCTCCTGCCTTTTAACTAGAATCAAAGTGAAGAATCTGTTCGGTCTGAGAATGCCATCCTCCCAGGCATTAGTTCTTTCTTTTGGAGAGGCTTGCTTTATTGCCTGTTGTGCCCTTAATCAGAGAGTAATGCCAATAGGAATATACAAATATTTTTGTTCACAATTCAGCTGGATATCTCCCATCATTAAAAACCGACCTTGTGTCTAATTTTATCTCATGGGGAAGCAATTAAAAAGGAAGAACTGCACATAACAAGTTGAGTTTGTTTATAGAAGTTTCCACGACACCATCCTTCAGCCACATTTGATTCTATGCAAGACTTTCAGGTTGAAATAAGGAGTTGGGGGGATTACTCCTGAATTGGGTTTAAGACACCTGAATCCAACTTCTATAACAATTGATGGCTCTCGCACAAGTATTTGTGCGTCATGTATTTTGATAAAATTTTAAAAATGCAAAAGAAAACTGAAAATAAAATGATTCCCGGACAACGCCAAGTATGTACAGCTAGTATTATATAGATTTAGATGATATTTAAACAATAAAATACTTATGCTCTCACAGAAGTGGATAAATCAAAAATATATTGAGGAATACAAATGTCGACATTTAAAAATTATTCATATCGAAACATGTTTTGGAGTTGATTTCCTGTTATTATTTTAAGTTCTATTTCATGAAAACTTTTTTTAGATAATGCTTTCATCCCCAAAACAAAAAATATGCCAATTAGTTTATTCAGTATGACAGTTGTCATAATAATACAATCGTTTTGAAATGTTATATTAAATATTCTAATACAAACTAACAAGCAGGGAACAAACATTTTTGACTACTTAAATAGTAAAGTGGTGAATACATTCTATTTGACATGAAAAATAAATCATGATTATAAAAACACATTAAACCTTGGGCATAGAAGTACATATGCTAGTCTTGTGCCATTTGTTTTTACTTAAAAACAATAAAATACTTAAATTAGAATATTGCAACTGCAAATAAAAATGATTTTTTTTACTTGTTTATATTTTATTTACAAAACAAAAAAACAGATAAGAGATTGTTTTCATTGGAATTTCTTTAAAAACAAATATCACAATGTTATCAAATCTCACAAAACAAAATATTTTCTCACAAAGTTAAATTAGTTGTAATTTTGTAATGCATAGTGATGTACAAGGAAGAAGATGTTTGTTCACTTTGCAACGCCTAAATAAAAAGTGTCTTAAAATGGTCCGTGCACATAGAATTTCAGATAAAAATAATAAATACAAAAATGTTCATATTTTAACCCAATCAACAGTGTCTCCGCAAGCCTATGTTAATTCGTTGGTGCCATAAAAATCGCTTTTCAAAGAACACTTGTTGGTCATAACTGATGTAAAACACTCACTGGGCGTGACACACACTTCACTTTTACACTTACTCAGGTGACACTTTTTAAATAACATTTAAGTAGCCATTTCTTCCTGTTTTGATCACTCCTTAAAATGAATGTTTCCACTAGTCAATGAGCTTTTCACACACACTTGCCACTTACATACATCTGACACTTACGGCTTGCTATAGACAGCCGCACCCAAAATAATCAACTTTGTCATCGCAAGGAATTCAACACAGAACATGTTTCCTACTCGTTTCCAATTTTGTTTATTTTGTATGTTTGAATTTATATAAAACCTTTGTGTTGTTGTTATCCGATTTTCATGTTTCCTTGTTTTCTTCTGGATTTAAATAATAACTCGTCTTCCTACCACCACAGCAAAGTACTTTCAAGCAAAATTTCTATGAACAGAGTTTCTTTCCAAGAACTTATGTGAGATTATTTCCGAGGGCCTCAACATGGTCATCCTCCAATTCAATGTCAACAAACACTTGCCATAAACCATAATATGCTCCAACAAACTCTTAGCACTGGTACCCTCTTGACGTAAATATACCCGACTAACTCGACAACCAGCAAAATCCCGCCCCTTCACTGTAGAGGTCTCCAGATGCCAGAAAGCCTTCTACTCTAATAGTTTCTTCCCTAAAACTGCTAGACTTTGGAATTCCCTTCCTGACTATACTAATACGCAGAAATTTAAGCGCAATGCAAACAGACATCTCGTTGCTCAACTCCCTTATAGAAGGTCCCTGTAGGCATGGCCCCTAATTCACAGTAGCCCCTTACGTCTCAGTGGCAATGTGTCTTGTTTGGGGTGAATAAGAGAAAAAAAAACTCTCATAATATTCTTCATTCCACTGACGATCTATCCATCTCATTAACACTTATCCTTGAGTGGCTTTTGGCCTTTATAAGTGATGACTTATTAGTAAAAGAAGAACTAACATTGAAGGCGAATTATCTTTGGACTCAAACTGTTTTCCAGTTTGTTTAAAACTGAAAGCAAGTAGGTTAATGTCTAAATGGGAGTGGGATTTAAGTGGTAGGAAATGAAATGGGGGTAAAGTTGGGGAGTGGATGGTGTCCTTCAAAAAAAAAAAAAAATGGACCAAAGTCAAAATAAAAGTCGGTAATGGTCATCTTGGAGGATATCTATTATCAAAAAATAAAAACAGGACAAGATCATAGCGATTAAAAAACGCCTTGGACAGAACCCATTAACTCAAATAACTAAAAGGTTACCTTAACTGGGCAGGGGCGTGACAACGAAGGTCTTGGCTGGGGTCAAAAAGGACCCAGAACTGTGTGTGCCATGCTCAGGCAAGAAACACGTCATCAGTATTTGCATCCTTCTCTCAATGTGGCACAAGGCCGAAAAGTGGGGAAAATAAGCCAGTGCACGAGATGTGGGGCACTTTGGCCTGTAAAAAATTGCCCGGTGTGGACGCCTCAAGCAGTTAGCAATTAAGTAACTACTTCCCAAAGAGGGAAGGCAAGGCCTTTGAAGGTGGACCTAGGACTACCCAGAACTAATACCAGTCTGACAGATAAAAAGGCCACTGAAATGACCCAGTCTCTGTCGGACTGGTTGTTGCTATTCAACTCATACCTGACTTCCTTGCAACTTGTACACACCTTTTGTTGAATTCCACAGATAGTACACTGTGAAAAATATTTTTGCACAACAAGGTAAACAAATGCTACAGGTTAGACACAAGGTCCTCAAAAGCGTGAGGAGTGTAAGTTGTTGATTATCCGCTGTTTATTCTACTCTTAACTACACACATTTAGACCCAGTTATCGAAGCACTGTTCCTTTCATTTGTCCATAACTTTCACTTCAGCAATTACCACAATACCACATTTACTCTAACTTACTTAAAATATCCCCACTTTGATTCTAGCCAAAAGGCTGGATTGATCAAGAATGTCAGATTTGTATCAAACAAAGAGACTAACTTGATGAAAATGAAATCTTATTAAGCATTGCAAATAGTATAGGTGTTCCTTAACTTGAAATTGTTACCCAGAAATGGCTGATACCAATATATAACAATTATGTTATAAATACCTCTTTTGTTAATAATGGAAAAAAAGAATTACTTTTTGTTGTTTCGAAATTTGAAAGCATTTAAACTGTCAAATAAAAATTCATTTAAACAAGCTTTAATATTCTTAGCAAATTTTCATGTATTACAAGATTGAAAACACCGTTAACTTAACAGACATTATAGTTTTATAACATTTTAGTATAATTAATAATTTAATGACCAAACGATTTCTATGACTAATGGAGATTTGGTATATGTCTGTCTGAAGCCAAACTATACTAATTTGGACTATTGTACTATCTTTCAATGCTCAATTAAGGTGTGAGATGGGATAGTGTAGTATCTGTTTTGTCGTCATTATACCATCCTCCCAGGATTACCATCCTTTTTTTTAAAGAGGGGGGTGGGAGTATCTGTTGTCATGACACTATCTTCCCAGACATTACTTCCTTTTTTTGGAAGGGAATAGGTAGTTTATCTGTTCTGTTGTCATGTGACCATCCTCCAAGCATTACCTCCTTCTTTGAGGGGTGGGGCATAGTGTAATATATGTTCATTCGTCATGATACCATCCTCCTAACTCAACACTTACATTTTATATACTAGCAAAAAATATGCAACGAATTACTAGTCGTAACTTGCAAAAAAAAATTTTTAAAGTGAAACAAAAATGGTAATAAAAAGATTCCTAGGTAACGCCGGGTACGTACAACTAGTATATTTATAATAGTAAAGCACAGATTTTTGTATTTCATTAGTTTTTTTTTAATTTCCCCTCCCCCCATATATATGTGTGCGTGTGTGTTAGTTTCATATACATATAAGATAATATATTACATATATTTTTAACGTATATATTTTTGTCACCAGTACTCAATAGATGAGTAGAGCTTAGTAACTGTATAGAAATATAATTATACAAGTGGTTCTGAAGGAATTCGTCAGGCTAATTGGCAAGTGTCATAAGTATATTTCTTTATACTACAACTAGTGTGTGTGTGTATATATATATATATATATATATATATATATATATATATGCATACACACACACACACATACATACATGTGTGTGAATCCTTTTTGGCCTCACATGATGATATTGTAGTCACTGTTGATGCAACAGGAATGCAACAACTGATACTACTACTACTATATTTGTAACTTGGAGAATATTTGGGTCGAGAAGCAAATAAATGTCTACCTCGGAGGGCGAATGTTGTACTGCCCCAACTCTTAAAGGTTAAGGTCAGGGGTCAATAATAATAGCCGACCGGTAAAGAAAAGGTTAGATCAGGGTTTCAAGGGGAGTCCCGGTGTCAAGTTCTCCCTCACTAAAAAAATTTTCTTTTTAACTCGACTATTGTTACATTTGCCTTTATGGGGGATGAGGTGGGGGTATCGTTTATCTGAAGACTTTCGTTTTAAGAAGATTGTAGAAATAGTTGGAGAATGCCCCAACAACCTTCCCCTGTACCCCCGGGAAAATACTGATTATTTTTCTCTTTTAAATTTTTACTACTCACCATCTCTGCTAAATTTTTATTTATTCACTCAATGAATGATAAAATACCCGACACGAAACTCGTCAGACAGATCCTAGGAGGATCGCAAAAATGTTCTGTTCTTTCAAAAAACGGAACAGGAGACCATCCTCCCAGGCTTTGCCATTCCTTTCGAGGAAGAGGAGGGGTATGTTTATTACCTGTCGCCTGAGGCGTCATCACCGGGGAATGTCGACGGCTTTGAATAGGGCTATTTTTGCTCCCGTTATGAGGTGTCCTTGGGGAGGGCTTTTCTTTTTGTACTAATGCGTCGCCACTTATCTGGTTAAAAGCCACCCGGGAAATAAGAGAATAACATGGACAGATTGTAAGTTGAATTATGATGAATATTATGAGAGGAATGAAAATAATGGATGGAATGAATAAAATTTGATGACTTATTAGGACGGTTTATGGCAAGTGTTAGGCTTAAAGATGACCATGTTTAGACTATCAGGGAAGCAATCCTGTGGCAACATGTTCCATAGAAGTTCTTCTGTTAAACCAACCTCGGGTTTAGTCTTGGTAGATAATACCTGGCAATATATTTACACTTGTCACAGCAGGCCACTCTCCCAGGTATTACCTCTTCCTTTTAAAGAAGGGGCACTTACCCTCAATCGTGAGGAAATGCCGACGAGACCAACCAGGTTATGGTTTGCATCCAACCGAAAGCCACGATCAAGCCCAGTGACTTTTTTGGGGGGTGGGGGGGGTGAATTCCTCAGATTAAACTGACCTTGTAAAAAGAAATATAATCTCAATTTTGTGTTTGTTTTCACTAGTTAAAATCAAATTGATTTCAATTTCAGCTATATTTCATTCATGTTAATTGATATAAAAACAATCTCAAATTAATTGATATAAAAACAATCTCAAATTAATTGATATAAAAACAATCTCAAATTAATTGATATAAAAACAATCTCAAATTAATTGATATAAAAACAATCTCAAATTAATTGATATAAAAACAATCTCAAATTAATTGATATAAAAACAATCTCAAATTAATTGATATAAAAACAATCTCAAATTAATTGATATAAAAACAATCTCAAATTAATTGATATAAAAACAATCTCAAATTAATTGATATAAAAACAATCTCAAATTAATTGATATAAAAACAATCTCAAATTAATTGATATAAAAACAATCTCAGATTATTTGACGCTTGAGGTTGTTTTGTTTTATTTTAAGTTATGAATTGAAAAAATTAAGAAAAATCAAATTTTATGATGGAGAGTAGAGTGTCCTTATTTTATTTGAGAACCTAACCAGACATTTTTCTCGGGTATATATATATTATACTGGCGTATACTCTTAGCGATTTTTAATTTCCTCTTTTGAAATTTGAAAAAATATATTAAAATAAACTTTTGCGAAAAACAAAACATTTTTTACGGTGAGTGAGTGCGCGAATTCTTGAGAGAGATAGCGAAAACGCACTTTTAGTCTCGTGATAATTTGTAGTCCGTGCTCTGAAGGCAACAAACATTTACTACTATAAAATTATATTATTTTTGGGGAGGGGTGTATTGGTTACCGACAGGTTAATTAATCTAAACATTTTCATTTTTTAAATATAATTATAAATAAAATTGAAAAACATTGTTACTACTTGAATTGATCATTATAGTATTTTTCAACTAACATTTCATTTGAATTTTTCCGACTACTATTCTCATCTTGGTTGTTATATATACAACGTTTCGGCCGATGTAACCTCCGATCTTCTTCAGTTGCATCTTTTTAAACTGGTAAACCTTCTCGTCAATCTTTTTATGTCGCATTCAGAAAGCTGTACGGAATTTCGAACTGAACCTTTTATTTAGAAGACTATCACTTAACTGTTAACCATTAGACCAGACACACAGACATATAAAATAGGGTGCTTCTTTACTTTCACGGCGACATGTTAGGCCTCACTTAAAAAGAAAAATAGCTAAAAAAAAATGTATAAACGTTGTTATGTACTTACGTGGTAGATGAAAAGAAGACTGTACACCAAAAGTAACGAAAATTCATCCAGTATTTATTAAATTAAAAATAAAAAACGATTTTATCTATCTATGGCCATTTTGAGTTTTCCCGAAAACAAAATTTGAGTTATCTCCCTTGCCTAATAAGTATAAACGCATATAGATACGTAAGATCGTTTTTTTTTCTTTTTCTTATAATTTCATAAATACTCGATGAATTTGCGTATTTTTTTCTGCACAATCTTATTTTCACCTAACAACACGTAAGTACATAAAAAAGTTTATACCTTTCTTTAAATATGTTCATGTCGACGTGAAAGTAAAGAAGCACCTAAAATAGTAATTTTATAGTAATAAGCAGTAATATTACACATCGAGAAAAGATTAAGTTTAGAGCTTCCAACATTCATATTAGAATTGTCCACATGGACATATGGTCTAACGGTAAATAGTGTTGGTTAACAATCAGTTCTAAGTGACAGTCTTTTGTAAGTAGAAGATCCAATCCTTACTACGGCCGATAATAACTAATAGCATCAAAAATGACTTCTACTCATGGCTGACGGAATGAGGACAATCAACACCCCGTGGATTAAATAAAGGGTGACGTTCGAAATTCCGTAGGTTGCAGAGTTCGACTAGAAGGTTCCCCAAATTTGAAAAAAATGCGCCTGGAGAAGGTCGAGGATTAAATCGGCCGAAATGAGATGAGATTAGTAGTCCGAATAATCCAAATTACGGTTTCATTATTTAACTTAATTAATTATTTAAAAAGCAAAGATTAGAGAGGGGGTGGGCGGTCGTCGAGGGATTTTTCTGGGATTTAAAAAAAAAAAATTAAAAACAAGGATTAAAAAAAAAAACACGCTACTAAAAATCGATTTTCTCTTTAGGTACATTTTTCTTTTTTAATAGCATGACGGAACAAAAGAAAAGTTAAAGGAAGATATTACTTATTTGAATTAAATCCATAAAAAAAATAACAAACAAGAGATAAGGTATATTAATCAATGAGATAATGACCATAAAGTTCTTTTGTTTATTTTAATGAGGACAAAAGAATGAATGGAGAATTTTAATACGAAAATTCAAAATTAAATAAAAACACGTGATAAATGGCAATTTTTAAGTAATATTTATCTTTTAAAGACTAAAATGTTGACCTTCTTTCACAGAATTAAGGTCATTTATCAACTAAAACAAAACAAATAAAAAACGAATAAACTAAAATTGTTAATCATACAATATTTGTTTTTAATACATAAACAAAAATGCACTAGATTGATACAAAAAAAAAAACGTCGAGAAAACATAAAAAGGGAGTCATTTCTTTCTTACAACAATAAAAGAAATCGCACATTTTAAGATGAATCGACAGAACACCTGAGGGTTATGTACGTTTTAGCGTCCCAAATTTTCTTTTCAAAATACCATAATTTTTATACGATTATTCGATTTGTAGTTTGAATTTAAGATGTAAAAAAAAAATTAATTTAATAACAATTTTTTTTCTTAAATGAAACTTACAGTTTTGCTAACTTTAATATTAAAGGAAAACAAATTCTTAAGTAAGTTAGTAAACCCTAACTTATGCAACAGGTATAATGTACAGGGAAGGTAATAATAGATTTAAATTTAAAACCCGATAAAAAAAAATATATACACAAAGAAAAGTAAATTCTTTTAAAAGAAGAATCGAGATACTTGTAATGAATGTGTATTCAGAGAATTTCAGTATTTACGAATTCGGTCCCGGAAATGGCCGAAGTAGTTTAAGTTTTGAACAACCAACTTTCCTTTTTTTAATTTATTTTTTCAGGGGCTAAAAAAGATTAATCCTAACCTTTCGCATGCTTACTGTCGTCTGCATTTTTACATTTTTTTTTAATTTTTTTTTGCGGTTTTCAAATCGTAAACTGTTTCGGTCATTTCCGGGACTTAATCGGGATTCTCTGTAAATATTCGGGACTGACTGCGTATGAACTGTAATCCTCCGAATAACCATTCCTTACAAACTAGAATCGATATTAAATCTTTATGAAGATTTTTTTTTTTTTTTTTACTTTGTTACTACATCTTAAATGTCAACGTGATTTTAAAACTACAAATCACATAATATAGAAAAGGCGCTGTTTTGAAAAGAGAATTTGGGACGCTGAAAACGTACACAAACCAAATTGAGTAGTATTACTAAAAAGGCGGAAAATATATTCAAATTGAAGCAGGAAAAAAAGATTTCTACTGCAGTAATACTTAGGGGAGAAAGAAAGAGAAAAGAAAGCTTGGTTTATTATTATTTAGAAAGTTCCGAAATCGATTTTCAGACATGTTTTCCCGATTTTTTGTGGAATTCCTGACTACTACTATAAAACTCCTCAATTCTTACTACACGGATTATACAACAAATATCCACTTCTTTTAATCTAACACCGGATTTTTGTTTTTAACCAAAAGGAATAACAATAAAAAATGAAGACATTTATTTTTAATCCAGGTTTTTCAAGATACCAGTATCAATTAAAAAAAAATCCTTTTTGTGTATATAGTAGCAGATAAGGTAATCATAACACACTTTTTTTTTCCTTCATATCGATCAAGGAAGACAATTTTCAGCGCGTTTTCTTTCTGTTTTTACGTATTTTTTTAATTAAATAAATAAATAAAACTGAACCAAAATCGACTAAAATGAATTTAAGTAAATATTAACAAAAAGCCAATGTTTAAAATACATTTTATATCAAAATAAAATGAAGAAAAAGAAAGAGTCAAAATAGACGCGACTACCAAGGGGACTCAAGATAGAAACCGTTTTAAAGAAACCATTTTTTATTTATTATTGTGCAGAAGTAAAATTATACGACATGGAATAAATAATTAAGAATATGCAGCAATAAATAATGCTGTAAAAATAGTGGAACTTACCTAAAAAAAAATGTGCTCGGAATTAGTAAACAAATGAGTAATACCAGGAGGGGGTTGTTACAGCAGTCTACCACTGTTGACGAAGAGCGTCTAATGATGACGACATCCCATAATAAACCAATCAGCCAATCAAAACGTGCGCAGGAGGAGACAACTCTTAATCGAAACACATTATGTCACGTACGTGCTTCCAAACCAACAAAAAACGTTTAAAAAAACATCGTTTTCCATCTACTTAATCATGTATTTCCGTATTTCCTTTCCAAAGAACATGCAATAAATCACGAACAAAAAATACAAAAAAAAAAGATAATGTCATATGTTTACACGTTTAAATACGGAAACCCTAAAATATTAATATACTTGCTGTACCTACCCGGCATTGCCCGGGAGTTCCACGACGGCAGAGTTAGATACAAGGTCGGTTTTTAAGGTGGAGATATCCAAAAAGGGGCACTCTGGATTGAGACAAAAATTAAAATTGCGGTAAACGTTACTATTGGCGACATAAATTATTTTAAAGGAAATACACAGCTGGGAAATTAGTCAAAGGCAATTTATTTTGTTTTACCTACTAATTTGTGACCTATTTGCGTTAACAATATAATATTTAATAGAACATATACGCCTGTTAAATTTCCGTAAATATCGGTTCTGATCATAGTAACTCATGGAAAGTAGGTTAGGTACCTTACTTCCTGTAACTAAACAAAATGCCTGGCCCCTTATTACTTTACTCACAACTAATATTGACAGTAATTCAGCTTATATTTAAAAAAAAAAAAAATAACGAAAATAGGTCACAAATGACAGGTAAACACACCAAAATAAATTCTTTTGACTAATTGCCCAACTGTATTTTCTTTAAAATAATTTATTTGCCAAAAGTAACGTTTACCAAAATTGTCTATGTCTAGAAAGATTTCGTCTTCTCACTGACCGAAGACGGAACAAATTAAGTGCAGAACAGATACTACACTTTGCTCCTAGCAAAAAGAATTTTGCTTTTATTTTTGTTTCGGTTTTTATTTCTTTTCCTTTTTTGTTTTAATCTTTCCGTTTATTTCTTTTTGCCAAATTATTATTAAATTTTTAATAGGATTTTAGCAGTTAAATTTAAGGTGCTTATAGGGCACATATGAAAACAGCATTTCCAAATAAAACCTATTGATTATACTTACGTGTCAGGCAAAAATAAGCATCCTCACTAAAAATTAGGAAAAATTATCGAGTAGAATTTGAATTAAAAATAAAAATCAGTTTTATCGTATTTTGCCGATCGCCAAAATTATTGGATAGACTCCAAAACTTTCAATCTTTTAATACATAATTGCTAAGACTTTTAAAGCCAGAAATTACTTTATATTCTTCGATTCGACAGTTTAAATCTTTCCAAAGTCCTTTTAATTTTCGAAGAATCACGAAGTAATTCGTTCTATTTTTCCTTTTTTTTTTTTTCTTTTTCTTTTTTCACCTATTAACAAAAGATTAAAATAGCTGACTTTTCAAGTTTAGGATTTTAAACAAATCGAAATGAATTCTGGTGGATTTAATTTCGTAATCAAATTATTTTTTTCAAATAGGTTTTTTTATTTCGTTTTATTTTACACTATTGCATTTTTATTTCAATAAATATTTTATTCAAAATAAATAAAATATTAATTCAATTCTCGTAATCGCGAAGAAAACACGCACACGCACACACACACGAAGGTTGATATTATTACTTAGTTCATACAGAGATTAGTTCAATTTTCTTTCCACTTCACGTAAATCTGCTTTGAGTCACCATTGAATAATTGACTCAATTTCATTTATTTTTTTAAATGTGGGCCTTTTTTTAAACGTTCAACTTAGATATGAACATTTTTATTACCTAAAAATATATTAAAATGATCTAACTTAATGTAAATTTTGATAATTGTTTTAAGACGTTTTATATTTATCAATGACCTCATATCTCATCATTACTAAGAAAAGTGTAAAATCTTAAGTCGCAATAGATTCTATTAATACCTTCAAGCTACTGCGACTTTGAAGTCAATTCGTATAAAAGTGGAATGGCCAGTTGGACGTTGTGTTCAGGTTAAAATTGAATTGCTTACATAGTTTTCGTTGTCAGAATCTTAAGATGGTCAACTGTTGGAACTGATCCAACAAAAACAACTTGTTAACCAAGTGAGCGTTGTACAAGTCGTTTAAAGAAAGGCTTGTTAGTTATCTTTTTATTATGTCAGAAAATTGATGTTTCTCACATAAATTTAAAACTATTTTTTATGCTAACAATAACTTATTTTATTATTTATTTATAGGATTTTTTAATTTAATCAATAATCACATTTGAACTGTTAATATATATTTTTTAAATTAGCACATACATGCATACATACACATATATATACAAACATACACAAACACACGCACACACATATATATATATATATATATATATATATATATATATATATATATATATATATACACAAACACACACACACATATACATACACACACACACATATATATATACACAAACACACACACATATATATACATACACACACACACACATATATATATATATATATATATATATATATAACTATTACTTTTAAATGAATGATATTAAATTATTTTTAACTACATACGCCAGCGTTACAAGCTTTCGCCTTCACCAGTGTAGGAAATGATAATCTCAGACGGTCGCAAGGTTCGAACCCCTGCTACAGAATCAACCTAGACTCCGTAAGCAAGCGCCATAACCAATCGAGACATTACCACATCAAAATGGAATTTAAGTTCTATTTATGCGAAGGGGGGCACATATAGAAAGACTGACCAGAGATTCAATGAACGTTGTCGGAATATGCCTTATAGCTACGTGTCAGTCTATTTTTAACTTCCCCGAACAGGGCTCAACTTCAATCTTATTAAAAGGGGCTTATAACAATATTAATTTTAAATAGATAATATTAAATTATTTTTACCTATATATATATATATATATATATATATATATATATATATATATATATATATATATATATATATATATATATACAGGGCTTTACGCGCTCCACTACTTTTGGAGCTGCTCCCGCTCCTGCTCCAACGCCCAAAATTGGAGCTGGCTCCTCTCACGCTCCCCATTTTCAAAAAGGAGCCGCTCTTGCTCCAACTCCTATAAAAAAGGAGTGGCTCCATAATAAAAGTATACCTTCTTTCATAAACGTTCTATTCTGCCAATGAGTGGTCGAAGGATAGGGGTGGGCGTCAAAGGATCTCGTCAATATGGGTTGAGACGTCACTTTAAGTGTAAGACCGTAAGATAATATTTGACAAAATCTCGATAATATTTTGAGAGTTATAGGAGAACATGTCGGACCAAGTATAGGATTATACGTAAATTTTCGTTTCCTGAGAACAAGAAAACAATTTTGCTTTTTTAAATACATGGAAATTTTCTAAGAATTTAAAGCCAGTTTAAATGACTTTCTACTCGATAGTTTATAAATTCCTTTTAAGTTTTGCACACACACGAAGTAATTGATGTTTTGTCAATTAAAATGGTTGACTTGTTTACGAAGAAATTTAAATGAATTATGATGGATTTAATCTCGTAACTTGATTACGAACCGGCTTGAAATAATAACATTATTTAAACAACGATTTTTTTACATGGGGAGAATGGGGGTGGGGTGCTTTGTTAACTATTCTGTACTTTCACGTAACAATTTAATAAACAGAAGATATCGTAAAAATTGAATTTAACTTGAAAATTTTATGTAAAAAATAACCCGGTCCAAACCTTTAATTTCGTAACGTAATTACGAACCGGATTGAAATAACATTATTTAGAAAGCCATTCTTAACATAGAGTGAGGGGGGCTTTGTTAACTATTCTGTACTAACAATTTAATAAACAAAAGATATCGTAAAAATTTAATTTAACTTGAAAATCTTATCTAAAAAATAGCCCGGTTCGTAAACTGCACAAGTACCAAAAAAATAATATAAAAAATATTCTTCACTGGGGAGGGGGTAGCCCCGTATTTACAAGTATATCTCCTGTAAAAACGGTTATAAAATCTATTTTCAATCGATATTTATTCGATAATTGCCGAATTTTCCTACTTGGCCAAAATTGCCGAGTTTTCCGTTGCCGAGTTTTCCTTTGACGAGTAGGGTAGACTGTACTCTGAAACCTTGATTGGGCAACTTACCTCCCCTATCTAGAGTGCTAATTTTCGGAGTTTTTATTCAACAGAAAGATAGCAGTGTACTTTTTAAAGGGGCCTTAGTTATTATCTCAGGTCAGCTAGTAAACATTTTTAATTCTCTCTCTCGCCCCTCTCCCGACCTGCACTCAGATGGTGTCAAAATCGTTCGTACCCCTAACTCAAATGTTTAATCTTTCCAAAGAAATAGAACGCTCAAGTCACTGACTGCAATAAAAACTTTAATGACGCCTTTGATCTGTCTCATCGCTTGATAGCAAGTCGACAGGGTTGGGGGGGGGGGGGTTAACGAATAAAACAATAAAAAAAAGATTGTTAAAAACATTACAATTAAATCGTCTTCCGCCTGAGCCCCCTCCCTCTCTCTACCAGAGATATAATTTTAAAAATAATTCAGAGTAAACTCTGAGACTTTCTTTACTTTTCCTTTATATTGCTGAATAAAAAACTAATGTTTAAAAAAAAATCAAATAATTTTGGAGCGAGGAGCGATAAAACCACCACTCTTTAGTCCCAAATGGAGTTGCTCCCGCTCAACTCCCGCTGAATATAAAATGAGCCCTCCTCTCCTTCGCTCCAGCAAAAAGGAGCGTGCTCCTGGAGCGCGCTCCTTTTTGGAGGGCTCCGTAAAGCCCTGTATATATATATATATATATATATATATATATAGTCTCGGAAGTTCTTTTAACCTTCAAAACTGGGAGAAAAAAAAAAAAAAAAAAAAAAAAAATTTGTTGAAAGATTTTAGTCTAGTAAGTCAATCAATTTACTGCAATCACTATTTTAGTTTACTTCCAAGAATATACTCTAATATAAATATATTTTTATATATGTTTTTATATATAAGGGATCGTCAGTTGTTTACCATGAAAACTGTTTCGGGATTTTAATATATATATATATATATGGTGGCTCAGATGGCAGAGTACTCACCTAGCATGCAAGTGACTTGGGTTTTGAATCCTGAGTTCGAATATGTCCTACTGATGAGCCCAAAGGAGGGCAAAACTCGAGTCTAGGGCTTCTGGTCTGTGACTTTCATGGTTTGTGTGGGCTGCGGCATTGTCTAATTGTGGAAATAATTATATATCATCTTATATTAAAAATCTCTCTCTCTCTCTCTCTCTCTCTCTCTCTCTCTCTCTCTCTCTCTCTCTCTCTCTCTCTCTCTCTCTCTCTCTCTCTCTCTCTCTGAGAGAGGGGAGGGTTCCGGTTACAAATCTTGCTATGTTTAGTCACGCTGATAAGTTATAGACAGCGAAACACATGTACTTGGATAATTATATTTTATAAACATATACACTCCCATATGGAAACATTACACTGGTGAAAAGGAACATTTTTTCCCCCCTTAGCATTTAGGTAAATGCTTCCCCATAAAAAGATATTTGAATACGTTCAATTATCAATATCGTAAAAACAAAAACAATGATATAAATAAAATGGCAACATTTATATGCGATATACCTCTTCCACTGCTAGCGAGTATTTGTGGCCCAGTTATAAAGGTGCTGAGCTTCAGCCACTGACCTCCCAGTTTTCAATCTAGCTAGATCTAGCCATGCTGATGAGCTAGTAGATGGCGAAATCATATATATATATATATATATATATATATATATATATATATATATATATATATATACAGGGTGGGCCAAAATAAGGGTCCTATCTTTAAATTTGAATAACTTGAATTTGAATAACTTCCACAAAATAAAAGTTAAACTCACCAAACTTTATGTGTCTGTAGACTGACCCTTCCGGGATTTTTTGAAATAAACAAAACAAATTTTAGCCGAAAAACACTTCTTAAAACTTACAAAAACTAAAGTATTGTTTTTTACACTGTTTTGAGTTTTTTAAGCAAAAATAATGTTTTCTAAATGAGGGTACGTTCCTTAGGGCTAATACGGCTCATGCTTGCTTCGGAAGGGGTCCTTTACTTATTCTAAAAAAATTTTTTAAAAAAATCAATAAATAAAAAAGTTATGAATTTTTAAAAATAGGACCCTTATTTTTGCCCACCCTGATTTTATATTAGATCCTATCGTGATAAGGATATGCTTGAGAATAGACCTTGCTGTTATTTGAACTGACCGGAGAGAACATTTTATCATAGCAATGGATCGTCTTATTTGTTTGTTTTGGTCATTCTTCCGTTGCAACAATAAATACATTTGCTCATTTCATGATCATTGCTTTTTTGTCGGTATATTCTTTCCAATTATTTCATCTTTGTGTATTGCTCCCCTGTTAAGTATAGCATTAAAATTTCGGAAAATTCCCTTATCGAGCCAAAGCTTTCTGGCTAAAATATAAAAAAATAAATGGTTCGTCCAGACCATAAGTCTACATAATATCGATCTTATGCTGGGTCGTAACAATATATATTTTTTTTTCGTTGTATAAATATATTATAAAAGTTGGTCTTAACATCCTCTGCTAAGAAAAGCTTCTATAGTTAATTTATGAAATTATTAAGAAGTGTTTGTACATTTGATTGGAGAAGATGTTGGTCGTTTTTTAATGCTAATGAGTCTCCATTCATCAAGGCCACTTGAGGATAAGGATTAATGAGATTGTCAATTAACAATGAACAGCACATTGAGAGGATTGGAAACGCGTGGTTAAATGGTCAGAATTTGATTATCTAAGTGGGCGGCTCGACAACGAATCTGTTAACATTGGACTTAAAAACGATCATGTTGTACACAGCTGGGAAGCAAACCTGCGGTATTGTATCTTACAGATGGTGAGTTTTTGGGACGAAACTTTGTTCATTATAGTTCTGTTTAGTTTTAGGTACACATAGGAAAAAAAGGAAAATTCTGGTCTTGTTGGAATACTCCCACGCAGATATAATTTATCATCACGAATGCAGTGATCCAATAGTAAGTATACTACTGAATCTTGAAAACATATTTTCGAAGGATGAATGAAATCTGTGAGATAAAGAAATAAGAACTTGACCTCATATTCTGCAATTATTTATATACTTAAGTACCAAGTTTGCAGGTTCTAACTGTTTTTGTTATATTTTTGCAGGTTGTTGAAGTGAAGGAACTGATGCATTTCTAGAAAATGGAGAAAATTGAATATTGGACACACCTCGGTGATGGCGGTGATAAGATTCCAGAACTGTGGCTTCCAGATCCTCCCCCATCCACCCTACTCGCCAGATTTGGAACCCTCCGACTTCCATCTATTTTCAAACATGAAGGAAGACTTGTCAGAACGATGCTTCACCACAGATGATGAGGTTAAGGACACTGTGGATAACTACCTACAGGATCAAGATTCAGATTGCTATAGTTAGGGGATAAAAGCCCTCCTTTAGCACAGGTTGAGAAGGGTGTGAGCTTAGAGAGGGGGGGGGCTTTATAGACAAATAAAAGACTGGAACATTTGTATTGATTCCCATTAACCGGAGGCTCAATACTTTTCATTCACTCCATGTATAATCTAGTCTCCCGAATAACGACTGGGAGAAACAGATAGTCTTATATATAAAAGAGAGCTAATTTTCCCTTATTTCTTTGACCTTAATAGCTTTGTTTAAATATACGGACATACATAAAACTGTTTAGTCAGTTTAGCCAACTATTGGTATGTGCTCTTTAAAAGAAAAAATTAATTTCCAATCATTTTCATTAAATCTCATATTTAATCCAGTCAATAGTCTTGTTTTTATTATTAATATCATAGAGAGATTCGAAGGAGCTAACCCTCCCACAGTCCTAAGTCCTCTTCCTGTCACCAATGACATCATGAAGAAATCTGAAAGAAATCTAATTAGAGTCAATTTTTAGGATTTCAACACTAATAACCTCTCTCTCCTCCCCTTTGATAAGCAATTTTCCTTAGTTGAACTTTATTTGACCCACTTTCACAATAATATTTCCATAGCATGCGTTATAATCTGTGTATTAATAACACTGGTGTGGTGGCTAAATTGATCAGTTCTCTAAGATGCGATTCTGTGTTCAATTCCCATCTGAAGACGCAAAATCTTTTTTGTATTTATTCTTATTTTCAAATTGTGGTCGACTTTTTCTTTGACGAAGTGGGAGGGAAAAATCATCATATTCGGTTTAACATCCATTTTACATGCTGGCATGTGTTGTACGGCTTTAGAAATAGACTTCCAAACTAACCTATCTCTGACCAGGTTATTATTTAAACTTTCATAACCTGAAATGCGACATATGTTTTTGGAAGTCATTTCCTTAATTGAGACAAGATTTTTATAAGCCCTTCCTGACACCAACCCATTGAGGTGATGGGGACAAGTTCTTTTATCGAGACACCATCTTTATGTGATTGCCTACAAAGGCTAAAGAGCGCTTCACCAGTCATGTAAATTATTAATGAAAGTAAAACGATTCCTCAGATAGGGACAACTAGTATAGAATAAAAGACGGTTATTATCAGTGGTCTTAACACAAGCCATATTTTCTTGGGTTAGTATCAAACATGGCCTCTCAACTTATGTAAAACTGGCCGCATATTCTTGTTCTTGAAAATGAAGTGTTTGACGGATTATCACTAATTTCACAAGATCGGTTCATCAATTCATATGAAGGCAGCTTTCCAAGTGAAGCAAAAATAAACTTTTAATTTTCAAAATAAAATTCTGCAATTCTGATTCTTTATGCTCAGCTGAAATAAAAAAAATATTGTTTTTAGGATTAAAATTGGGTACTCCTTGGGAGATAATTGTTTTGTGTTGATCATGTGATTGGTTTTCTTGGGAGATCACATGATCATTATCCGAAAAATAGATTCCAAGTAAGTTTTCCTTTATGCTTCGCACTCCGTTTTGTCTATCATCTTATGTATGAAGTAGAACCAGGAAAAGCCATATCTTGTAAATATTGAATTCTGTTTTGCCAGTTATTTATTGTATTTTCAATCGATTTCATTGATTACATATTTAATCCTTTTCATTTTTCTTAAAGATATTTAAGAGGAGCTGTTGTCTCTTACAGCCAGAAGTCCTCCCACTGTCATTCATTTTATTTAATAAAATACATGTTTTTGTATACACTGGTTCACACTGAATTTACTCTTATCTGCAGAAGGAAAAACCAATAATTTGCTAATTATTGGTAAGTATTAATTTGAAAAATTTACAACACATAGAACAACGCTTAAAACAAAAATAGTAAAAAAAATGGGAAGAAAGTAATTGATGTATTATCCGAAAAATATTTAATCCTTTTCATTTAATAATCATTAATGGTAATAGTACTGTTTTATTTTTTATCTAGAGTTTACCAACTCATCATTAATAAATTAATAAATCAAACAAATATACTAGTACATTAATTAAGTCTAACATAATTATTATTATTAATAATAATAATAATAATAATAATAATAATAATAATAATAATAATAATAATAATAATAATAATAATAATAATAATAATAATAATAATAATAATAATAATAATCAACAACAATAAGAAAGGTGTAAAATAATAGTTATGTTGACAAAATTACCGTTAGTGGATAGGTAAAGTGTTTTTTTTTTGTTTTTTTTTAAATTTTTTTATGAAGCTATTTTTAACAAACATAAGGACTTTTACAATAAAGCGCTAAAACAAAGTGGATACAAAAACACCCAAATTAAATTCACCAAACCTATACCTCCCAACAACAGACACATAAATAGAGGTAGAAAAATTATTTGGTTCACACCTTCATATAATAACATGGTTAAAACCAAACTCGGTAAAAGATTCTTAGACTTAATTAATCTACACTTTCCTCCTAACAATATACTGCATAAAATTTTTAATAAAAACACCCTCAAATTAAGCTATAGCTGTAGCGAAAATTTAGAAAAAATAATAAAAAACATAACAATAAAATTCTAAATGAAAAAAAAACTACTGTAATGAAAACAACAAATACCAAGGCTTGCAACTGCACAAAGAAAACAGGATGCCCCTTACAACAAAATGGCCAAATAACTCAATCAGTATATCAAGCAACAATCTCTATTAAGGAAAATCCAACCATGAAAACATACTATATAGGTATGGCTGGTAATACCTTTAAAGAAAGATATATCGGCCATAAATGCTTTTTTAATAACTCTACATATCAAAAAAGAACCTCACTTTCTATATATTACTGGGAACTATCCAACAATAACCAATCACCAACAGTGATTTGGAACACAATCAGAAAAACTAGCACCTGCGGTTCCCTAAACTCACCTTGTTACCTTTGCCTAACCGAAAAACTTGAAATAATTAAATTTAGTGATAGAGGCAAACTTCTAAACAAAAAACAAGAAACCTCAATTAACTGTAGGCATAATAGATTACACCTTCTTAGTAATCCACTTATAACCCCTCTATCCCTTAATAGACTTCAAAAATTGCCTATGCTGGAAATCTCATTTCTTTGATCAATCATAACTCAAAAACCAATAAACCAAATTAGTTAAAACTTTGCACAAAATTTTTATTTGATAGGTTCTATAAGTGTGTAGAATTTCAGCATCATTAGTCAAGGCAACCCAGAGATCCAGAAAGTCTAATAATGTATGTGCCACCCTGTATCTCATCAACTATTTGATGAATTCAGCTGATTTTTGGCAGAGATAGAGGTTCTAGGGTCTAGTTGATGGCATTTTAATTTCAGTTTACCATATACCTTAGTTTTCCAGAAAATAAAAAAAAACCTTAAAAATGTCCATTGTATTGAGGCATAGTCTTTACAAAAGTAGTGACATTTCATGAGAAATGCTAGTATACTGAAATCATATGCCCTTAATAGGGTTAAGATGAAAATTCATATACACTAAATGTACAAAAGCAAGGAAATTCCCAAATTTTTACACTTTTATTGTCATAAGGGTATGCGAGCACAACAGGGCTATGTATTTTACTGGTAGGAATTTTTCTTCAGCGCACCTCACACACTTCATCCACTCATGCATAGAGATTTATACTGTAGTGATGTGATAATGAAATGATTTGGTGTATATGTAGTCATACCCTTAATTAATGACAATAAAAGTGTAAATATTTGGGAATTTCCTTGCTTTTGTACATTTAGTGTATATGAATTTTCATCGTAACCCTATTAAGGGCATATGATTTCAGTATACTGGCATTTTTCATGGAATATATATATATATATATATATATATATATATATATATATATATATATAGGTCCTACTTGGCCACGCCTAGCCATGGATAAAACAAGATTGAAAGAAACCAGGATTGAAATAAAAAAAAAACCCCGATGATGATGATGATGATGATGATGATGATATATATATATATATATATATATATATATATATTATATATAGATATATATATTTAAACATTAAACTCTGAAATACTATAAATGTCCGGATAATCACATCTTAAACACGCAAATTCCAGATTTCTAACCGTCTGAACCCTAATTCCCAATTTGCACACTGTTAAACTTTCTGAATTATATATCATTTTGTCTAAAAAATCCCTATAAATACGGGGACATTCTCCCCTCCCCCCTCCCCGAACTGTTTACTTATTGGCCAAAACGCTACTGTATTAGCTTATTGAACCCCTACCCAACTCCTAACTGAAGCCATTCTGAGGCCTGGCATATAAACTAGAAGTAATTAAATTATATTGTTGCTTACAAGCGATGAGCTGTAACTAAACAAGCCCTTCTCCTATCCCATTCCTAGCATCAGCCACAGTTTTCTCTGCTCAACCATCTCCTCCCACATCCCTAACCTCACACTCCTCTCCCAGTTTTACTGGCCTCGCCTTCAACCAGAAAATTCTCTCTCTGACCCTAGGTTCGATTGAAGTAACTAGCACCTCTCACCAGTAATTCGGCCTACTTGAAACATATATAATATTTTACACTCAATTCCTTAAAACCTATTATCATTCGCGGTTCATGGAAGTATTTTAAAATGGCCCAAATTCTCCAAATTACATCTTAATAAGTGCTTTTTATCTACAGTTAAACTAAACATCATTCTGTTAAATTTATTGTATTTTGACCAGATGGGATAAAGTGTTAAAATTATCACTGTTTATTCGCTATTCAGCATTGGCCAAGTTGTTCTAGATGTCAGGATTTGAGTTGCAAAATACTCGGAGTCCGAGGTTTCGAATCGCATGACCAGTAGTGAATAGTCATATCTCTATGCTGATGAGTCCCAATTATATAGGACGAAACGTATACGAACATAGATAATAAACAAAACAAATATTTATTATATATATATATATATATATATATATATATATATATATATATATATATATATATATGTATTTATGCAAACACGTACAAAAGCGACACTGCCATGGTGATGTTTCGATCGGTAGCCATTAAAACTATGATCTACTCAGGCTAAGAAAACAGGCCTGTCCTTTAAATGTACATATCGAAGAAGAAAAAAATTATATATTCCAGTTTTTATGCTGTGATGCTAATTCTGGCGTCGCAGAATTTAAATTGTTAACATCTTTCCTGGAAATATCTTTCTTTATATTGATATAGTTCAAAAATTTTCAAGAGATAAATCTTTACATAATTATAGAAAAACAGTAATAGTTTTGCAGAGTTGGGAGAAGATGTCACGATCGCCATTTTGTAGATGAGGTTTAGAGCTTGTTGTATGAAGGAAAGGGGGGTTAAGTAGATCTCCATCCTTCTGAATTTGCTGAAGATGAAGAAAACGGGTTATCAAGTTTGGTTATAAATACAAACTTCTCTATCTGCAATTTAAATCATTTTTTATTCAAACAGTTTCATCAACACAATAAATATGTTTCGGTAAGAGTTATGAAAACAGGAATACAAAATATGTTGAGTCAGGATTTTTCATAGACGTTTCAACTGCGACTGTTCATAAAAGGCGGGATAAGCTTTGGGCAGTAGCGGAAGTTGCCGTTCTCACGCAAACGGTGATCTTATTGAACAAAGTATAAATCACTCCGCGAGTGAGAACATGCAAATGTGTTCTTACCGCACAACGTATTAATCACTCCGCGAGTGAGAACATGCAAATGTGTTCTTACCGCACAACATATTAATCACTCCGCGAGTGAGAACATGCAAATGTGTTCTTACCGCACAACGTATTAATCACTCCGCGAGTGAGAACATGCAAGTGTAAAAAAAAATAGATCGTAATTATGTAACTGCAACAGTTTTTAATTTTTTTTTTTTATAACACTAGCAAAAATAATAAACAGTCGATTGTGACAATTTCTCGTTGACGTATACTACCTCCTCCAAACGAAGAGGTAATACCGAAACCCGATAGTCTGATGACAACAGAAACATCAAATATGGAATCACCAAAACATCTTCCTTGTTTACAATTGTTTCGAAATGAATTGCTTTCCTTTGGCAGAAAACGGAGAAGATAGATATTATAAGGATAACCAAACAAAAGATATAAAACGAACAGAAAGGGTAAATCATTTTCATTTTCAAGATGAAAGATTTTTTTTAAATGTCAGTTTATCTTATATTTATCATCCGATAAAAAGGTCAGCTTGCCATTTCTGATAAATCACATTTTTGATCCGCCATCTTGGAAATTATTATTCATTTTTTATGTTTTCATTAATCGATTTTGATTTGTTTTTTTGCACGACTCAGTCGTCGTCGTCGTCGTCGTCGTCGTCGTTGTCGTCGTCGTCGTCGTCATTATCATATTCGATTAAAGATCCATTTTACATGCTGACATACGTTGGACGGCTTTAAGAAATTGACTTTCAAACTAAACCTCTCTTTCTCTCAAGTTCATTCTTATCACTTCTTCACATCTTTTCCTTGGCCTTCCCCTGTGAAATGAACATGCTACCTCATCTGTTCCACATCGACTAACCCAAGAACTCCCATCCATTCTTTCAATATGGCCATACCATTGAAGCCTTTTCTAATGCACACATCTCTCTATACCGCCCAGATTTAATCTTCTGAGATCATCAGATCTAAGCCTGTCTTTAAGACTCACATAATACATCACTCGTATCATTCTCATATCATTTCTCTCCATGCAACGCCTGTCCTCAACCCTCACTGGCCAGGTTTCACTTCCATACATCATCACACTGCATACACATGCTTGATAGACTCTTTCCTTGGTCGACAGTGGTAACGCTCTGCTAGTTAGTAATGGCAGAACTTTCCTGAACTTACTCCATCCACTCCTAACTCTTGCAATCACATTAACACCTGCTCCACCCTGTGCTACAATGGTATCACCAAGGTAACAGAGTAGCCATAATAATCTTTTTGTCTTCATTTATTTTAAGAAAATGCTTGTTATAATTTACAATATTAATTTTAAAGGTTTAAAATGTTAATTAAAATACAATAGTAAACAGATATAATCTATCATAGTGCTTTTTTATTAACGCTCTTGTTTGAGTAGGTAATATCATTAAATAAATGATTAATTTAGTCCAATAAGCAAAGAAAAACACAAAGTGAAAAATGAGACTAGTACAGGATTTTGCACCTAAACCAAAAGGTCAAAGAAGAGTGTGTCAGTCAGTACTTCCTCTACAGCACTTTAGATTGTATCTCTGTCAATTTAAATATTCCCAGTTTGATGATGATGATGATGATGATGATGATGATGATGATGATGATGATGATGATGATGATGATGATGATGATGATGATGATGATGATGATGATGATGATGATGATGATGATGATGATGATGATGATGATGATGATGATGATGATGATGATGATTCAAGACGATATATTTGTAAAACTCACAGAAAACAAAACTAGCTTAAATTCACATAAAAAAGAGGGAGAAAGAGAAACAGAGAGAAGGATAGAGATAGAAAGGGGGGAGAGAAGGAGAGAGGAAGAAATCGAGAAAGATATAGAGAGTGAGAAAGGGAAAGCGAGAAAGAAAGGAGGAGAGGAGAGAGAAATATAGGGTGAGAAAGAGAGAGAAATAGAGAAAAAGAGAGAAAGAAAGAAGGAAAGAAAGAATGAAAGAGAGAGAAAGAGGGTGAGAAGGGAAGAAAGAGAGTGAGACAAAGAAATGGAAAGAAAGCGAGTGAGAGGTGGGAATAGAGAAAGAAAGGGTGAGAGAAAGAAAGAGAAAGAGAGCGTGAGAAATAAAAAGAGAGAGAGGGAGAGAGAAAGAAAGAGAAAAGGAGAAATAGGGAGAGAAAGAGAGAGAAAGAAAACAGAGAAAGAGAGAGAGAGAGAGAGAGAGAAGGACGAATAACTGGAAATAATTATTATGCCATAGCGAATAAGTAGATTAAAATGAAATGTATTTTCATTTCTGTATTTGCAGTTGCACCGCAGGCTGAAAAGCTGATCCGTATTGTGAATCACAGAATCATTCCAAGCACGTAATCCCTTAATACATTTCGTATGCACGATGGATTTTTCTTTTCTGCTCTTTTTTTTTTGTTTTGTTTTTTCACTCTATCTTATATCTTACGACCCATGAACGAATCACAAACAATTCTGACATGCCTTCCAAAACACATCTTCATAAATTCACCGCTTACAAAAACTGTTCCATTTTCCCGCGAACATGCCCCAGAGAAAATAAGAGAATTTTAGAGACTGATCACGTGACAGTTCTCACGTACGCCCGTGCGTAGATAGATCAACTTAAGACAATTTTGCAATTGATCCGAGTTTCAGATTACTAAATCATTTGTTGTTGTTGTTGTTGTTTTACGGCATATCAACTCTTTTGGTGAATTATTTAATGCTGAAACATGATACTTATTGTTACCGATTATTTTGTACACAATTACTTGAAGACCAGTGACTATTTTACCCATAGTCAGTGGCGTGCAGGGGTCTGGTGATGTCCTGGTGATGCCCGGGGCCAATCTCTTGATTATATGCCCTAAAGACTCACGTATAAGTCCTAGTACTGAGAAATATTATGAGAAAGGGAGATAATTTGAATATGATTGGATGCCCAGCTCCCCGATTTGTATGCCTCCGCCCCATCGTCCCTCCCTTCCTCTGCACGCCACTGTCATAGCTGGAAGGGCCCACAAGCCATGACGATGTTAGTGTTTGCTTTGTGAAGGAGTTATCATTCTACCGCATAGAGTATTTGGTATTCTTTAATCGTTTAGTACTGGCGAGACTCAACATTGCTTAACTTAATGGAAGCTTGTGGCCAATTCACACACAAATAGACTGCGACAAAGTATCCGGGGTCCCATGGGGATCGGGTACCCTGGTGACGCGCTAGTATGCATCTTGGTGATGATGCTACGCCGACTGAGGGCGCTGCATCGAGACGAAGTGGAGATATAAAACTAGTATATATTTGACGTAGAAACGAACTTATTCGAACGACAGAACGAAACGCCAGCTAGTCTCGCAGAATAGTGTAAGATATTCAAAATCAATTACCACCAGAGGCGAGGAAACAGTTGCCAGATGGAAGGTAGAGATTAGAGAATTCCATATCGCAAATTTTATTCTGAAATATCAATAAAGCGATATTATTGTTTGGGGTGAATGGCGCATTTTAGAACCACAATTCTGTGACGGTTGTTTTGAAGACGTCACGACGTGGGAGAGCCCACTTGACGGAGATTTATTTGGGCCTGTCATTGTTAATTACAAACCAGGCACAGAGCATCTCTAGCTGTGTGGCAGAATGAGAAAGTATTTGTTTTTGGCGATAACGATGGGCTAAAAAGAAAATCCCATTTATTTTAAGAAAAAAAAGAGTGAAACGCCCGTCCCCACCCTCCTTGAGAGAGGAAGACACGCAGGAAGTAAGATGGCGAAGAAGGGGTGTGAACAACCATAGACATCTTCAATAAAAGAATGTGTTTTTTTCACGCACGAGACAGAGAGAGTTGAACTGACGCCCAGGAGAGACTGCAGTAACGTGCGTCAAAATTCTAGCCACCGCCTTCACCCGTTAATTTGTGACTTAAACAACCACTTGTGTAAAGAATTCGCACACACAGAAAACTAGCGAAATAACTTAAAGAAAAAGAACAACCTTTGCTAAAGACATTTACGAGCACAGTAGACATTAATCCTACCATTGACCAATGTAAAATCAATTATTTTATTTTATTAATAATTACTCTTCTATACAAAAAAAACCCAGACCAAGTTGTTGAACATTGTTCTTTTCCTTTTTGTTCTGCTTGAATTATCCTTCGCCCCCACACAGCCAACCGGTTGCTGTTCGCCCAGTGATCGCTCGCTGATATAAACAGTTTCAACGTGGGAGTGTGTTTGTAGCTGGACGAGACGACCAGATCGGCGACGTTATAATCATCATCGTCGTCATCCCGGCCTAGAGGAACTTGGATCTATTTCTTTTTATTGCCACAACGATCTGCATGGCAGCGGGGTTCACAGACAGAGTAACAGAGACACACCTCCGGCGAGAAACAAAGTATAGTATCTGGTTTAATACTACACTTCATCTTTTCTGTGTTCGGTCAGTGAAGGAGAAATCCTTCTAGACTGAGGCTATTTAAATTTTTGTCCCAATCCAGAGTGCTTCTTTTTCAGGAACTGGATTTTCCCCACATTAAAAACCGCCCATGTGTCTAACTCTGCCCTCGTGAGGAGGCAAGTAAATAGAGAGAGAGAGAGAGAGAGAGAGAGAGAGAGACTCAACAGAAGGCGGTCAAAATTCCGCCTTGACGTAGGATGGTCAGTAAAGCCATTATTGGAACCAGAGTTTTCTCCCTTGGAAAGAATTGGTCCCCCACGCCAGATATCACTGTTACTGCAAAATTTTTGGTATTCTCGCACCGACCGCATAGTCGAGATAAACAAAAAGATGTTGATTTCTTTTCTAATTTTGGCTTAAACGAACAGGTCGTGTTCTTTCATGTCAACCCTGCTGCAAAGGACCCCTCCCCCAGTTAAATGTAAATTTTTACAGCATACGCTCTTTTACTTCTTATAGTGAATAATACGTGCATTTACTGTTGTCATGGGAACAATTGTACTCTTTAATTAGGACAAAATGAATAAAATTAAAAGATCCTATAGAAGTATTATTATTCTTAATCATTCTTACTAGCAAAAATATTGTTATTAGTATATCTCTAACCCCCACCAAAGATAATAGGTAAAGGTAATCTCTGGGAGGATTGTATCATGAAAACAAAACAGTTACTATGCTACCCACCTACCCCAAAAAGGGAGATGGTAATGTTTGGGATGATGGTATCATATCAACCGAACATATACTACACTACCCCCTCAAAGAAGGAGGTAATGCTTGGGAGGATTGTCTCATGACAACAGAACAGATACTACATAATTGCCTCTCCTGAAAAGGAGAAGGTAATGCCTGGAAAGATTGTCTCATGACAACAGAACAGATACTACACTACCTTCCCCCAAAAAACGAGAAGGTAATGCCTGGGAGGATGCTATCATGACAACAGAACATATACTACACTACTCCCTGTTCTGAATCGAGCATCGAAAGATCGTACATTACTCTGAAATAGTAAATTAAACTGAATTAAGCATTAAAAGATAGTATAATAGTACAATTAATAAAAATAATAGTATAGGTTCGGCTTCAGACAGACAGATACCAAATCTCCATTAGTAATAGATATAGAAGTAAAGAGACTTATTATTTTGCCATCTAATTTATATACATGTTTCTAGTATTTACTGACACACGTATATAAATTAGATGGCCATGCTGAAAAAAGAGAGTCGCCCTTTCTCTAAATCTCAAAGTCGTTAAGAAATATTAAAGAGTGGTTGAATCAACATAGAGTGAGAAAGGCGAGAGAAATACAGAAATAGCTAAGAGAGAGGTGGGTGTGTTCTTCAGTTAATTATAAATTATAACGAATTAAAACAATTAAAACAGATTTTTTTTAAACATAACTCAATTCCAGAACTAAAGTATATTTTAGCATGTATTTTGTGTTATTAAAGTATATAGGAAAGAAGCCCTAGGGAAACAAACGTTGATTAACACACGTTTAGTATAATAATAAGTAAATGCTTATTATTTTACATTGGAGTTCTTTTTTATTACTTTAATTATGTCTGTAATTTCAACAGACAATGGGAGGTGACAGTGGTTTAGTGGTTAACGACACGGACTGACGACCTGGGTGTGCCAAGTTCGAATCCAGCTCGTTCCACAGAAACACTTTTACTTAGGATGTTGGCAACCTTCACGTGGTCCCTCCTGTAAGTACCCGATTTCTTTCTAGAAAGAATTCTGACTAGAAAGATATTGGGGAAACCAATGCCAACAATAGAATCATCTGATTCATAAGATATGAATGAATGAACAAACACTGAATATATAATAGGAATATAGAAATCAGATTCCCTTAAATATTTCATCAGATAGACCCTAAAAATGTCCTTGTAAATCTATTCTTTTTACTATATTTCTGAATCATCCAGTTAATTTTTAAAATACTGCTTTATGAAGAGTAGAAAATGGACCTTGGGTTTACATTTGGACACTGGCAACTCTCAGTTCTCCCCTATTTTGTCCTTTACTTCTCACATTCTATGATGACTGTGTCAGAATCACCATTTTGTAGTAGGGGTTGCTGCATAGATATCCATGCTGGCCTTGTTGGATAAGAAGAAGAAAACGTGTCACCAAGTTTTGGTTAAACGGACAAACTTCTTCCTCTATAATTCAAATCAATTTTATTCAAACAGTTTCATCAACACAACGAATATGGTTCGGAAAGACATATGAAAAATAGGAATACAAAATATGTTGCATCAGGAGACGTCTTACATAGTCGTTTATATAAATCGGTTCTTTTTAAATCAATCGTTACTTACTTCAGTATTCTCGTATACTTTTCTCTTTTTGTATACTGACGCCGGCGTCGGTGCCATCATCATCGCAGTGTGTTGCATTTCGTTACCATCATCATCATCGTCCAGTGTGCTGCCTCTCGTCATTGTCATCGTCATAGTGGGCTGCACCTCGCAGCCACCATCATCGTCTAGTGTCTGTAATCAAACTTTTCATGCAGAGAGGAAAAATGCGAACCCGGTAGAGAATTTAAACTGGGTCTTTATTTGGGAGAGATTTTCTAGGCATACGAATAAAAGTCGCACATTCATTAAATTTGAGAGAGAGGCCAAATTGTTCTTCTTAATTTAATTCTACTTCGTTACCTGGAAAGGAGAGGTGGCAGACCAGTCGCTATCAACTCTTTTAGGAATTAAATTCCCATATTCCTTTCTTTTGAATTACATCTCGATTTTACATCCGATCTGTACGCTTCCAGAAAACGGACTGACTAAAAAACGTCTTTCTTTTCTCATTTCCACGATATCCTAACGTCATTGCTTCAAGGAGGACAGTAAACCTGTCACAACCTGATCTCTAACCTGAGTTCAGGCTTGTTTATATTTTTAGTCCGAGAGCGAACTTGTTCCCCAGACTTTCGTGTCAAGATTTGCACTGGTCCACCTAGATCTAAATCCATATGAGCTGATGTAATCGTTCTTCACATACATACATCCATTATGTAACAGAAGTAAGATTGATTTTAGGTCTTTTATTTCGCCTCTTGCCCAAGTCGTGGCGAGAGGCGAGAAAGGGATATGATATTTTGTGAATATGACCCTCAAAGTCTGACTCATCATAAATTACAGGAAAAGGTTTGGGCAGAAGCGCGATCCTGCACAAAAGTGTCCAGGCCGAACAACACATCAATCGTTCCGCGAGTGAGAACATACAAGTGCAAAAGAAAATAGATCGTAATTATGTAACTGCTACAAATGCTTCTGACAAAGGGGGAAGAATTGCTGTTTTCTGGGTCGGCTGTTGTTTTGAGTGAATGATATGTAGAGATTTTCAATCCTTTCGTATTTAACTGTCAATTTATCCATCTCGTTAATGCTCATCTTCGAGTGTTTTTTGTTTTTATTCCTAGATAAGTACATTAGTACAATTAAAAAATAAATAAAAACGGCCTATTTTTAACGAAATAATTTGTTAAAATGTATATATTACTCTATTTAAAATATATTTAATCGTGTGATAGATTCGTTTTATGAAAACTTTCTTGAAAACAAACAAAGACTCAACACACACGTATCAACTATGTACAAAGGAATACTTCAAAATAAATATAACTAGATGTTCCAACCCGGCGCTGCCCGGGATCCATTATGTTCAAATTTGTTTTGTAAATATTTTTATGTTCTATAACCATGATTTTGTTGTTCAGTTCAGTATCTAATCTAAAGGTAGTGGTTTTTTTTAAGAATGCCTTGATATGAGAAAACTACCGGACCAGATTAAGTATCTTTCTTAATAAATTGTAGTGAAGTACATTAGTTTATCACCAATAACATGGTACAACAATAACAAATGAAAATTGGCTAAAGTTTGTCAGCTTAAATGCTATTTAGGTCCAACTTTTTAAATTCAGACGACAATTTTATTTAAATTATTTTTATATTTTTACTAATGAGTCACTATTTATCAAGACTAAAAAAAACACTCGAGGATAAGGGTTAATGAGATGGATAGATTGACGAATGATGATGAATCCTATGAGAGGATTGGAAATCTCATACCACTCACTCGAAACAACAGCCGACTCAGAAAACAGCAATTCTTTCCCCCTTCTCAGAAACATCGCTCATGAAATGTAAAGACTAAAGGATAAAATAGAAGAGGTAAGTGAGAGTTATGAGGTTGCCGAAAGTAAACTGAAGGTCCACTTTCTATTAAAAGTAAACTCAAGGTCTACTTTCTATTAAAAGTAAACTCATGGTTCACTTTCTATTAAAAGTAAACTCAAGGTTCACTTTCTATTAAAAGTAACTCAAGGGCCACTTTCTATTAAAAGTAAACTCAAGGTCCATTTTCTATTAAAAGTAAACTCAAGGTTCACTTTCTATTAAAAGTAAACTCAAGGTCCACTTTCTATTAAAAGTAAACTCAAGGTTCACTTTCTATTAAAAGTAAACTCAAGGTCCATTTTCTATTAAAAGTAAACTCAAGGGCCACTTTCTATTAAAAGTAAACTCAAGGTCCACTTTCTATTAAAAGTAAACTCAAGGTTCACTTTCTATTAAAAGTAAACTCAAGGTCCATTTTCTATTAAAAGTAAACTCAAGGGCCACTTTCTATTAAAAGTAAACTCAAGGTCCACTTTCTATTAAAAGTAAACTCACGGTTCACTTTCTATTATCCCAAATTAGAAAAATACAATACAGACTCAGCATACCTACTCACCTACACATTTATTCATGGCCCGATAACATGGTAACGATAATATTTTTAAATCTATGTTACTGGACACCTAACCTAGTTTTTCTCAAACTATGCATTATTGCACCTGGACACACACCTAGTGGTTTAAGTAGGAGTGCCACGAAAAACTAGGATTATCTTTTAAGAAATGTGAGAATTACAAATTGAATGACACAATAGAGGAATTTTGTTTTCACCCTAAATCAGGCACATGCCACTGAGATATAAGGGGCTACTATGATTAGAGGACAGATTTATAGGGGGCATTCTAAGTGGGGCGTTGTGAGGCAAGTTGTTTGTTTACATTACATTTAACTCTCTGCATGTTGGTACAATCGAGGAAACAGGGAGTAAAGAGGGAATTCCAAAAACAAACGGTCCGAGGAAAAAAGCTATTAGAGTAGAAATTTTCCTGCCATTTAGGGACCTTTACAGTAAAGATGTGGGATTTTGCTGCTAGTCAGGTTTGTCAAAAGTATTATTTTTTTAAAGATATTTCACCCCAAACAAGGCAGGACGCCACCGTAGACGTAAGGGGCTACTGAGAATTAGGGAGGAGGTTTAGGGTGTCATCCTAAGTTGGGAGCTGTGCAGCGAGATATCTGTTTACATTAGTTTTAAACACCTGCATGTCAGTCACGTCGGGAAACAGGGAGCAGATGATTGAGTTCCAGAGGCCGGCAGCACGAGGAAAGAAGCTGCTGGAGTAGAAGGCTCTCCGGCATCTATGGACCTCCACAGTGAATGGATGGGACCTAGCTGATTGTCGGGTTGTTCTAGTGTATTTGTGTCGAGGGGGCGCTAGAGCAGCTAGTTCATCGGAGCACAATTCATTGAAGTATTTGTAAAACAAGCACAAGGATGCAACATTGCGGCGATGGGACAGGGGCTGGAGCTTGGTGGATAGTGAGGGACCTATTAAGTTGTTGACTCTTTTTTAGACCTTGTCTAAGAGGGAGAGACTAGTGGATGATGCACCAGCCCAGATGTGAAAACAATACTCCATACATGGGCGAATGGTGGCTTTGTAGAGATACAGGATAATGTTAAGTGTGAGGAGTTTACTAGCATGGTAGAGGGAGCCCCCTTTTTTGCAGCAGCCTTGACAATGTCTTCAATGTATTTGTTCCAATTCATGTTACCTGTGAATTTTAGGCCGAGTAGTTTGAATGTTGAACTTTCAGGTAGGGTATGTTGAGGGGGTACAAGTGTAGTAAGTTCATCAGAGCACATTCCGTGGAAGGATTTGTAAAACAAATGCAGGGATGGGACAGGGGCTGGAGCTTGATAGACAGTGCAGGACCTATTAGGTTAGAGACACTTTTTTTGTACCCTGTCCAAGAGGGAGAAATTCACGGTTGGTGCACCAGCCCAGATGAGGCAACAATACTCCATGCATGGTCGAATGGTGGCTTTATACAGATATAGGATACTGGCGGGTGTGAGAAGTAATCTCCAACCTTCTTCAGGTGTATCTTGTCGAACTCAAGAATATTTATTTAATGGGGTAGTTTGCTCTCGTTTCGTCAGCCATGACCAGGTAGAAGTTTTAAGTAATTTGTAATTGTATTCTTAGTCTCGCCTGTACTGAAGATTGAACCTTCAACCACCAGAAGACTATCATTTAGAACTGATTATAACTTAGCACTTTTATCCATTGTGCCATTATGTTAAAGATTCTCGAGTTCAACAAGACTCACCTGAAGGTCAGAGGTTACATCGGCTGAAACGTTGTGAGAATAAGTAGTCCAAATAATACAAATTATCGATCCTCATTTGAAAAATTCCAAAACATAATATTATTCTCATCTTGGATGTTATTCTCACAACGTTTCAGCCGATGTAATCTCTGACCTTCAGGTGAGTCTTGTTGAACTCGAAAATCTTTAAACCACAAGGACACTTGGCACAATGGATAAAAGTGCTAAGTTATAATCAGTTCTAAATGACAATTGAACTCAGGAATCTATACAGGTTCAGCTCGAAATTCTGTATAGATTCCTGAGTTCAACATAAAAATTCCCGAGTTGAAAAGATGCACCTGAAGAAGGTTGGAGTTTACATTGATAGAATAACATCAAAGATGAAAATAATAGTTCGAATTATCTAAATACCATAAAAAGTTCTGAAAATAAAAGGGTTCGATTGTATTTGAAATCCCTTCATAAAACCTTCAGCAAGAATTGATTTAAACTTATGTTAAGAAGAATCAGCATCCCTAATCCATTTATCGTTGTTTTAAACGATCGATTCCACTGAGTTATCGATTGTTTCCATTTCAATTGCTTTTTAAAAGAAGAATTCTACTCTCAAAAAAAGCTTTATCCGTTTTGGTACAGTTTTATGTGAAGCATTTCATGATTTTTATGATGATGATGACGACGACAACGACGACAACGACTACAATGGTAGTCAACAGAACAAAAAAAGGGGTGAAAAAACAAATAGGCAACAAATAAATGTTACCAAAGACAAGATAAGTTACTTTTCTACCTACCTGGATAAGTTTATTTGTGTTTTAACTTATTTTAAAGTGTTTTTTTTGTTGTTCGAAACAAACCTATTGTCCACTCTGTTAAGTTAGAACGAAAAGAAATGGCTGCCCATAAGCCCTGCACACGGACGCTTGATAATCGCTCAAAAATCAAAAAATAAACAAAATAATCGTAGAACATTGAATTTTCGCACAATTGGTGAGATTTATTGGATGTGATCATCATCATCATCATCAGCATCATCATCATCATCATCAGCAGCAGCAGCAGCAGCAGCAACAGCAGCATCATCATCATCATCATCATCATCATCACCACCACCACCACCACCACCACCACCACCATCATCATCATCAAATACAAAACCCGTGAGAAGGAGGATAGAGAATTCAGCGGGTGTAGTTAGATTCCCAATTGCCTTGGCTAATTCGTCTATTGTAATGTCATTCTATACGTCAAACCATTTTCATTTTATCTCTATTTATTAACCAGTTGTAGCTCTGTCTGTTTGTTCACAAACTTTTCGTACGCTTTTGAAGATAGAACCCCATAACTATCTATATTCTAAAATCACCTCATTACATTCTACACCAAGTTCAAACCCAATCGGATCTACTTCTACACTCCACACGGGTGTATGAATGGGTAGTATAACAGGCGACAGACTAGCGTCCTGTCATGGGGCCGGTTCAGGCCACCTGTCCAGTTTAATGCTATAAGATCGAAAATAAGCATCAAACCCAAGAGTCTCTTGAGCTGAGAAAGAGACTAATACTACTACTACTACTACTACTAATAATAATAATAATAAGACACCTACTAATACTATTACTACTGATATTTATACTACTACTGCTAAGACTACTAATAATATTACTACTGCTGATACTACTAATAATAATTTTGCTACTACCATTACTAATACTACTACTACTACTACAATTACTACTACTGATAATACTATTACTATTACTAATAATAATTCTATTACTACTACTAAGACTACAACCTACTACTACTATTACCTGACACTGATCTTCCCCAATTGGTGCTAGTTTTTTTGTCATCTGTGGGGCAGCTCTATTTGAGCGTATTGGGGGTTAGCTTCTATTATAGCTACTTCATCCAACGATAGGTTTTGTTATTTCGTTCGAACATAGTGACATCGGGGGGGGGGGGGACTGCATTGGTACTGTAATAGCCTCTCATGGAGGGGGAGGGGTATTGGCGGATGTGCATAGCAAGGACCTAGCAGAATAGTTTAGTGCAGTCTTATGTAAAGCATTTGTGCTTATCGTAATCTTTTCAATCGTCAAGAGTATCAAATCCAAAAACAGAGAGAAAAAGGAGAGAGTAACTTTCTTGCAGCAAATGAAGAAATGTCTTTTACAAATATGGGGCTGGCTATAATTCTTGCCGAAAATAATTCCATATGAATATAAAATAATAACTAAGTGGACTTTTATATAACATAAAGTTATCTGATCTGATTTTCAAAGTCAGGACGAAATAACATTTAAACTGACAAATCAAATTTTGCTTCTGACTAGCTAATTTGCATTTGTTATTGTTATTTGATGAGTGTGTAGAAATGATGTTGAAAACAGTGTTTTCCACACGAGGCTAGAGTAAGTATAAGATTAGAGTAGTGGAAAATTCCATTAGAAGTTAACAGACTAGTATTATGATTACGTCACAGGATATTACGTCATAAGAGGAAGTACGTGGTAGAGAAGCAAGATCAATTTTGCTTTATTTTGGTTGTATGACATCAAAGTGAGCAGACATCCTTTTCGAGGTCCCCTACCCCTATGAGGGACGAAACCTGAAATTACAGCCCATCTAGATGTACATTGCAGTAAATTGCTGGGAGAAAATAAACTAAACCCCAGAAGCAAATAATGGCTTATTTGTTGTTTTTAAATTCTTCCCATTATTAAGTTATTAGAAGGAAAAGAGAAAAATAAGCAGAGAGACGAAATATCCACAGAGCAATTTGTGATGTGCCAACAGAACAGGACTCCAGACAGAACACCGACTTGAGATGTTTCTTGAAGTCTGGGATCAAAGAACACCTCATTACATCGCATTGCGTTATTATGATAACATACTTAGCTACAATTTACTTTTAAAATTACTTGTCAGGCTCAGACGACTGCTACTATGAAACATTTTTAAATAATCACCTAAAAATAAAAATCAGCAAGGTGGGTATCTGATTATAAATTGAAGAATTGTCTACATTAAGTTTCAAAATGTGCAAACAAATACAAATTAAAAAGGAAAATACCTTAACTGCATCCCGGGCATCACCGGGTAGGTACAGCTGGTTGATTATATAGTAACAAAGAGGTGTTTTGGTTGAGGTTATAATAAATGTTTTTAAGGAGTAGATAGGCTTTGCTTATCACCCGGTCTTTGCACTCCTTCTTTGTCTATTAGCCAGGCGCAGAGATACTAGTGCAAGGACACCTCAAAGACATCCAGTGTTTGGCTTTGTTTCCTGACTAGCACAATGAACGTCGTCTCTCTTTCTCTCTATCTGGACAACTTGGGAAAAAAAATTTGTCACTAAGTCTCACATGACTAGTCTGGGTCGCTCTTGTTCCGACTGGTTGAGGGTACAGGTTAGACAGCTTGTCTGGCTGCTTTTTCCGACTGATAGTACAGCAGCCTTAACTCTTAGAGTGACTGCTCTATCAACAGTTGTATAACCGTGGGTAACTGTAAGTGTCATGTAACGCATTGAAAGGGACCCTACAGTTATTCCTGATGGGCTTTCCTGAAGCCACAACCCCATGGATCAAGTCTCGACTAATGGTCTGGTTGTGTGAGCTTATTGGCACCAAACAATTTCACAGAGGTATCTGAATTTTTACGAAGGACCTCCACCCCCTTTTTACCTAATTTGCATAAAACTAAATTAAACTAAATATAGACCACATTACGACTTCTTAATCCTTTGTTTACATACAAATATATAAACATATACCTAACTTTATATAAATAGAGAAAAGCCTTAAATTTAAAAAATAAAAAGACGAAATCCAAAATTAGTTGCCATTGTAATTCACTACAGTTAATTCCAATAGCCCAAAATGGAACATTTGAAGCGTCCTTAACAGTCTGATTTTGATCTAACCCCATAAATGGTCGAAAAGCGTTGGAAACACTGGATATTAACCTTTGAGAATTGTGTCAAGACCTTTTATGCCGAGAACTGACTGATAATTAAGTTGTAACTACTTACAACCTACTCATCACACGTGACCTACAAATTTATTGACGGCCGTTGTATGAGGAAGCAGTCAAATTTCTCCACAACACGCATATCAAACCAGAACCAAATACAAGATTTGAAGAATATGGATATACTAAATAGCTACTTGCCATCGAGAAAATAGTGACCAAGCTATCATTTTAAAAAAAAAATTTTTTTTAACATGATTCACCCCAAACAAGGCAGGACGCCACTGTAAACGTAAGGGGCTACTGAGAAAAAGGTGAAAGGGGAGAAGGATTGGTGGTTCATTTATTTTGGTAGAAATATGGGGATGGAATATGAAAATATATACAGTGTGTGTAAGGTATTTGAGGACGTCCGTTATTTTTATTATGGCAAGAATATTATTTGACTTTATATTTTCTATATTTCATAATAATCAGTGGAAGCCCCTATATCATCATGGTGTCCGTTCAGGCTTGAGAGACAATGGATACACTCTGTAAGTGCGGCTGTGCATGTAATTGTGAAGCAAGTGTTGCACAATTCCAATCACACCTCTCCTGAGTTGGCACTGCTTGATTTCAGTGGTCAAAGAGAAATCCAAGATGACTGGAAACAATGTCGAGATAAACGGAGAGCACATACAGCACCTGGTATTTCCAAATAGTCACTCATTTAGTACTAACCAGGTTCAATGTCGCTTAACTTCGTTGATCTAACGAGAACCGATGTGTCAACGTGATTATATCGTATATTGGAAGCCCCTATAATTACACAACAAATGAAGAGGCATACAATGTGTGTAGGGTGTTAGGGGGACGTGCGTTATTTTTATTACAGAATGAATATTATTTGATTTTATATTTTCTATATTTCAGAATTATCAATGACATCTATCTCTTTCCTTATTGCAATTTGTTTTGCTTTTCTCTTTTAAACTGTGCCAGTTTTTTGGGATTTTTTAAAATATTAATTTTAGGGAACTAACTCTTTATGGACGATTACAGAGTTACGTTTCTTTTTATAAGATAGTGGCCATTTGAAAATAATTCCTACCCGTACAAAGTATTTTCTGGGAGGAATTAAATCGAATTACATTTTATTCTTCTTAACAACATGCTGCAATGATCCACAAGATAAAGTGGCAAACCAGAATCAAATATTGACTTTGTAAGAAGAAAGCTATTGATGAAAAAGAAACGATAATGAAACTGACTTTACGTTATATATTAGATATATACTATCTATGTTACACATGCCCCTATATACATTACCTAAGAATTGGTTTAATGTTTCTAGTGTTATAGTACAAGCATTCGTACATACATACATGCATATTTAATAGATCTTCCTTTTATTATGTATGTATGTATGTATGTATGTATGTATGTATGTATGTATGTATGTATGTATGTATGTATGTATGTATGTATGTATGTATGTATGTATGTATATCTCTCTATCTCTCTCTGTCTATCTCTCTCTTTCTCTCTCTCTCTCTCTCTATATATATATATATATATATAATGTATAGAAAATCTTATATGATTTTTCACTCTATATATCATGTATTGTAATATTATATACCTTCTTGTGTGGTGGCAGTGGTGAAGTAGATAACGATATAGACTTACCTGATCATAGAAAGAAATAAAGAAACCAATGCCAATAACAGAATCTATCTCGTATAATAAAAAACCGTACCATGATGATTCATACGAATTTACGCTTTTTTATATATCTTCTTATGATATGCGAAAGCCAACATAATATTGCAAATGAATAAGGAAGAAAAGAAAGAGAAAAGAAAAAAAAGAAGAAAAGAATGGCGAATAGGAAAGTGTAGGAGAAGCAAGGGAGAAATTAATTTCTGGTCATCTTCTAGAAGTGGTAAAATGTACCTTTATTTATTGTCATATATATTTCATATCAGATTAGATTAGATGAAACATTCGACAGTTTATAAGCATTATTTAATAGAAAATAAAAGAAAAAATAATTTCCTGTTTATTAAAAATATTTTTAAAATAAATTTTTATAATTGTTTTTTTTAAATTATTCATAAGTTGCCTCATAGCACTCATGATAATATACCCTAATAAAAGTCTCACTGACTGGTTATATCTTCTTCTTCTTCTTCTTCTTCTTCTTCTTTCTATATGAAGTAAAATGAGATTTCCCCTATTCCATTGGCCAGAATAGCTTAATAAACAAAAGCTAAATAATTTTTTTTTTTTAATTTCGTCATTAATTTTTGCCTTAAATTGGTCCATGAAAAATAACCCATTTTCAATCACATTAAACGATTTAACTATTTAGTTCGGATCTATATTTTATTTTTGTATTAGTCACAAATAGAAGAAAGGGGAGGAGAACTTATCCCAAGTCACATATACTCTTCCTACCACTCTACTGAGTTCAAACAGTTCATAAGAAATATTTTAGCTGGACCTTTACTCTGCAGTCAAATAATATTAAAATACATTTTTTTACTTGGTAACAAATAATAATATATTATTTTATTCAATTTTTATTACGTATTTAGAAACTCTATTGATTTTAAAAAGATAAAATAGGTAACTCTCTTAAATAATTTTTTATCTTCAACATGCTTTATTTATTCTTGCTGTATAAACCATCATGGCAACTATACACTACGTGGACATGGGAGATAATTTTGAATTCATAATTATTTGAAAAGTGTATCCATGCCTACCATGGGAATGCTGGTAAGCTTTCTAACTATTTTCTTTCTATTTAACTAATATTAATATTAAACGAATATTACATTTTAATTTATCATGGAAATATATATATATTTTTATGTTATTCGTTCATCCTCCTCCCATATTTGCATAGGGGACATTTGTCTGTTTTCACCAGTACAGTAATATTACCGATTCCACATACTGTCTCGCGGTGCCACTCCCAGACAGCATCAGGTACAACTAGTGAGTCAATAAAGAACTTTTAATACTTTGTGTCTATACCGTCTCACTTCTGCATGGAGTTGATGTGAAGACTTACTTGAGACAGGCTGAAGAGATGAAGGGACGAAGAGACGTCTTGTCCGGTTGGTTGTTCTGCTCGGTCGAATTAGTAGTGATCCTTCAGAAGGTCGTCATGTGCCATAATCATTTTTCCTTAATTAGTTCATACCAATCAAGCAGGTGACTCCAACTGACCATCTAAAAGCACACCTATTTGATTCCTCCCTGACTAAGGCCACCAACGCTGCGTGTTGGTTCAGATTTGTGCTAGAACCATAGCGCTGAAAATCAAAGATCGTCAGACACTCTTTTCTTGTAAAAAGCCGGCAAATAATTCAATAAACATCAGGTTGAAAAAGATGATAAATTTATTGAGTCGTATGCCATTAATCATTCTACAATTAATTAATCAATTACGGCTGTATTCTTCCCAGTGTTATAATCGAAACAGACTCTCTAGGAGAGTAGAAGGTGAACCTTGGGTTTACTTTCGGCAGCCTCGTAACTTTCACTTCCCTTATTTTGTCCTTTAGTCCTCGCATTCCATGAGCGATGTTTCTGACAAAAGGAGAAGAATTGCTGTTTTCTGGGTCGAATCTATCCATATAACACTTATCGTTGACTAGTTTTTGACCTTGAAGTAGTATTTTTTTAGCCTCTTACATCAAATGGCTTCATGCCTTGTCTGGAGCGATTTCCATAAAAACAAAATTTTAAGTGAGGGGGAGAGTATATTTGCTAACCGTACAGTTTATTAGATTAAACGTTTGTTAACTCATATGAACACATCTTGTTTCTTGATGGCTTCAATCGAAACTGCCAGAAATTCTTCTCCAAAAATCCTATCGCCTTCATACATATGACGTCATTTCCCCTCTGTCGTATTCTTATTTCTGTTCTCACTATCATATATTCCCGGTCTTGCTGATCTATGTTATCCTTTGTCTAGAACACATCTTGTCTCATAACCTAACCGCTAATATATGTACTAGATAATTTGTCTACTCGAATACTTTGTAGTCAACGGTCTGGATCATTAGTTCGCGCCAATAATTAACACAAGTAATTTTTACCCAAAATATATGCTGTTTATTATTTAGCCTCGGTACAAATTTTGGGCAAAGAGAAAGAGAGAGAGAGAAGGGGGAGAGAGAGAGACAACTAGTGATTTTTATGCCTACATTTTAACGTCTCTTTCGTTTCGTTTCTAAGCAAAATATCCCCACTCCCAGCATGCTAATCGATCATGTGCTCCTTGACTTTCGCTCGTCGTCTTCTGCACACGTTTCCCATGCATGTCACCTTTGAACTTGTGATATCTTGTCACTTTACTTTCGATTTCCGCCGTTAGAAAGGGTTAAGCCTTGTTTTAAGGCCACCAGTATGCAACATTTGAATAGTTTGTTTTTCTATTTAATAATGTTTATAAATTTTATAATAACAATTACATTTGTAACCATTCTTATGAGGTAACTATTAAACTATAAATTATTATATCTTTGTCCAGATAGTTATGTAATGAGTGTAGTCATCTTCTTCCAATCCAAAGGTTAAACCTTTAGTCATTCTTCTCTGTGCGCAAACATAACCTGTACAACCAAAAGAGCTCATCTGCAATCTACAAGGTCTTTAATACTTTTAATCTTCAGTTTAAGTTAAGTCTGATTGGCTCATAAACCAGCAAAATCACGGTGTGTGGAAAATAAATCCTTGTTATTAAGTGCTCCTAATTTATTACTAAAATATAATTTTTACAAGAAATGAATATAAGAAAGTGTATAGCATAGGGTTTTATTTAGTATTCAATATGGATGCCAGCATTCGCCACTAGCTTCTCAAACCGTCTGGGAACCGCAGATTAAATACTCAGCATGCTGTGTTCGAATCCTGTCAGATCCATAGCACCACTTTCACTATGGATGTTGGCAATCTCCATGTGGTTCCTCCTGTGAGTACCTGATTCTAAAATAAGGCAATCGAGGAAACCAATGCCAACAAGATAATCAAGTAGGTTTTAAAAAATAGCTGATTCATACGAAAAGAATAATAATTATAATCAGCTATAATATATTGGAAAGTTATTTTAATGGGTTATGATATAATGGGGTATTTTAATTGCAAAGTTGTTTTAATGGGGTATGATATAATGGATTATTTTAATGGGGTATGATGTAATGGGTTATTTTAATTGCAAAGTTATTTTAATGGGTTATGGTATAATGGGTTATTTTAATTGCGAAGTTATTTTAATGGGTTATGATATAATGAGTTACTTTAATTTCAAAGTTATTTTAATGGGTTATGAAATAATGGGTTATTTTAATTGCAAAGTCGGTCAGTTGTACACCAGATTATCATCTGTGACAATAGAGAATTTCTTGGACATTTTTGTATCAACAATTTGTATAATAACCAATACAACACTTAAGAAAAGAAGTTTCCACACTTTGACGTCACCAGACAACAAAACAACAAAATCAAATTGATTTTATTTCGACACATAAATCCTCAACGAGATTACATTTATTAGTAAGTTAAACACTCCTGAAATTTCAGATAAAAAGTTGCTGAGAACTAAAGTAAGACAGAGTTTTGCTTGGCCTAAAGAAAGGCACATTTTAACTCCAAACTATGATCTAAAATTGAACGAAGAATAACGTAAGCTTTTTGAAACGCGCTTACGTGACACTTTTTCCTTGTAAAAAGCAGGCAAATAATTCAACAAACATCAGGTCGAGAAAAATGATGAATTTATCGAGTTCTTATGTAAGAATTATATTTCAGTAATAAATTAGGAGCAGTTAATAATAAGAATTTACTTTCCACACACCTGTAATTAACCCAGAAAACATATGCAAAAGCATAAACCAATCGATTGCTGATCTAGTATGTCTGAATGGAATGGTGAAAGAGTGCAGAAAAAAAGGTAAACAACAAAAAAGACGGCATGATAATATATATTTTTCGATTTCCAGATCAATCAGTAGTCAGAAACAGAATATCTTGGAAACAGTTGAGACATGATCGATCGTATTCTGCAGGATGTCTAGAAAGAATGGCGGAAGGGAGCAGAAAAATAGATGATAACTTATGTCCCAAAACTTCCAGATCAATTAGTGAGCAAAACAAAATAGTGAGAGGCAGAATGTCTTGGATACATTATAGATCATATTCTGCAAAATGTCTAGAAGGAATGGTGGAAGGGTACATAAAAGAGATATATTGAGAGGATAGTGTGATAATGTATGTTGCTAGACTTCCAGATCAATCACTCTGCTAAACAAAATAGTGAGTGACAAAATATCTTGGAGACACTTTATACATGATAGAGTATTTTGAATGATGTCCAGAAGGAATGGTGGGAGAGTACAGAAAAGGGGGTTAATCACAGAGAATATGGTGTGATAACATATTGGGTTGGACAAAAATTTGTTAGTTTTTTAAATGTCATCTTTCCGGCCTACTAAAGATCGTTTTAGATCCATATTCTTCAAATCCTGTATTTGGTGTAGTGAGTATTTTGACGTCAGTGTGTAATAAGCCTCTGATCAGAGGAGTTCTTACATTTTTGCTTGTATTTCAGGCCTTGAAATGGAAGATCAAGCAGAGCACTACCGACATCTGATGCTTTTTTACTACAAAAAAGGAAAAAAGTTACAGAAACCTGCCTAAAAATATGTCATGTGTAAGGGGAGGATGCTGTTACAGAACAAATGTGCCAGAAATGGTTTGCTTGATTCCGAAAAGAAATTTCGGCCAAAGATGATCGACAATGACTAAGTGAAAGACATAGTTGAACAAGATTACCGTTTGACAACCAGACAAATCGCAAACATTCTCAAGATTTCCAAATTGAGCATGGAAAATTAATTTCATAATCTCGGTTATATTTCTAAACTTAATGTTTGGCTTCCTCCTTCCTAAAAAAAATGAACGAACTTTTTGGCCAACCCAATATGTTTCTGGATATCCAGATCAATCCAACTAAACAAAAGTAGTAAGAGAGGAGGTCTTGGGGATAGCTAATACATGATAGAGCGTATTCTGCAGAATATCGAGAAGGAATGGTGGAAGGGTGCAGAGAAAGATGTATACCACAGAGAAGATGGTATGATAATGTATGTTCCTAGACTTCCAGCTCAATCAGTCAATTAAACAAAATAGTGAGAGACAGAAAGTCTCAGAGAAAGTTAATATATAGCAGTCATAAATAATTACTTTTTTTCTCTTTTGGAGAACTGTCCCTGTTAGACGATTTGGTCACACACTGACCAATCAGCTTTCAGGGCGCATTTATTTCATTCATCTCTTGAACGACTACTTCAGACCCTTTTGGGAATCGCGGCTGTCAACAGAGAGTTTCTTGGAAGCAATCAAGAAAGGTACCCCCGTCCTCTCTCCTTCCTTCATCCACTGGATTACCGAGAATCAACTATCTTCACTCGAAGATGAGCTGCTCGCTTAATTTCGGCAGCTAAAGAAATTTCTTATTTAATTTCTTCCCTTGGACATTGTCCTAACCTTGTCGAGCTATAATCAACGGTATAGGTAACCTGAATAAATACTTGTTCGTTGTTGTTCATAAAAAAGGTTGTGTTTTCCTTCGCGTGACGACCCTTTTCGTTTTACATACAAATAATATTATAGGAGTTAGTCTTAACATTCTGTGCTAAGAACAGCTCCTATAAATCAAGGGAGGCGCGAGAGCGCTCTATCCCTTAATAGACTTTACGAATGGCCTATGCTGGAAATCTCATTTCTTTGATCAATCATAACTCAAAAACCAATAAAGCAAATTAGTTAAAACTTTGCACAAAATTTTTATTTGATAGGTTCTATAAGTGTGTAGAATTTCAGCATCATTAGTCAAGGCAACCCAGAGATCCAGAAAGTTCAATCATGAATGAAATCATGTTATCTGTGTGTACGTACGTACGTACGTACGTACGTATGTGCCACCCTGTATCTCATCAACTATTTGATGGATTCAGCTGATTTTTGGCATAGATAGAGGTTCTAGGGTCTAGTTGATGGCATTTTAATTTCAGTTTACTATATACCTTAGTTTTCTAGAAAATTCAAAAAAAACTTTAAAATGACCATTGTATTGAGACATAGCCTTTACAAAAGTAGTGACATTCCATGAGAAATGCCAGTATACTGAAATCATATGCCCTTAATAGGGTTAAGATGAAAATTCATATACACTAAATGTACAAAAGCAAGGAAATTCCCAAATTTTTACACTTTTATTGTCATTAAGGGTATGACTACATATCAACCAAACCATTTCATTATCACATCACTACAGTATAAATCTACATGCATGAGTGGATGAAGTGTGTGAGGTGCGCTGAAGAAAAATTCCTACCAGTAAAATACATAGCCCTGTTGTGCTCGCATACTCTTAATGACAATAAAAGTGTAAAAATTTGGGAATTTCCTTGCTTTTGTACATTTAGTGTATATGAATTTTCATCTTAACCCTATTAAGGACATATGATTTCAGTATACTGGCATTTATCATGGAATACATGATAGACAGTATTCTGCAAAGAAATTACGTGAAGAAACCATTTAATAATGATGATTCAAAGTTGATCACTTGTTTACCTTGTGATGACAATTACTTCAGCTAGTAAAGTCAAAATTAATTTTTTTCTGCCAATCTTTGGCGGGCATAAAGTACACATTTAGCAAAGACGCAATTATTTGCACACAATAAACAAAAGCCGGCAACCAGGAATTATTCTGCGATTGTTATGGCATTGTGAAATTTAAACTCAAGTCAGAAATAAATTATAGATTCCTCCTCGAAAGCAATTGTTTATGGCATGCTTCTTCTGGCAAAGCTTTGTGAAAAGTAATAAAGCAATAAACAAGCGGGAAAGAAAGGAAAAAATAATGGACAAAAAATAAAGACGTTGTTCTATTTTTAGGTCAGTTGAATTGTTTAGGTAAACAGCGGGAAACAAAATAGAAGTGGGCGACAGGAAGAGAAAACAATTACGATTCTAAGTGCACACTCGCAGTTTCATTACTTACATTGCATTTCTTCAAACTATTATCCTCATCAATGTTTCTGCTTTCGAAGAGCACATTAGCTGAAACATAAATATTTTTTTTGTGTATTATTTGTATTATTCGAACTATTATTCTCATCTTGTTTGTTATAATCACAACATTTCGGCCGAGATTATGTTTTGGAGATGAGGATTAATAGTTTGGATTATTTTGCTTATTCGAACTACTGATCTCATCTGCAAAGACCCGTGGCGGAACGCATAAAAGTGTTAAGTGAGAATCTTCTGGGGGTTGAATGTTCGATCCTCAATACAGGCGATACTAAGAATACAACTTTTTTTTATGGAAGTCGCTCCAGACAAGGCATGAAGCCACTTGATGTAAGGAGCTAAAAAAATAATACTTCCCGGTCAAAAACTAGCCAACGATTACGAATTACTTAAGACTTTTACCCAGTAATGGCTGACAGAACATGGATTAAAAAAAGGGTTCCGTTTGAAATTCCGTACAGATTCCGGAATTCGACATAAACATTCCTGAGTTCGACAAGACACACCTGAAGAAGGTCGGAAATTACATCGGCTGAAACGTTGTGAAAATAACATCCAAGATGAAAACAGTAGTCCGAATAATCCAAATAATACAAATTTCGGCCGATATAACCTCCAACTTTCTTCCGGTGCATCTTTCCGAACTCCGTAACTTTCTAATCGAACTTGGGAATCTTTATATCAGACTCGGGAATCCGGACAGAATTCAAAAATGGTAACAAAAAAAAATAGTAATTCTATAGTAATAAGTAGTAAAAAATAAATTTGTATGAATCGGCAATGTGCGACTTTGTTAATCAGCTTGATTCTGTTGTTGGAATTTGGCTTCCTCGATTCTTCATAGAATCATGTACTTACAGGTGGGACCACGTGAAAGTTTCCAACATCCATAAGTGAAAATGGTGCTATGGAACCGACTGAATTCTAACTTGGCATACACAGGTCGTCAGCCCATGTTGTTATCTACTTTACCACTGCCATATCCCATTATTTCATTGAAAATAAGATATATAGTTTCGTTTTTATACTATTGATCTTACTTATATTACATCAAATGCCATTCATAAATGCAATTGTATTTATATATACAGACAAATGGCAGTTCATAAACTGAATGTGATGGTTGATTTGCACATGGATAAAAAAAATTTTTTTTTAATATACTAGCAAATATACCCCCCCCCCTTCCGGTCGCATATTTTTGCTTGGTTGGAAGCATTATGTAATTCTGAAAGTACTACGTACAATACGTAGATATGTAGTTAAAGCAAAATAAATTGTTTTGGACTATTAAAAGAATGTCCAACGCTATTGATAATCTTTATCCATTCATTTATTCATTTTTTATTATTGCTTATGTTTGAATTCATGTTTTGAAACATGACGTAAATCATAAATCTATGATGTCACACCAAAGCTATTATTATTTTGTTATGGTCATTTTGTAAGCACTATTTATAAGAAAGTCCAAATAGCTTAGTTGGTGGAACGTTAAACTGAAGATCTCATGGTTTCAGTTTCGATTTCCGGTCATGGGAATTTATTATTTACTATTAATGCAATAGTACTTCTCTATTTCTAATCTGTTGATCTTTTAACGGTTGTAACTGAGCAGATCTGTCGGTGTAAAAATAATTCAGGAGAGGGTAGGGCCGTTACGCTTGATATTTCAAATACCATAATCCTGAAGTTTGTGTAGAGTACCAGAGTGTGGCATTCTGGTACTCTACACAAACTTCAGGATTATGGTATTGGTGGTGAGTTTCTTGACATTATTTGGGCTTTTCTTTCTGGTCAAACCTTGCGAGTAACTTTGGATAGTGTTTCTTCATTTTGCTTTCCTGTCAATGCTGGTATTCCTCAGGGTTCTATTCTAGGTCCAACACCGTTTCTTCTCCATATAAATGATCTTCCAGAATATATTATTCAGAAGATTAACATGGTTACTACAGATACAACTCTCTATTTTGGTTTTGCTTCTCGCCCATATCCCTAGGATCAGTTGAAATACGCAGCTGATTTAGCAGTTGACCTGGGTTCAGTTGTAAATTGAGGGAAGAAATGGCTTGTTTTGTTTAACCCTGTAAAGACTCAGCTTGTGTCTTTCAACCGTCGGCATGTCTCTTTTCTTCCTAAGATTCTCATGGATGGCTCTGCTCTTGAGGAGAAATCGACTGTAGCTTCTTGGTTTTTCTTTCTCATCAAATCTTTTTTGGAGTTCATATATTAGATCTATTGCTCTTTCTGCCTCTCGTAAAGTCGGTTTCCTCCATTCTACTTGATGTTGTTGTCTTCTTGTTGATAACAATGGTCGTAAATGTTATTAATAAAGAACAGCACAAAATAACAAAGAATCCAGACGTTTTTTTTCTTCTCAAATATACATCATCCTCGACTCATTAGGGGAATGGAGCGTTGTCAGGAAACCGACTGCTCTCTCCCATGGCCCAGAAAAAAAAAGAGAGAATAACTGATCAACTTATTCGCTACATCTCATACCGGACTTCTTCTCCATGATATAACTTCCAGTACATGTAGCTCTAACTCAAACTTTTAGCTTCTAATGGAATCTTCCATTCTCTGTTGAATTTTAAACTTACATGGAAAATTTCCGATTAAAACCTTCCGCTAAATCCCCGCTCCCCAAAAAATGAGATTCTACTTTTTTGAGGCGATTATTTTATTTTACTAATTTAGAATTAAGAGTGGGGATCAGTTTCGTAAATTAATTTAACGCAAAATGATCTCCCATTTCCGGACCGTTCCAGCGTTTGAGGGCAGTTAACAACATTTTTTACCAGTAAACCTAAGTTTGAGTTGCTACTAGTTCAGGTCAGGTTAAAGTGTTGCAGGGGCCAGTCGGTGGTTGATCGGTCTTACAACTAAGAAAGAGACACAGACAAAAATACGCCAATGGCAAAGAAGATAAAAAACTTGTGTGTGCAGCAAAATATAACGGTAGCATTTATTTCATGTGACCGTTATGAAGAGTTTATGATTCAGTGATTCGACAAGAAAAGATTGATCGTTGCCGTAGGAAGATGTTGATGATTGCTATCCAAGCCGGAGAGTCCTTTGGATGATTATGGATCAGTTGATGGCTGCTACTGCTGACTGGGTACGTCGTGGTAGGTCAAAGTGCGGTTTCATCTGGCAGCGATTCGAGGAGAAAACGCTGCTGCTGCTGGATGTTGTCGTTGTAATGTCTAGCAAAGATTCATGGAGTAAAGGTGTGGTCGGGGGAGAGGTGTATCCATTATATACTGTATTGCTGGCTGCTGCTGGTACAATACTTTGATGAAATCTGATTAGTTGGCTTGAGTGACGATATGGGCAGAAAGAAAGAAAGTGTGTTGTTTTTTTCACACAGGTTAAGGTATTCAAGGATTTAACATCAGGTTTTGTTAAGAGTGTCGGGTCATAAACAGGATCGGCACGACAAGGGTCAGTGTTAGGATTAGGTTAGAAGACCGTATTGAATGCTTTTTAAAATTTAATCAAAAGTGTTTATGATTTTGTCACCACAAAAATTCACAACGATAATATTGTAGCATCTATGATCGAATGCCTTGCTGGATTTTATTTTTTACTTTTATATAACCGCATAGACCGTCTATGTTCTATATGTGGGCCCCAGTAATCGAATCCACAAAGTTTACAGAATGGTTCACATGTTCGTGAATATATCTGTTTGGCAACTGTCCACTGGTCGTAAATTATTGTCGTTTCTGGAAGTATATATTTCTGAATACTTTGTCTCTCACATAGTCATTCAATGCGAATTACAATAAATAAATAGAAATAAAAAATAATATCAACTATGAAAGAATTTAAAGTACATGGTACAAATCAGTGCTCTAAATAAGGTAATAATCGGGTAAAAATTGACTTAACATCAGTAAGAGGAGGCAATACAAAATGGAGAATAACCGAAACGAAATTGCTCCAGTCAAGAAAGTTCAATAGCACCCAATAAATATTCTCCATCTTTGCAGACCAACTCATGGAGAGCAAGCATGTAGCAGTGATTAAGTGTATTTTACTGTATTTGTTTTGCGATTTATGTATTTTCCTTTGGCGGAAGAATTATGTTACAGAAATAAATTGGCTGAAGTGTGCGCCAATTTCAGTGGAGTGATACAATATTCTGGATTACTTAGACCAAATAACAGAATCGAATTGCAAAAGACAGCTTGTGCTACGACTTCCTACCGTCAAGACATTCCTTCATATCCCACAGGAAGATATACTCAAAATAACTTTTCATGATGTGAAGACTTTCAACTGTTCTTGTTTATAACTATGATTCCACTTTTGTAACACAATTAAAAGAAATTACATCTTATAAGGGATTACGTCATTTTATTTTTTATTATTTTTTATTATAATTCGGCATGCAGAGGTATCATAGAGTTGATACGTGTAATTGTGTAACGTGTTTGATGGCTGCTACTGCTGACTGGGTATGTCGTGGTAGGTCAAAGTGCGGTTTCATCTGGCAGCGATTCGAGGAGAAAACGCTGCTGCTGCTGGATGTTGTCGTTGTAATGTCTAGCAAAGATTCATGGAGTAAATAAAGTTATTATCTAGTAAATAATAATAATGATATTTATTTTGCTATTTAGATCTTGTGTTTTGCTATGTCTGTGTAATTCTGTGTGCGTTTTATTTGTGAAACCGTCTTTTAGAGGGTGATTTTGGGATAGAAAGCTATACTCATCAATGAAATAGGGAGAAAATCACTGTTTTATGATAAAGATTACATCGTCATATATCATTATTTATGCCTTCTGAGTAAATAACTTTACTAACACCTACAGCGATCCTTAATCCACTTTATAAGCATATATTATAGGTCTGAGAAACTCAAGTAAATTCGTTGTCTTTAAAATGAACTGTATGATGATGTCACAAAGATATGTGTCCTATGAAGAAGACTTCCTGGTGAACGTGGGTGGAAGTCGTAGTAAATATGGGCGTAAGAGCGAAAATTCCTCCGACTGTCTGTATGAATGACTATCTCAGAAGAAGATGTTGAGCCGGATAAAATGTAAAAATTATTGAAAGCGAACGATACAAACACATATTTTCAGAAAACACACATCAAGAAATGGTCTGAATCGATACGAAAGCAGATTTGCATATGCAGCTGTTGGATGGAAAACTATGCTCATCAATGAACTAGGGGAAAAAACATTTTATTTTATAATAAAGATTACGTCGTTATATATATCATTATTTATACTTTCTGAGTCAATAGCTTTACTATCACCTACATCGACCCTTAATCCACTATATAAGCATGAATTGGAGTCAGAGCAACAGAAGTTAATTTGTTGTCTTTGACCTACTTAAAATACTACTGTTTAAATGATTGCTCTAATTCGGCATGCAGAGGTATCATAGATTATATAATGTTTAACGGGGTCAACACTGAAGTTCATGAAAAGTAACACAATAAGGTCAAATAAGCTATTTCATATAGGAGTAGATCTTCAATACAAAATGCAGAGAAATCTTTAAAATCGCAAACCAGATCGGATCAGGTAAGACTGCTTTTGTACTATAATCCGATCCTTGGCTATTACCCTCTTAACTTTTTCCCTCCCCTTCCTCTTTCTGCCTCTTTCTATCACCCTCTCTTTCTGCCTCTTTCTATCGCCCTCTCTTTCTGCCTCTTTCTATCGCCCCCTCTCTCTCTCTCTCTCTCTCTACTGGAAAAAAATCGTTGACAGATTACATAACATTAAAAATTGATTTAAATCTGGACCGCCTCTAACTAATTCTGTTCCTGTTGACCCCCAAAACAATTAATATTTTTAAAAAATTGAAGGTGCCAATATTTAGCTGGAGGCAATGCCGAAAAAGAATATATCAGCATTGTGGGTGTGTCTTGTGTATTTTTTAATTTTTAGATGGACCTACAAACACACAGACAATTGCCCCTTATATAATAGATAATCCTATTTATCTGCCTACACTGGCAATTGTTTTAAAATTCTTAGTAGTGCCATTTTTCATTCATCTTAAAGGTTTTAAATATATCTATATCAGTATATAACAACCATCTTAATGCAACCAAAAGGATGTTTCTTTTTCATTGGCGCTTATTTAAAGATAGTTAACGTTTCATCACTAATTACATAACTGTATAGTGTTCTTTTTTTTCCTTTTATTAACGTTTTATCACTTATTCAAGGGGATGGAATCCATTCATGTCATTGAATATTCACATAAAAAGATTGTTTCCCTTATATTTCTGCCTCCACATAAGCCCACACAGATATCTCATTTTGCATAGATTCTAACCATAACCATAATCATAACCCTAACCCAATGCATGTCTAGAAAAGACTCATAAAGTAGGTCAAGGGTGTGTGCGCGCACCGTGCATAACTGTTTTTTTTCTTTCAAAGCTCATTTTTTCCATTAGTGTCAGAGTTCTTTTACAAATGACCCAAAAATTGATTGTTCCTTGCAATTGTCCTTTGGGAAAATTTTAGACTAGAATCAGAAAGGAAAATGGATACAGAACATTTGGCAGGGAAGACGAGGGGATATTTGCAGCCATTGCTACGCAAATCAAATCCAGGTCGTAATGAACGAGTTATCGAACTGCATGTTTGGATCCAAGCAAATCGAAAGGAATATTGCATAAATATTGATTTTCTTTTTCACAATTCTTCAGATATTCCTGATAGGATAATCAAACGGCAAAACAAAGATTCCAATCACCCACACACATGCAGCACATGCAACATTCGCTCTGAAGCGATATTCATTCAATCAATACTTTTTGTTTTTGCAGGCAAAATACAAAGCTAGATAAAAGCATTAGGAGAGAGCAACTTTCCACCAAGGTTCAACAATACAAAACTTCACTTGATGAGTTAATGTTCAAATCTTCTGTTCAAATTTTCACGTCATAAAAACTCAGATTTTTAAAAAATATTAGGTTAGATTATGTGCATAGATTATGTGCTTCACCACCTGCTTTAGAACAGATATTTTTAGATATTAGGTTAGATTATGTGCATATTCTGGAGAAATTCACCACGTGCTTGAGAACAGAATTCCGCACTCATCACGGTTTTAGGAATAAGGATCGATTATTTTGTTGTTTAATCATATCTGCGGTTAGCAGGTTACACTGAAGGCATCTTCATGACTGGTTAAGTATACGGCTGGGCAAAATCTCTACAGTTTTATGAGTCTTTGCTCACTAATGCAGTGCACCTTCCCATTGTCTAGAATGTTCTTCCACAAAACTGCGATGTTATTTCTGCTAATGGATTCATATGTTGATGATCGCCACAGGAACTACAACTACCCATAAAGAATAAAGGATTTTTTGTTCAAGGTGTACTCCGCTAGATCTGCCGTCTTCTGTCTATGTTCATGAATATTAACTAGTTCACCTCATGAAGGGTGTGGTTCATCACTATGCATGGACTGTCATTCACTATGTATTTGAGTATTTGTACTATTTGGATTATTCAGCTTACTATTCTCATCTTGGTTGTTATATCCACAACGTTTCAGCCGATATAGTCTCAAAACTTCTTCAGATTCATCTTTTCGAAGTCGAGAACCTTATAGTCGAACTTGGGAATCTTTATGCCGAACTAGGGAATTATCATCATTATTATTATTATTATTATTATTATTATTATTATTATTATTATTATTATTATTATTATTATTATTATATAGAAGTATTATTATTCTTATGTAGAAGTAAAGAGACTTATTATTTTGTCATCTAATTTACATACATGTTTGTGATATGTACCGACACGCTATGTAAATTAGATGGGCACATTGAAAAAAGATAGCCCTCTTTCTTTAAATTCGCACAGAGTGATTAAGAAATATTAAGGTGATTAAATCAACATAGAGTGAGAGGGCAGGAGAAATACATGAATAGCTAAGAGAGAGATGGGTGACTTGTTCAGTCAATTATAAATTACATCTAATTCGAGCAATTAAAATAGAATTTTTTCAAACATAACTCAATTCCAGAACTAAGTATATATTTTAGCACGTATTTTGTGCCATTAAAGTATACAGGAGAAAAAAAGCCTCAGGGAAACAAACGTTGATTGCCTCACAGTTAGTATAATAATAGATTGTTAACGTCTGTCCTGAGGAAATAGCCGGTCTTCTCCACAGATTTGTGTTCCAACCGACTGCCGTGGAGATGTGGAGACGAGTGGAGTGATTGGCCTCGCCACGCAGAACTTTCTCAACTTTCCCCCATTAAACCATACAACAGAGAAAAATTGAGGTAGCAGGTTCAGCCTACAGGGGAAGGTCAAAGAAAACATGGAGGAAGTGATAAGGATAGACTTGAGAGAAAGAGGGTTAAATAAAGACCTGGACAGAGATAGATTGGTTTGGAAGTCAATTTCTAAAAGCCATCCAACACGTCAGCATGTAAAATGGACATTAAACTGATGATGATGATGATGATGATGATGATGATGATTAAAAAGATCAGAGAGAGAGAGAGAGACATATAAGAAATAAAGGGAGAGAGATAGAGGGAGAGAGAGGGAGAGAGAGAGAGAGAAATGGTGAGACATACACATACAGATAAACTAAAATGCAGGATTCAATTCATGACTCGTCACCCCACCCTCACCCACATCAGAACTGGGACGAGCGATTGTTTTATGTGACCACTTGCTTTGAAGGCTGACAAGAACAAAGGTCACAATCCCCTTCTATTTTTCCTCGAGGTCACATTTTAACACGAACCCCGTAAATAATTCTGCCTGCTCTATTGCTCATTCTGTCTAAGCGCTATTCTTGCCATTCTCGAATGAGGGCCTTCATTATCTAACACGACTACGTTCATGCAAGTAAATATATTTATCATCAGTTTTACTCATCTTCTTCTTTTTGGCCTCAGTGCTATCGTTACATCAGGGTTGAGCCCACCTTTTATAAGAGATTCCGAGCCTTCTGCTTCTAGCATAAATAGGATTGGCTTTTTCAGACCATGCTGGTATGTAAATATAACAGAAACAATTGACAGAAATATCCTGTTTATCTAACACTTGGTTACAGACTCATAATGTTAATATTATAATAGATCTGTTAGGGTTGTTTATTTCCTAATGCATGGAGTCCCAGATCACATAATAACAGGGTGGTCATCTATGTAAAAGGCATTACTCAGAAGTCCACTCCCCTTTTCACTCTTTTCATTTAATCCCTGAAGTGGCAAATCATTTTCCACTGGTCCTGTTTTGTGCAGGCCAGTTTTGTAACACATCATCGGTTTCCTCATCATCAAAACTAGTTCTGGTGACATGGCCGTACACATGTTTGTAAAGCCGCTGTTTTCATGGCTCCACGTATTATAAAGTTTTGACGTGTTGCATATTCCAGTGTATTACTTGTAAGTACAAATAAATCCTGTTATTTTTTTAAGAGGTTTTTCTTCTTTGTTGTTTATCTCTTTGTTTATATGTAAGAACAATTAAGAAAAGGATAATACGTATAGATATCAGAATCAAAAACACACTGTTATTTTTAAATTGATCTATCACTTCCTGTGGGTCAATTGGAAACCGTCAGTGTGTTGTTTTCTACTTTTTCGAATATAATTTAAAATCAACAATTGATCTAGAGATTTAACAGTATACATATAGAATTGGGAGGCCACTATTCATTTTTCAACTCACACACAGATGCTTACGCACCCTGACAAAAACCTCAACTCACACGTGCACATACACAGAGTTGTATGCTTACGCACTGTAACGCAAAACCTGGGCTTTACAGAGCCCTCCAAAAAGGAGTACGCTTCAGGAGCATGCTTCTTTTTGCTGGAGCAAAGGAGAGGAGGGCTCATTTTATATTCAGTGGGAGTGGAGCGGGAGCAACTCCATTTGGGGCTAAAGAGGCTGGTTTTGTCGCTCCAAAGTGAGTCTATAGATGTCTTTGATTTTCTTAAACATTTTAACTTTTTTTTTATTTATGACAAGGATGTTTATTGCTGATTGAATAAATAAGCCATTTTTTCTTTTAATTCATGTTTTTAAATAAAGAATTTTAGGTTCAATTGTACTATAGGGGCCGTTGGATTTTCTCGCCCATTTCGCTCGGTATTAACCCAAATGTTCGATAAAATCGATTTTAGGGGTAAAATGGTACATTTTGTCCTGACAAAAAATTCTAATTTATTTTTTAGCATATATCAAATTGAACTTTTATGCCACATTTTTACCCGTCGTCTTTTTAGCGACATTTTGTTATTCTTAAATTCACGACTAGTATGGTTTAACCTTTTCATGTTTGCTTTTAAATTCGTTAAATTCCCTTAAAACTTGCTTTTGTAAATAGAATGTTCAAAGTTTTTGTGTGTGTGTGTGTGTAATAAAATGTTAAAGCAGTAAGAATATCTTTAGTCCAAGGAAAAAATAATTTTAGTCAAAGGAAAAAACAATAAAAACCAACATGGCCGTCAGCGATTAAAACCTGGAATTAAAGTTTGATTCTCAACACTTTAAAAAGTAAATTAGAATTTTATTTCAGGACCAAAAATACAATTAAGACCAACAATCAGTTTGATCCAAAAAATGAACGAAAAAAAAACCCAGTGGTCCTATTCTACAATTAAAACGATGTTTAAACTTAATTACATTTTTAAAATATCCTAAATTTTAATTTTAAAAAAGCAAATAATTAGACTTTCTGACTAATTTGTTGTTTTTTTATAACCGAAAGTAGATTAGATATCCTTCTTCATCTTGAAAAATCTATTATCGAATATTAAAATTGTAAACAGTTTGTTTTTGTCAGAGATAAATATCTGGCCTAGACCTTGGGAGTTGAAAAAATATCGGGTCAAATTAAAAATTAAAATAAAAAAGGTGAAAACGTCTATATTTTAATATAGACGTTTTCACCTTTTTTATTTTAATTTTTAATTTTAATAAATGTTTTCGCCCGACCTAGGAAAACTTGCTCCAGTTAATTTTTCGGGGGAGGAAAATTTGACCCGATATTTTTTCAACTCCCAAGGTCTAGGCCAGATATTTTGTACAAAATTTTAAGACATTAAATAGATCTCTGAATTGTTTATTGACAATTTATTGATATTTTTTGGCCAACTTATGAAAAATATTTTTTATTCAATCTTTAAAAAATAAACTTCATTGGGTTTTTTCGCCCCAAATTGTACTATTGAAAAAAAAATGGATAAATCGATTTGTTTGAAAGTACTTGCGCGTTTCTCTGTGGTAAATAATAATATACATCATACAATATAGTTACGTTCGTAAAACAAACAAATATTAAACAGCAGCACGATTAATGTTGCCCTGGCTGTCTCTCCTCTCCCAGAGAAATGTTTTCTTTATAAAGAAAATAATCACTAATAATGTTTAAAAATAAAACTTTATTTACTTAAAACAAATCTAAATTCCCTTCCAAAATAAATAGAAAAAATATCGGGTCAAATTTTCCTTCCCTGAAAAAATAGGTTGTTAATGTAAAGAAAATTAAAATTGTTTTAAAATACTTCAGAGATTTTTCTATTTCTATTTTATACCTCATGAAATAAAAATTTACGTATAATCCTATGCTTTATCCGACATGTTCTCCTATAACCCTTAGCACATCTCAAAATATTATCGAGATTTTGTCAAATATTATCTTACGGACTTACACTTAAAGTGACATCCCCACCCATATTGACGAGATCCTTTGACGCCCACCCCTATCCTTCGACCACTCATTGGCAGCATAGAACGTTTGTGAAAGAAGGTACATTTTCATTATGGAGCACTGAAAAAGAGCCGCTCCTTTTTTATAGGAGTTTGAGCTGGACTGGCTCCTTTTTGAAAATGGGGTGCGTGAGAGGAGCCAGCTCCAATTTTGGGAGTTGGAGCAGGGGCGGGAGCAGTTCCAAAAGTAGTGGAGCACATAAAGCCCTGCGCAAAACACACTTACACAAATGCAACACTATTGCATGCATATACACAAACATAAATTACAGATAGATTTTATTACTTTTCTAACTGAACTAGACATTTCAAATGAACAATTAATCACATAAAATGTCTTGTCATTTTGTACATATATAAATATCTTGTGTTCTTTAAATTATGTTTTCTTCTTTTATTCAACTTACATATTTTTATCTGCTTCTACTCATTTTACTAATGTTTTTATAACAATATATAGCATAGATGTTAACAAGGTAGAGACCACGCTGCTACATATAACACCCTCTTTCTCTCTCTCTATTTCACTCTCTCCTCTTCCCTCTCCTCCAACTTTCTCACTTTAACCCTCTCTCTCTCTCTCTCGCTCTCTTATCTTCTTTTTAGAAGTACTGGTTGGTTTTATGAAATGAAAGTTCTGTTGAATATGTTGTTTTGCACATTGTTGGATACCTTGTGACAGTGTCTCAGTTGGTAACGGAGCGGATTGAGAACCTGGTTGTTCCAAGTTCGAATCCAGTTCATTCCACGAGTACACTTTTACTTTTAAAATTTTTTTTTTCACTTAAACAAGGCACATTTCCACTGAAACGTAAGGGGCTACTGTGTATTAGAGAACATGCCTACAAGAACACCCTAAGTAGGAAGTTAAACAGTAATAATGTCTGTCCACATTATATTTCAATTTCTACATGTTAGTACAGTCGGGGAAGCTGGAAACAGGGAGGGAGGGAGTTCCAAAGTCTAGCAGTTCGAGAGAGGAAACCACATCTGGAGAAATATCTTGTGTTCTTTAAATAATGTTTTCTTGTTTCGTTCAACTTTCGTATTTTTATCTGCTTCTACTCATTTTACTAATGTTTTTATAACAATTGTTGTAAAGGTCATGATTGGCATAAATACGAAACTAACATAAAGGGAAGTAATAAGGTATTGACTATATACCAAAGTACGTATATAAGACGGGCAGTCATATCTGGAAGTGAGTGAAGAGTAAACGTCTCTACTTCCTACCGGATCCCTGTTAAACGCAAACCACTCGGCGTATTCTTAATTTAGTATGTCCTATGTAATTTAGGATATAACAGTGGCGAACGAGGATATTTTTTTCTCTTAACAGAGATAAATTACCGTACTATTCAATTTTTTTTTTTTAAAGAAAATTTGCAAGGACGGCAAGAAAAAAAAAGTCGACACGTGCGAATTTTGCTACCTAAAGTAGTAAAAAGTACGGATTTCTTCGGTAAGAACTAACGGGAAAATAAATAAAAAATTGTACTCGAAACAATTTTAAGGTAAAGTGAACTTTATCTGTATGTTGACGAAAAAATATTTGGGAAGCACAAGCTGAATTCGAAACCTGCACCGTGAGATTACGAATTTCGAAAGAAAAAAGTACGCTTACGATTTTTTTTCTTTAAACAATTCAGAAATTATTGTCATATTTTTTCTCTCTCCCAAGTGCAGCCGTATTTTTGTGAAAAATAATTGTTCATTGCTTTGTCTAACGTAATTGAAACTATTTGTTGTGCGAATTTTAGAAACGTTTTATTGTCTGAAATTATTTTGTGAAAATGTTTTACCTGGTTAAAGACTGTTGCTAAATTGTATAAACTTTGTGAAACATTTATTTTTGCAAAAATTATGCTGCTAATTTACGAAAACGCATATTGACGAACTTTTTGTGAAATTATTGTGTACTGTAATTAAGCTAAAATAGAGCAGTTGGCTGAGTTGACGAAGGCGTTAACTCTAAGTATACAACAGCAACAACAGCAACAACAACAGCTACAACAACAGCTACTGCAGCAGCAAGAATGGACACAAAAAAATTTTCGAGGCACAACAAGAGCAAACAAAAATACTTCAACGCCAAATGTTAACACAACAAAAGAATTTTGAAAAATTAATTCAAACGTCGACAGATGGGAAGAAAACTATTTTTTCTGCAGAGGGTATTTCAAATTCTTTGTCAGAATTTCACTACTCTCCCGATACTGGCGTTACATTTCCAGCATACTATAGAAGGTACGAAACAGTTTTTACAAAAAGATGTTCGGACTGGACCGACGAAGAAAAAGTTACGCTGTTACTACAAAAACTGGGGACGGACGAAAACACCAAGTATGCTAATTTAATTTTACCCAAAAAACCGGAGAAAGTGAATTTTGAAGAGACAATTAATACCTTATCTAGAATATTTGATAAAAGAGACAGCCTTTTTCATTCTAGATATAAATGTTTAAATTTACAGAAGTCGGAATCCGAAGACTATTTAGAATATGCATGTACTGTAAATTGCTTATGTGAATCATTAAAATTAAATGAAATTTCGGCAGATTTATTTAAATGTTTAATCTTTGCACAAGGACTCACAGTACCAAGGGACAAAGATGTCAGATCCCGGATCCTGACAATTATGGAGTCGGACCCGAATGTAACTTTACAAAAAGTAACCGAGGAGTGTCAACGTCTCATTAATATCAAAAGAGACAACACCCGCATTGAAGAAAAAAGCGTTTACAAGATACAACATGTAAAAAGGCAAAGGACCTCTAGAACATACAAGACCCAGGAACAAAAGACTCCCAGAATGTACAAGGACCAAAGTTGTGAATGCTGCGGAAGTACAAGACACACCAAAAAGATCTGCTGGTTCAGGAATAGGATATGTTACGAATGTGGATTCAAAGGCCACAAGGGAACATATTGTAACCAGAAGAAAAAACGAAGGACCGACAAAGTTAATACGCTTCGCACAAGGAAAGAGAAAAACTGCGAAAGGCGTAAATATGTCGATGTAAAGATAAATGGACATCCTGTAACATTACTCCTGGATAGTGGTGCGGACATTAGCATCATAGATGAAGATATCTGGAGAAGGATCGGTCGACCTGAACTAAGAGAAACCAGCAAGATGGCGAAGAGTGTGTGCGGCAAAAGGTTGGAATTCAAAGGAGAACTGAGGTGCAATGTGTCATTTGGTGGTCAAACACACAAGTCCAAAGTGTACGTAGTACCAGGAAGGAACACACGTCTATTTGGAGTGGATTGGATTGTCCTGCTCAACTTATGAGAACGACCGGTTAATTCTTTTTGTAATAGGTTGACCACAGAGAAATCAAACCAAATAGAAGGCTTCATGGACGATTTAAATGCAGAATTCCCAAAAGTTTTTGCCGAAAAAACTTGGATACTGTGTGAAAACAGAAGCAAAATTTGAGGTGAAGAAAAATGCCACCCCAGTGTTCAAACCTAAAAGAAATGTACCTTTTTCATCAATGGACGCAATAGAGAAGGAGTTGGAGAGACTTCAACAATTAGACGTCATTGAAAAGGTTGACCACACGGATTGGGCAAGTCCGACGGTATATGTGAAGAAAAAGAATAACAAAATAAGAGTCTGCGCTGACTTTTCGACGGGCCTTAATGATTGTTTGCAGGACCACAATTACCCCCTTCCGTCGGCAGAAGATCTATTCTCAAAACTAAACGGAGGAAAAAAATTTTCCAAAATAGACCTCTCGGATGCATACTTGCAAATCAAAGTCAATGACGAATGTTCAAAGTACCTGTGCATTAACACGCATAAGGGTATTTTTAAACTAAAAAGACTTCCGTTCGTATTAAAGGTCGCCCCTGCTCTGTTTCAACAGGTTATGGATACGATGCTCGCAGGATTGGAATTTTCAATGGCATACCTTGACGATATCCTGATAAAGAGCAGAAATTTGCATGAACACAAGAAGCACGTCAGAGAAGTATTTAAGAGAATAAAGAAGTTTGGTTTCAGATTGAGCCCGGAGAAATGCGATTTCTTTATGGAAAGGATCAGATACCTTGGTCAAATAATCGACAAAGAGGGACGAAGACCAGATCCACAACGGGCCGAAGCAATTGAAAAGATGCCTGCTCCAGACTCAGTACCGAAGCTACAATCATTTTTGGGATTGGTTCAATATTACGCGATATACATACCTAATATGCATAATTCGAGAGCTCCTCTTAACGAGTTACTAAAAAAGGGTAGTAAATGGAGTTGGAATAAGGAATGTGAATCTGCTTTTCAAAAAATTAAGAAATGTCTACTATCAGACTTGGCATTAGCGCATTTTGATCCAGACAAGGAGTTAGTACTAGCAACGGACGCCAGTGATTACGGCGTTGGCGCTGCATTACTCCATGGAACAACAAAAGCAATCGCTCATGCATCAAGAACTTTGGTTGCAGCTGAGAAAAACTATAGCCAGATTGAAAAGGAGGCTCTGTCGATAATATTTGGAGCCAAAAAGTATAATCGATTTCTCCATGGACGGACCTTCACATTGCAAACAGACCATAAACCCTTGATTACGATATTTGGATCAAAGAAAGGCATTCCTAAGCATACCGCAAATCGACTACAGCGATGGGCTGTAACTCTCTTAAACTATCAGTTTAAGATGGAGCATGTGTCATCGAAAAAGTTAGGACACGCGGATACACTGTCAAGGTTGATTCCAAAAAGAAATGAAAGTTTCGAAGAGACAGTAATTGCTGCTCTTAAAGATGAAAGCGAATGTACAAGTTCAATGTGTAATATGATACGTGAACTTCCAATAACCCTTGAAGAGATTAAAAAAGAAGCTGAAAAAGACATTTTCATAAAGAAAATGAAAACTCAATTAGGACTGAGGGAAAAAAGTAACAAAGTAGGACAAACTACATTTTTTTCAATTTGTGAAGGTGTACTTATGTATGCTGATAGAATCGTAATTCCACAGGCATTACGAAGGAAAATATTAATGGAATTCCATACAGGTCATCCTGGCATTTCAAGAATGAAATCCTTAATTAGAGGATATGTATATTGGCCTGGTATCGACAAAGAAGTAGAAAACTGTGTCAAAGCATGCAAAGGATGTCAGTTAGCAGCCCGAGTTCCGCCAGTAAAAACGACGCCATGGCCGAAAACGGACCTACCCTGGTCACGTCTACATATTGATTATGCCGGACCTCTAAATGGTTTTTTCTACTTAATTGTAGTAGATTCTTTCTCTAAATGGCCAGAGATATTTAAAACCAGACATCCAACTGCAAGGAACACTGTAAATGCACTTAACGAAATCTTTAGCCGTTTTGGTGTACCAAAAGCCATAGTAAGTGACAATGGTACAGCATTTACAGGTCACGAATTTAAAGAATTCTGCAAATCGCTGAATATTCAACATATCACGACACCTGTTTACCATCCTAGGTCAAATGGGTTGGCAGAAAAATTTGTGGACACATTTAAACGGGTAATAAAGAAAAACCTGAATATGGACACAGATGAGCAAACTATACAAACATTTCTAGCAATTTACAGGGTAACCCCGAACCCAAATAATAATGTTAATTCATCCCCTGCAGAACTGATGTTTGCTAGAAAAATTAGATCTATCTTCGATAGACTTATACCTGAGAAGAAGAAAAGTTCTAAAGGAGAAAACTTGAAAGTAAAGTGCTATTCCTCAGGGGACAAAGTGTATTTTAAAAATTTTCAGAATGGAAAAAATCATTGGGTGGACGGTTTCATTATGAAAAGAATTGGGAACATGGTTTATACCATTCAAGGCCCAAGTTTTGTCTGTAAAAGACACATAAATCAAATCCGTCCCAGAATTTCGCAAACTACAGAAGAAATTTCAATAGAAACATTATGTGATACATTTGATATACCAAAGCCAGTATGTATACCTGAAACTATGAATGTATCCCCTGAACATACCATATGGGGTGGACAGAATTCCTTACCGCAGGTAACGCAGACCAGAAGGAAGAGCACCAGAAAAAGGGAAAGCATCAGGCGTTTAAGTCCTGATCCTAAAAGGAAACGGTACTAAAGCTAAAATCGGGAAGATTTCAGCTTCAGGGGAAGGTGTTGTAAAGGTCATGATTGGCATAAATACGAAACTAACATAAAGGGAAGTAATCAGGTATTGACTATATACGAAAGTACGTATATAAGACGGGCAGTCATATCTGGAAGTGAGTGAAGAGTAAACGTAGAGGACTTCCCTATCAAGACAAAGCACAGTTTCCAAAATTGACGTCGTTATTTTTTACCCCAGGATTATTACTTTGGATTATTACTTGGGAGTGAAACGCTACTTGGCCTCTTGTGCCCCTTTTTGACCGGGGACTCTCTCTGTCCCCTGGGCAAGCCCCTTTTGGGCACCATTGTTCTTCTCACCCCTTTTGGGTGATCACCCCTCTTGGATGATTCGTATAGCCCCTTTTGGGCACTAACTGAGATTATTTTCTTCTTGTTTTTAGGTTTGTTCTGAACCCAGGCACAACTTAAGCAGCTGGCCGGATTTGGTTGAACAGCTAGAGTAACATTTAGCAAACGTTCTTCCATCTCCAAATCGGCGGGTTAGAGCCGGGTTCAGAACTGGTTTTATTTTATTTTTATTTTTATTTTTTTTTTTGTGTACCTAAAAACATAATACGCGTTTTGTTTTTATTCTGCCGTTGTGCAGGGCAAAACGGAAGAGGGGAGGACTGGACCGGGCTCCGGTGAAGGCTTAGTGCCTAGCTCGGGCTCTGGTTCCCAGATGCCTAAAAAACATCTGGGGGCCGGAGTAGGCCAAGACTATATGTACGGGTTTGACGACTTAGGCGACATGCCCAGTATCTACGGCAGTGCTGTCCCCCGCACTGCAAGTAATTCGGAGTTTGCCGCATTCTACGGCAACTCTGCTAACGATTTCAACGCTGCTGACCCCGGCAGCGTAGGTTTTAGCTCAGCTGGGAGAGGTGATCTGGGTCGGTGGGAGAGACTCCCCATCACACCAGTTGGTCGACGGGCTTTAACCATCAGCCCACCTGCTCGCAGGAGGAAAAGTCTCCTGCCTGCAGGATTGAGGCCAGCCAGGTCGGTGGAGCTCCAAAAGGAAGGAGCCACCGATCCAGATCAGCCGCCAGGGCCAAGCGACCGGGAGGCTGCTCAGATGCAAATGTCCGAAATGGACTATGAGCTGTTTGGAGCTCCAGTTACCAACAGTAGCAGTAGTAGCCGCAGCAGCAGCAGCAACAGTATGAGGGCACCAAACAAAAGCCCAACGAAAACCGGTGGAAGAAAATCCAGACCGAGAACGAAGGGGGTCACTGGACCAGAAATAAAATCTGGAGCAGTTGGTGCCGCCAGCAAAAGGGGAGGTGGGACCAAGTTGGCCACTCCAAAGGTGTCCAATCCTTTGGCATCTTCGAAAGAGTGGCCGTCCCTCCCTCCTACTCAAAGTTTGTCCAGCCAGTACAGGACCATCCCTCCCGGGCAGAAGACGCCGCCTGTATCACCACCATCACCTACAGTATCAGCATCTCCTGCCCTCTCAGCAACTCAGGACAAGTGGGGACCCCAGTCCCAGCTAAGCCCCGAAGAGTACCGTCGGTTGTTTGATGAAAAATACAAACAATTGACCGACGGTAACAACATCAAAGCAGCTCCAGGTGCGGTGGATCGACTAGCGAAAAGAATAGTATCGCTAGTAACCATCGACACCAAAACCAAGGGGTTGGCTGGGGTCGAAGTTAATCAAATGGCGGACCTTCTGTACGGGCTTAAAGTCCCAACCCTCTACCCCTAATACTGAGCAGAAATCCCCCTCCCCTGTTGATTCTACCCCAGCTAGCTCCAGCTCTCTGTCTCAAAATAAAAAGCCGGAGCCCAAAATTAGCAGCAGGTCTGCTTCTCGTTCCCCAGTGAAGAAGGAAAAAACCCGAAAGCTCCCCTTCTTGCCAGGGGACCAGATCTGCAAAGCAGATTTTCACATTGTCGCTGCCAATCTCAACTCGAGACAGCTAAAAATCGTGCGGCCGCTGCAGCTCCTCACTCAGACCCAGGGACTGGATGTCAGCAAGCCCCCAAATTTTCCACATGCCCCCTTGAGCATCACTTTCATCCGAAAGACCAGGGAAGGCCGGACGAAAAGCCTTTGGAAAATGGTTGAGGCTGCCAAGGGGGCAATTCCGGGTCTGAAACTGGTGGATGATGCCCATGACTCCCTCAAACAGCTAAGAAAAGATTGCGAAGGGAGGGTCCCCATGTACGTCCACCCTTGTTTTTATAGGGCCCTCAAACTCACCTTTCCATTGGATGTCGGGGGCATTACCCGAGACGGACGGGTTACGTTCGACTTACTAACGGGTAACATGGCTAATGCCTGCAGCATCCTCGTCCCGAAAGACTTCAGACCAGTGGTTGACACTGATTAATGCAGATGGCCGCGAACTTAGTTTTAGGAAGCCTGAACACAAGGGGCATGAGGTCTTTAAGCAAAGCTAAACGCATACTGGGGGACCTCATGTCTTTTGACATAGATGTGGCTGCGTTACAGGAAACTCACTATGATTCGATCGACGATCACCGACTGCTGTCGAAGCATTTCGATGTTTTTTCAGCTTTCGGTGACCGTTGTGCTAGGGGAGTTTCCTTGTTAGTAAGACGCACCCTGTCCGCAAGTGTAAACGTTGTTCACGCGGATGCTGATGGCAGACTGGTCGTGGCCGATGTTGCCGTAAAAAGTGCCGCATTTCGAATCGTCGCGGTTTATGCGCCCAATATCGCTCGGGAGAGGGCTCTCTTTTTCCGGGGTTGGAGGGGTTCCTCGGGGGTTCAAAGCGGTTAATTTTACTGGGGGATTGGAATGCCATCCTTGATCCCAAAATAGATAAGGTGGGTGGGCCTAGAGGGTCTGGTGGGTGTGAGACCAGCCTTTCTGATCTGATGACTGAATGTGATCTGGTCGATAGGTTTCGTGTCGATCACCTGGGGCGGGAGTGGTGGACGTGGCTTTCTAGCAGGCCTTCCGTTTCAAGTACTTACTTGGATCGGTTGTTAGTGAGAAGAGGCAAAGTAGATTATATCTCTTGTCCCACGTTCCACTGGTTAGCCCATTCTGACCACAAATTACTTGTGGCCAGTATGGAAATAGAACCTAAAACCCATAAGTTAGCTGGGTACTGGAAGTTAAATACCTCCTTACTGGAGATACGTGACTTCCGGGACAGGCTAACACTTAATTTTCAAAAGGGATTAGTGGGGGCGGTAACCGAGAGTAAGTGGTGGGTTAACGCCAAATGTGGCATTAGGAGCTTTTCTGTCAAATATAGCCAACGCCTCGCCTTAAATAAGGCTGAAACAGAAAAGCGTTTAGAAAATAAGCTGGCCCGGGCGGTGGAAGGGGGGGATTCCCTAGCCATAAACTTAGCTAAGGGGGACCTGAAACGTTCGGCTAACGAGCGGTATGAAGGTCAAGTAGTCAGGGCTAGGTTAGAAAGAGTGCCAACCAAGCCGTGAATGTTGACGCTGCATGGCGTAGAGCTCCACTATGTCGCAATTCGGACGGCTATATTCGTCAAATTCAAAGCCCGGAAGGACACACCCTTGTGTCGGTTCGGGAGATTTGTGAGGGGTTTCGGGAGCATTTCGCAGATCGCTTCACCCAACTGTCCAAACTCCGCGTCGAGGAGTTTAGCAACTATTTGGCCGGTTCGCCCCGCCTGGAGGCGGCTCGAGCGGCTAGTTGTGATGGGCGCATTACAGAATGTGAGGTCCTGACTGCGTTGAAGCAGGTCGGCTACGACAAATCTCCGGGACTTGATGGTTTGCCCTAGGAATTGTTCTTGAGGCTGTCACACATGTTCGTACCTATTCTGACGGATGTGTTCAACCACTGGTTTGCACAGGGTTCTATCCCTGGTCAAGTTACCAGGGGAGTGATCACATTGCTTAAGAAAAAGGGCGAGCATGTTGGTGGTTTAGATGACTATAGGCCCATAACTCTGTTAAATACTTAGAGGGGTTAGAAGACGACACCGAAGCCGCGCTGATCAATTTAGATCAGTCCAAAGCTTTTGATAGGGTTGACCATCGGTTCTTGGGATCTGTTTTAGAAACCGCCGGTTTTACACCGGACTTCCACAGATGGATTTCCATGCTGTATCACAGCCCGACGGCAGTGGTGCAGGTAAACGGGATGCGATCGGAATCGTTTGCTGTTTCTCGGTCGGTACGTCAGGGGTGTCCGTTGTCTCCTCTCCTCTACGTTCTTGTGTTGGAACCCTTCCTGCGCAAGCTGAGGCAAGGGGAGGCTGGACTCGCCCTACGCGGTATCGCTCTACCTGGTGGTGTGCTCGAGCCAGGGTCTCCGCATATGCCGATGATGTTACCGTGTTCGTCTCGTGCCGTCGAGACATCTCCACGGTAACTAAGGCACTCAAAAGGTATGAAGATGTTACAGGGGCCGTGGTCAACCTTAGCAAATCCAATGGCCTAAGGTTGGCTGCCTGGAGTGGCGCGGCTGCGCTGCCGGGCCTTTTCAACTGGTCCGATGGCCCGGTTCGAATCCTCGGCATGTGGTTTGGACCAGGTCTCCAGCTTGATAAGAATTGGTCGGAAGTACAGTCTAAGGTCAAAGCGTCTGTAAGGATTTGGCTTCGAAGGGGGCTTTCCCTTAAAGGTCGAGCTGAGGCGTGCGCCATGTACGTCTTTCCTCTTATCCTTTACCGATTGGCTGTACTACCTCTGCCTGCGGACCGCTTGGCGGCTTTAACGCGTATGCTTTTCTCGCTTTTGTGGGACAAGAGAAAGCCGCTAGTCTGTAGACAGGTCTGTTCTCAACGTCCTGATGTTGGGGGCTTGGGAATGCCCGACTTGGCGAGCCATTTATATGCTGAGAGGTTAACATTCCTGAGTAGAACTTTGACAGAGGAGTCCGCGTGGGGCCCTGCGGTTGAGAAGGCTTTTCCCAACCTCATCCCTGACCACTTGGCTGAATGCCGTCGTAAGCCAAGGGGTCAATTGCGGTTCTTCAACGAATGCCGAACTGCGCTCAGAGTGCTGCCGGGGTCCAGTGACCTCGCCCGGTCTAGGAAAACACTATATCGGGAGTTAGTGGTGGGGACCGCTTTGGATCCACTTGGGGGGCGACTTGGATTGTCGGAGGAGGAGGTTCGCTCTCAGTGGAATTGGGCGCCAGGCCGGAGTTATCTTAACAATACTGAGTTTTCTCTAACCTGGCGATTGGTTCGAAATGTAGTACCCCTTAATGGCATACGCTTCAGTATTGGTCTAAGTATGGACTCTTTTTGTCCACGTTGCGAGGATGATGAAATTGAAACGGCCAAGCACGCCTTTTTCAACTGCTCCAAGCTGCGTGAATACTGGACGTATGTCAACGAGGTGACGACTCGCATTGTTCCCGAGCGGGTGACGTGCCTGGATTTAGCATCCGTTGTCTTCAACATGGACCCCTTGTGGCCCAGGGAGAAACGAATGGTGTTACTTGCGATTTTAGCCGTAGCTAGACTCGTAGTGTGGTCTTCACGCTTAGACATAGGGAGTGGTGGGGTGCCGCCTTCTCATTACGATTTAATTTCGTATTTTAAGCATCAACTTAAAATCAAAATTAAATGTGATAGAAGGAGGTTACCCTTCTCACTATTTAAAAGTAGGTGGATACACACCGCTAGTTTATGTGTGTTCATACGGAATAGAATTGAGTTTGTGTTCCCTGCCTAAGCATGGCACACGCCGACCTTAGGTATTTCTTTTTGACAAGTTTGTCATAAATATCCAATTGTTGGATCAGTCCCTATAGCTAGTAGTACAAATGAGTCCGGTGTCCCCATCTTTATTTTAGGTGTCAGAACTCCGCCAGGATGCCCGCTCCCTGATTTACTTTATCCCTGGCCTGCCCATATGGTATTTATCCTGGAGGACACCGCACATCCCCCAAAAAACCCTACCCAATATTTATTTTGTCCCCCTATGCAACGCCCACTCCCACTTAGGAGCTGACTCTCTTGCTTTCGGGTGTTCCGGAAGACAGTGAGCAGTTCATACCTTAGATAGAATGGGAGGGTCCTACTAACTTACCATAATTAGCATTTCATTTTGTTCTTTATTTTTACATCCCTTTTATTTTTATTTATTTTGGGGGGATTTTTAAGGCTTAGTTTTTGTTCTCCCACTCCCTATCACCATACTCTGTACATATTCCTTTTGTAAATAAAAATCATGAAACAACCAGAGGATATTTTAAGTAGATTAAGTCCATAGAGTAAATGTGGTATTGTGGTGATTGAAGCTAGTTTTTATAGGCATAGACCAGTGGACGACCCCCGACCCCCACTCCTCCCCCATACCCGTTTTTGGCCTTGTGCAACATCTGTTTTTATATTTTCTGTAAATATTTAAAGAGATAAATAAAGAGTGAAGAGTAAACGTCTCTACTTCCTACCGGATCCCTGTTAACCGCAAACCACTCGGCGTATTCTTAATTTAGTATGTCCTATGTAATTTAGGATATAACAACAATATATAGCATAGATGTTAACAAGGTAGAGACCAAGCTGTTACATATAATACCCTCTTTCTCTCTCTCTCTCTATTTCACTCTCTCTCTCTCTCTCTCTCTCTCTCTCTCTCTCTTATCTTCTTTCTAGAAGTACTAGTAAGATTTGTGAACTGAAAATTCTGTTGAATATGTTGTTTTGCAAATTGTTTAATACCTTGTGACAGTGTCTCAGTTGGTAACGACGCGGATTGAGAACATGGTTGTTCCAAGTTCGAATCCAGTTCATTACATGAGTAACACTTTTACTTTTTTTAATTTTTTTTTTTTTCACTTAAACAAGGCACATTTCTACTGAAACGTAAGGGGCTACTGTGTATTAGAGAACATGCCTACAGGAACAGCCTAAGTAGGGAGTTAAACAGTAATAATGTCTGTTCACATTATATTTCAATTTCTACATGTAAGTACAGTCGGGGAAGCAGGAAACAGGGAGGGAGGGAGTTCCAAAGTCTAGCAGTTCGAAGGAGGAAACCACATCTGGAGAAATATCTTGTGTTCTTTAAATAATGTTTTCTCGTTTCATTCAACTTTCATATTTTTATCTGCTTCTACTCATTTTACTAATGTTTTTATAACAATATATAGCATAAATGTTAACAAGGTAGAGACCACGCTGCTACATATAACACCCTCTTTCTCTCTATCTATTTCACTCTCTCCTCTTCCCTCTCCTCCAACTTTCTCACTTTAACTCTCTCTCTCTCTCTCTCTCTCTCTTATCTTCTTTCTAGAAGTACTGGTTGGATTTGTGAAATGAAAGTTCTGTTTAATATGTTGTTTTGCAGATTGTTTAATACCTTGTGACAGTGTCTCAGTTGTAACGACGCGGATTGAGAACCTGGTTGTTCCAAGTTCGAATCCAGTTCATTACATGAGTAACACTTTTACTTTTTTTAATTTTTTTAATTTTTAACTTAAACAAGGCACATTTCTACTGAAACGTAAGGGGCTACTGTGTATTAGAGAACATGCCTACAGGAACACCCTAAGTAGGGAGTTAAACAGTAATAATGTCTGTTCACATTATATTTCAATTTCTACATGTAAGTACAGTCGGGGAAGCAGGAAACAGGGAGGGAGGGAGTTCCAAAGTCTAGCAGTTCGAAGGAGGAAACCACATCTGGAGAAATATCTTGTATTCTTTAAATAATGTTTTCTCGTTTCATTCAACTTTCATATTTTTATCTGCTTCTACTCATTTTACTAATATTTTCATAACAATATATAGCATAGATGTTAACAAGGTAGAGACCACGCTGCTACATATAACACCCTCTTTCTCTCTATCTATTTCACTCTCTCCTCTTCCCTCTCCTCCTACTTTCTCACTTTAACCCTCTCTCTCTCTCTCTCTCTCTCTCTCTCTCTCTCTCTCTTATCTTCTTTCTAGAAGTACTGGTTGGATTTGTGAAATGAAAGTTCTGTTTAATATGTTGTTTTGCAGATTGTTTAATACCTTGTGACAGTGTCTCAGTTGTAACGACGCGGATTGAGAACCTGGTTGTTCCAAGTTCGAATCCAGTTCATTACATGAGTAACACTTTTACTTTTTTTACTTTTTTTTTTTTTCACTTAAACAAGGCACATTTCTACTGAAACGTAAGGGGCTACTGTGTATTAGAGAACATGCCTACAGGAACACCCTAAGTAGGGAGTTAAACAGTAATAATGTCTGTTCACATTATATTTCAATTTCTACATGTAAGTACAGTCGGGGAAGCAGGAAACAGGGAGGGAGGGAGTTCCAAAGTCTAGCAGTTCGAAGGAGGAAACCACATCTGGAGAAATATCTTGTGTTCTTTAAATAATGTTTTCTCGTTTCATTCAACTTTCATATTTTTATCTGCTTCTACTCATTTTACTAATGTTTTCATAACAATATATAGCATAGATGTTAACAAGGTAGAGACCACGCTGCTACATATAACACCCTCTTTCTCTCTCTCTATTTCACTCTCTCCTCTTCCCTCTCCTCCAACTTTCTCACTTTAACTCTCTCTCTCTCTCTCTCTCTCTCTCTCTCTCTCTCTCTTATCTTCTTTCTAGAAGTACTGGTTGGATTTGTGAAATGAAAGTTCTGTTGAATATGTTGTTTTGCAGATTGTTTAATACCTTGTGACAGTGTCTCAGTTGTAACGACCCGGATTGAGAACCTGGTTGTTCCAAGTTCGAATCCAGTTCATTACATGAGTAACACTTTTACTTTTTTAAATTTTTTTTTTTTTCACTTAAACAAGGCACATTTCTACTGAAACGTAAGGGGCTACTGTGTATTAGAGAACATGCCTACAGGAACACCCTAAGTAGGGAGTTAAACAGTAATAATGTCTGTTCACATTATATTTCAATTTCTACATGTAAGTACAGTCGGGGAAGCAGGAAACAGGGAGGGAGGGAGTTCCAAAGTCTAGCAGTTCGAAGGAGGAAACCACATCTGGAGAAATATCTTGTGTTCTTTAAATAATGTTTTCTCGTTTCATTCAACTTTCATATTTTTATCCGCTTCTACTCATTTTACTAATGTTTTTATAACAATATATAGCATAGATGTTAATAAGGTAGAGACCACGCTGCTACATATAACACCCTCTTTCTCTCTCTCTATTTCACTCTCTCCTCTTCCCTCTCCTCCAACTTTCTCACTTAAACCCTCTCTCTCTCTCTCTCTCTCTCTCTCTCTTATCTTATTTCTAGAAGTACTGGTTGGATTTGTGAAATGAAAGTTCTGTTGAATATGTTGTTTTGCAGATTGTTTAATACCTTGTGACAGTGTCTCAGTTGTAACGACGCGGATTGAGAACCTGGTTGTTCCAAGTTCGAATCCAGTTCATTACATGAGTAACACTTTTACTTTTTTTAATTTTTTTTTTTGTCACTTAAACAAGGCACATTTCTACTGAAACGTAAGGGGCTACTGTGTATTAGAGAACATGCCTACAGGAACACCCTAAGTAGGGAGTTAAACAGTAATAATGTCTGTTCACATTATATTTCAATTTCTACATGTAAGTACAGTCGGGGAAGCAGGAAACAGGGAGGGAGGGAGTTCCAAAGTCTAGCAGTTCGAAGGAGGAAACCACATCTGGAGAAATATCTTGTGTTCTTTAAATAATGTTTTCTCGTTTCATTCAACTTTCATATTTTTATCTGATTCTACTCATTTTACTAATGTTTTTATAACAATATATAGCATAGATGTTAACAAGGTAGAGACCACGCTGCTACATATAACACCCTCTTTCTCTCTCTCTATTTCACTCTCTCCTCTTCCCTCTCCTCCAACTTTCTCACTTAAACCCTCTCTCTCTCTCTCTCTCTCTCTCTCTCTCTCTCTCTCTCTCTCTCTCTCTCTCTCTCTCTTATCTTATTTCTAGAAGTACTGGTTGGATTTGTGAAATGAAAGTTCTGTTGAATATGTTGTTTTGCAGATTGTTTAATACCTTGTGACAGTGTCTCAGTTGTAACGAAGCGGATTGAGAACCTGGTTGTTCCAAGTTCGAATCCAGTTCATTACATGAGTAACACTTTTTTTATTTTTTATTTTTTTTTACTTAAACAAGGCACATTTCTACTGAAACGTAAGGGGCTACTGTGTATTAGAGAACATGCCTACAGGAACACTCTAAGTAGGGAGTTAAACAGTAATAATGTCTGTTCACATTATATTTCAATTTCTACATGTAAGTACAGTCGGGGAAGCAGGAAACAGGGAGGGAGGGAGTTCCAAAGTCTAGCAGTTCGAAGGAGGAAACCACATCTGGAGAAATATCTTGTGTTCTTTAAATAATGTTTTCTCGTTTCATTCAACTTTCATATTTTTATCTGCTTCTACTCATTTTACTAATGTTTTTATAACAATATATAGCATGGATGTGTGCCAGTTGACACGGTTAAAATTCGAATAAAAATTGTTGTTTGGGAATAAATACAATTTAGGCGCGCAGATTGAAAATTGTTGTATTGGCGTGTGACAAATATAAAATAACGCCCACGCAAATTCCGATGTGGCTTTTTATATTAAATCAACTCAAAACGAGCGGACGTAATTGCAAGCACACCACGTGATATTTTTGTCCAATGAGATTTCTTCAAAGACATATTTTTCTAAACTTTTCTCCATAAGCTCGCTGGAGCCGGTCCAAATAGTATTTAAGCACACACAAACATCAAACTTTCTTTTTTCAACTGATTTTCATCCGGAGCTTACACGCATCTTACAATCACTCTTCATTTAACCCTTTCGCGCGCTTCATACAATTTCACAGGCGAACATTCACTATTGCCTCTTTTAATATTTTATAACAAATGAACACTTCAACAAAAGAAAAGACATTCTTCTTTTTACTTACATGAAACTAAAGAAAGGACTCATGAACTCATTACACGAAGTAATATATTCTATTTGTTAATATGTTTATTTCAGTAAATAAACTTCTGTTAATTGTGCATGTAAATATTCTTATTATTATTTTTATTTGTGGAGGAAGTTGGTAACCCTGACCAAAAGGGTATGACGACCCCCACAGATGTTAACAAGGTAGAGACCACGCTGCTACATATAACACCCTCTTTCTCTCTCTTTATTTCACTCTCTCCTCTTCCCTCTCCTCCAACTTTCTCACTTCAACCCTCTCTCTCTCTCTCTCTCTCTCTCTCTCTCTCTCTCTCTCTCTCTCTTATCTTCTTTCTAAAAGTACTGGTTGGATTTGTGAAATGAAAGTTCTGTTAAATATGTTGTTTTGCAGATTGTTTAATACCTTGTGACAGTGTCTCAGTTGGTAACGACGCGGATTGAGAACCTGGTTGTTCCAAGTTCGAATCCAGTTCATTACATGAGTAACACTTTTACTTTTATTAATTTTTTTTTTTTTTCACTTAAACAAGGCACATTTCTACTGAAACGTAAGGGGCTACTGTGTATTAGAGAACATGCCTACAGGAACACCCTAAGTAGGGAGTTAAACAGTAATAATGGCTGTTCACATTATATTTCAATTTCTACATGTAAGTACAGTCGGAGAAACAGGAACAGGGAGGGAGGGAGTTCCAAAGTCTAGCAGTTCGAAGGAGGAAACCACATCTGGAGAAATATCTTGTGTTCTTTAAATAATGTTTTCTCGTTTCATTCAACTTTCATATTTTTATCTGCTTCTACTCATTTTACTAATGTTTTTATGACAATATATAGCATAGATGTTAACAAGGTAGAGACCACGCTGCTACATATAACACCCCCTTTCTCTCTCTCTATTTCACTCTCTCCTCTTCCCTCTCCTCCAACTTTCTCACTTTAACCCTCTCTCTCTCTCTCTCTCTCTCTCTCTCTCTCTCTCTCTCTCTCTTAACTTCTTTCTAGAAGTACTGGTTGGATTTGTGAAATAAAAGTTCTGTTGAATATGTTGTTTTGCGGATTTTTTAATACCTTGTGACAGTGTCTCAGTTGGTAACGACGTGGATTGAGAACATGGTTGTTCCAAGTTCGAATCCAGTTCATTACATGAGTAACACTTTTACTTTTTTTACTTTTTTTTTTTTTTCACTTAAACAAGGCACATTTCTACTGAAACGTAAGGGACTACTGTGTATTAGAGAACATGCCTACAGGAACAGCCTAAGTAGGGAGTTAAACAGTAATAATGTCTGTTCACATTATATTTCAATTTCTACATGTAAGTACAGTCGGGGAAGCAGGAAACAGGGAGGGAGGGAGTTCCAAAGTCTAGCAGTTCGAAGGAGGAAACCACATCTGGAGAAATATCTTGTGTTCTTTATATAATGTTTTCTCGTTTCATTCAACTTTCATATTTTTATCTGCTCCTACTCATTTTACTAATGTTTTCATAACAATATATAGCATAGATGTTAACAAGGTAGAGACCACGCTGCTACATATAACACCCTCTTTCTCTCTCTCTATTTCACTCTCTCCTCTTCCCTCTCCTCCAACTTTCTCACTTTAACCCTCTCTCTCTCTCTCTCTCTCTCTCTATCTCTCTCTCTCTCTCTATCTCTTATCTTCTTTCTAGAAGTACTGGTTGGATTTGTGTAATGAAAGTTCTGTTGAATATGTTGTTTTGCAGATTGTTTAATACCTTGTGACAGTGTCTCAGTTGTAACGACGCGGATTGAGAACCTGGTTGTTCCATGTTCGAATCCAGTTCATTACATGAGTAACACTTTTATTTTTTTTAATTTTTTTTTTTTTTCACTTAAACAAGGCACATTTCTACTGAAACGTAAGTGACTACTGTGTATTAGAGAACATTCCTACAGGAACAGCCTAAGTAGGGAGTTAAACAGTAATAATGTCTGTTCACATTACATTTCAATTTCTACATGTAAGTACAGTCGGGGAAGCAGGAAACAGGGAGGGAGGGAGTTCCAAAGTCTAGCAGTTCGAAGGAGGAAACCACATCTGGAGAAATATCTTGTGTTCTTTAAATAATGTTTTCTCGTTTCATTCAACTTTCATATTTTTATCTGCTTCTACTCATTTTACTAATGTTTTTATGACAATATATAGCATAGATGTTAACAAGGTAGAGACCACGCTGCTACATATAACACCCCCTTTCTCTCTCTCTATTTCACTCTCTCCTCTTCCCTCTCCTCCAACTTTCTCACTTTAACCCTCTCTCTCTCTCTCTCTCTCTCTCTCTCTCTCTCTCTCTCTCTCTTATCTTCTTTCTAGAAGTACTGGTTGGATTTGTGAAATAAAAGTTCTGTTGAATATGTTGTTTTGCGGATTTTTTAATACCTTGTGACAGTGTCTCAGTTGGTAACGACGTGGATTGAGAACATGGTTGTTCCAAGTTCGAATCCAGTTCATTACATGAGTAACACTTTTACTTTTTTTACTTTTTTTTTTTTTTCACTTAAACAAGGCACATTTCTACTGAAACGTAAGGGACTACTGTGTATTAGAGAACATGCCTACAGGAACAGCCTAAGTAGGGAGTTAAACAGTAATAATGTCTGTTCACATTATATTTCAATTTCTACATGTAAGTACAGTCGGGGAAGCAGGAAACAGGGAGGGAGGGAGTTCCAAAGTCTAGCAGTTCGAATGAGGAAACCACATCTGGAGAAATATCTTGTGTTCTTTATATAATGTTTTCTCGTTTCATTCAACTTTCATATTTTTATCTGCTCCTACTCATTTTACTAATGTTTTCATAACAATATATAGCATAGATGTTAACAAGGTAGAGACCACGCTGCTACATATAACACCCTCTTTCTCTCTCTCTATTTCACTCTCTCCTCTTCCCTCTCCTCCAACTTTCTCACTTTAACCCTCTCTCTCTCTCTCTCTATCTCTCTCTCTCTCTCTCTCTCTCTCTCTCTCTCTCTTATCTTCTTTCTAGAAGTACTGGTTGGATTTGTGAAATGAAAGTTCTGTTGGATATGTTGTTTTGCAGATTGTTTAATACCTTGTGACAGTGTCTCAGTTGTAACGACGCGGATTGAGAACCTGGTTGTTCCAAGTTCGAATCCAGTTCATTACATGAGTAACACTTTTACTTTTTTTAATTTTTTTTTTTTCACTTAAACAAGGCACATTTCTACTGAAACGTAAGGTGCTACTGTGTATTAGAGAACATGCCTACAGGGACACCCTAAGTAGGGAGTTAAACAGTAATAATGTCTGTTCACATTATATTTCAATTTCTACATGTAAGTACAGTCGGGGAAGCAGGAAACTGGGAGGGAGGGAGTTCCAAAGTCTAGCAGTTCGAAGGAGGAAACCACATCTGGAGAAATATCTTGTGTTCTTTAAATAATGTTTTCTCGTTTCATTCAACTTTCATATTTTTATCTGCTTCTACTCATTTTACTAATGTTTTCATAACAATATATAGCATAGATGTTAACAAGGTAGAGACCACGCTGCTACATATAACACCCTCTTTCTCTCTCTCTATTTCACTCTCTCCTCTTCCCCCTCCTCCAACTTTCTCACTTTAACCCTCTCTCTCTCTCTCTCTCTCTCTCTCTCTTATCTTCTTTCTAGAAGTACTGGTTGAATTTGTGAAATGATAGTTCTGTTGAATATGTTGTTTTGCAGATTGTTTAATACCTTGTGACAGTGTCTCAGTTGGTAACGACGCGGTTTGAGAACCTGGTTGTTCCAAGTTCGAATCCAGTTCATTACATGAGTAACACTTTTACTTTTTTTACTTTTTTTTTTTTTCACTTAAACAAGGCACATTTCTACTGATACGGAAAAGGCTACTGTGTATTAGAGTACATGCCTACAGGAACACCCTAAGTAGGGAGTTAAACAGTAATAATGTCTGTTCACATTATATTTCAATTTCTACATGTAAGTACAGTCGGGGAAGCAGGAAACAGGGAGGGAGGGAGTTCCAAAGTCTAGCAGTTCGAAAGAGGAAACCACATCTGGAGAAATATCTTGTGTTCTTTAAATAATGTTTTCTCGTTTCATTCAACTTTCATATTTTTATCTGCTTCTACTCATTTTACTAATGTTTTCATAACAATATATAGCATAGATGTTAACAAGGTAGAGACCACGCTGCTACATATAACACCCTCTTTCTCTTTCTCTATTTGACTCTCTCCTCTTCCCTCTCCTCCAACTTTCTCACTTTAACCCCCTCTCTCTCTCTCTCTCTTTCTCTCTCTCTCTCTCTCTCTCTCTCTCTCTCTCTCTCTCTCTCTCTCTATCTCTCTCTCTCTCTCTATCTCTTATCTTCTTTCTAGAAGTACTGGTTGGATTTGTGTAATGAAAGTTCTGTTGAATATGTTGTTTTGCAGATTGTTTAATACCTTGTGACAGTGTCTCAGTTGTAACGACGCGGATTGAGAACCTGGTTGTTCCATGTTCGAATCCAGTTCATTACATGAGTAACACTTTTATTTTTTTTAATTTTTTTTTTTTTTCACTTAAACAAGGCACATTTCTACTGAAACGTAAGTGACTACTGTGTATTAGAGAACATTCCTACAGGAACAGCCTAAGTAGGGAGTTAAACAGTAATAATGTCTGTTCACATTACATTTCAATTTCTACATGTAAGTACAGTCGGGGAAGCAGGAAACAGGGAGGGAGGGAGTTCCAAAGTCTAGCAGTTCGAAGGAGGAAACCACATCTGGAGAAATATCTTGTGTTCTTTAAATAATGTTTTCTCGTTTCATTCAACTTTCATATTTTTATCTGCTTCTACTCATTTTACTAATGTTTTTATGACAATATATAGCATAGATGTTAACAAGGTAGAGACCACGCTGCTACATATAACACCCCCTTTCTCTCTCTCTATTTCACTCTCTCCTCTTCCCTCTCCTCCAACTTTCTCACTTTAACCCTCTCTCTCTCTCTCTCTCTCTCTCTCTCTCTCTCTCTCTCTCTCTTATCTTCTTTCTAGAAGTACTGGTTGGATTTGTGAAATAAAAGTTCTGTTGAATATGTTGTTTTGCGGATTTTTTAATACTTGTGACAGTGTCTCAGTTGGTAACGACGTGGATTGAGAACATGGTTGTTCCAAGTTCGAATCCAGTTCATTACATGAGTAACACTTTTACTTTTTTTACTTTTTTTTTTTTTTCACTTAAACAAGGCACATTTCTACTGAAACGTAAGGGACTACTGTGTATTAGAGAACATGCCTACAGGAACAGCCTAAGTAGGGAGTTAAACAGTAATAATGTCTGTTCACATTATATTTCAATTTCTACATGTAAGTACAGTCGGGGAAGCAGGAAACAGGGAGGGAGGGAGTTCCAAAGTCTAGCAGTTCGAATGAGGAAACCACATCTGGAGAAATATCTTGTGTTCTTTATATAATGTTTTCTCGTTTCATTCAACTTTCATATTTTTATCTGCTCCTACTCATTTTACTAATGTTTTCATAACAATATATAGCATAGATGTTAACAAGGTAGAGACCACGCTGCTACATATAACACCCTCTTTCTCTCTCTCTATTTCACTCTCTCCTCTTCCCTCTCCTCCAACTTTCTCACTTTAAACCCTCTCTCTCTCTCTCTCTATCTCTCTCTCTCTCTCTCTCTCTCTCTCTCTTATCTTCTTTCTAGAAGTACTGGTTGGATTTGTGAAATGAAAGTTCTGTTGGATATGTTGTTTTGCAGATTGATTGTTTAATACCTTGTGACAGTGTCTCAGTTGTAACGACGCGGATTGAGAACCTGGTTGTTCCAAGTTCGAATCCAGTTCATTACATGAGTAACACTTTTACTTTTTTTAATTTTTTTTTTTTCACTTAAACAAGGCACATTTCTACTGAAACGTAAGGTGCTACTGTGTATTAGAGAACATGCCTACAGGGACACCCTAA